>OX608083.1:41493197-41843529 GCA_951509765.1 Sphenella marginata
GGCCTTGACATATGTGTTCAATTTGAAGTCAAACGCAAGGCTATGGCTGCAGCTTTCATTTTAAATGTTCGATATTTCGCTATATATATCGATAAATTAGCTATGGGTTAAAATGTGGTTCCCCTTAAGCCTTGATATATGTGTTCAATTTGGTGTCAAACGAAAGGCTGTGGCTGCAGCTTTCATTTCAACTGTTCGATATTTCGCTATATATATCGATAAATGAGCTATGGGTTAAATGTGGTTCCCATTAAGCCTTGATATATGTGTTCAATTTGGGTGTCAAACGATAGGGCATGGCCGCAGTTTTTATTTTTATTTTAGCTGCTTGATATTACGCCATATTTATCGATAAATGAGTTATGGGCCAAAATGTGGTTCCCATAAAACCTTGATATATGTGTTCAATTTGGTGTCAAACGCAAGGCTATGGCTGCAGCTTTCATTTCAACTGTTCGATATTTCGCTATATATATCGATAAATGAGCTATGGGTTAAAATGTGGTTCCCATTAAGCCTTGATATATGTGTTCAATTTGGTGTCAAACGCAAGGCTATGGCTTCAGCTTTCATTTCAACTGTTCGATATTTCGCTATATATATCGATAAATGAGCTATGGTCCAAAACGTGGTTCCCACTAAGCCTTGATATATGTGCTCAATTTGGTGTCAAACGCAAGGCTATGGCTGCAGCTTTCATTTCAACTGTTCGATATTTCGCTATATATATCGATAAATGAGCTATGGTCCAAAACGTGGTTCCCATTAAGCCTTGATATATGTGTTCAACTTGGTGCCAAACGAAAGGCTGTGGCTGCAGCTTTCATTTCAACTGTTCGATATTTCGCTATATATATCGATAAATGAGCTATGGGTTAAAATGTGGTTCCCCTTAAGCCTTGATATATGTGTTCAATTTGGTGTCAAACGCAGGCTATGGCTGCAGCTTTCATTTCAAATATTCGATATTTCGCTATATATATCGATAAATGAGCTATGGGTTAAAATGTGGTTCCCCTTAAGCCTTGATATATGTGTTCAATTTGGTGTCAAACGCAGGCTATGGCTGCGGCTTCCATCTCAACTGTTCGATATTTCGCTATATATATCGATAAATGAGCTATGGGTTAAAATGTGGTTCCCATTAAGCCTTGATATATGTGTTCAACTTGGTGTCAAACGAAAGGCTATGGCTGCAGCTTTTATTTGAACTGTTCGATATTTCGCTATATATATCGATAAATGAGCTATGGGTTAAAATGTGGGTCCGATTAAGCCTTGATATATGTGTTCAATTTGGTGTCAAACGCAAGGCTATGGCTGCAGCTTTCATTTCAAATGTTCGATATTTCGCTATATATATCGATAAATGAGCTATGGGTTAAAATGTGGTTCCCCTTAAGCCTTGATATATGTGTTCAATTTGGTGTCAAACGCTAGGCTATGGCTGCAGCTTCCATCTCAACTGTTCGATATTTCGCTATATATATCGATAAATGAGCTATGTGTTAAAATGTGGTTCCCATTAAGCCTTGATATATGTGTTCAATTTGGTGTCAAACGCAAGGCTATGGCTGCAGCTTTCATTTCAAATGTTCGATATTTCGCTATATATATCGATAAATGAGCTATGGGTTAAAATGTGGTTCCCCTTAAGCCTTGATATATGTGTTCAATTTGGTGTCAAACGAAAGACTGTGGCTGCAGCTTTCATTTCAACTGTTCGATATTTCGCTATATATATCGATAAATGAGCTATGGGTTAAATGTGGTTCCCATAAAACCTTGATATATGTGTTCAATTTGGTGTCAAACAAAAGGCTGTGGCTGCAGCTTTCATTTCAACTGTTCGATATTTCGATATATATATCGATAAATGAGCTATGGGCCAAAATGTGGTTCCCATTAAGCCTTGATATATGTGTTCAACTTGGTGTCAAACGAAAGGCAGTAGCTGCAGCTTTTATTTCAACTGTTCGATATTTCGATATATATATCGATAAATGAGCTATGGGTTAAAATGTGGTTCCCATTAAGCCTTGATATATTTGTTCAATTTGGTGTCAAACGCAAGGCTATGGCTGCAGCTTTCTGTTCAACTGTTCGATATTTCGCTATATATATCGATAAATGAGCTATGGGTTAAATGTGGTTCCCATAAAACCTTGATATATGTGTTCAATTTGGTGTCAAACAAAAGGCTGTGGCTGCAGCTTTCATTTCAACTGTTCGATATTTCGATATATATATCGATAAATGAGCTATGTTCCAAAATGTGGTTCCCATTAAGCCTTGATATATGTGTTCAACTTGGTGTCAAACGAAAGGCAGTAGCTGCAGCTTTTATTTCAACTGTTCGATATTTCGATATATATATCGATAAATGAGCTATGGGTTAAAATGTGGTTCCCATTAAGCCTTGATATATGTGTTCAATTTGGTGTCAAACGCAAGGCTATGGCTGCAGCTTGCATCTCAACTGTTCGATATTTCGCTATATATATCGATAAATGACCTATGGGTTAAAATGTGGTTCCCATTAAGCCTTGATATATGTGTTCAATTTGGGTGTCAAACGATAGGGCATGGCCGCAGTTTTTATTTTTATTTTAGCTGCTTGATATTACGCCATATTTATCGATAAATGAGCTATGGGTTAAAATGTGGTTCCCCTTAGGCCTTGACATATGTGTTCAATTTGAAGTCAAACGCAAGGCTATGGCTGCAGCTTTCATTTTAAATGTTCGATATTTCGCTATATATATCGATAAATTAGCTATGGGTTAAAATGTGGTTCCCCTTAAGCCTTGATATATGTGTTCAATTTGGTGTCAAACGAAAGGCTGTGGCTGCAGCTTTCATTTCAACTGTTCGATATTTCGCTATATATATCGATAAGTGAGCTATGGGTTAAATGTGGTTCCCATTAAGCCTTGATATATGTGTTCAATTTGGGTGTCAAGCGATAGGGCATGGCCGCAGTTTTTATTTTTATTTTAGCTGCTTGATATTACGCCATATTTATCGATAAATGAGTTATGGGCCAAAATGTGGTTCCCATAAAACCTTGATATATGTGTTCAATTTGGTGTCAAACGCAAGGCTATGGCTGCAGCTTTCATTTCAACTGTTCGATATTTCGCTATATATATCGATAAATGAGCTATGGTCCAAAACGTGGTTCCCATTAAGCCTTGATATATGTGTTCAACTTGGTGCCAAACGAAAGGCTGTGGCTGCAGCTTTCATTTCAACTGTTCGATATTTCGCTATATATATCGATAAATGAGCTATGGGTTAAAATGTGGTTCCCCTTAAGCCTTGATATATGTGTTCAATTTGGTGTCAAACGCAGGCTATGGCTGCGGCTTCCATCTCAACTGTTCGATATTTCGCTATATATATCGATAAATGAGCTATGGGTTAAAATGTGGTTCCCATTAAGCCTTGATATATGTGTTCAACTTGGTGTCAAACGCAAGGCTATGGCTTCAGCTTTCATTTCAACTGTTCGATATTTCGCTATATATATCGATAAATGAGCTATGGTCCAAAACGTGGTTCCCACTAAGCCTTGATATATGTGCTCAATTTGGTGTCAAACGCAAGGCTATGGCTGCAGCTTTCATTTCAACTGTTCGATATTTCGCTATATATATCGATAAATGAGCTATGGTCCAAAACGTGGTTCCCATTAAGCCTTGATATATGTGTTCAACTTGGTGCCAAACGAAAGGCTGTGGCTGCAGCTTTCATTTCAACTGTTCGATATTTCGCTATATATATCGATAAATGAGCTATGGGTTAAAATGTGGTTCCCCTTAAGCCTTGATATATGTGTTCAATTTGGTGTCAAACGCAGGCTATGGCTGCGGCTTCCATCTCAACTGTTCGATATTTCGCTATATATATCGATAAATGAGCTATGGGTTAAAATGTGGTTCCCATTAAGCCTTGATATATGTGTTCAACTTGGTGTCAAACGAAAGGCTATGGCTGCAGCTTTTATTTGAACTGTTCGATATTTCGCTATATATATCGATAAATGAGCTATGGGTTAAAATGTGGGTCCGATTAAGCCTTGATATATGTGTTCAATTTGGTGTCAAACGCAAGGCTATGGCTGCAGCTTTCATTTCAAATGTTCGATATTTCGCTATATATATCGATAAATGAGCTATGGGTTAAAATGTGGTTCCCCTTAAGCCTTGATATATGTGTTCAATTTGGTGTCAAACGCTAGGCTATGGCTGCAGCTTCCATCTCAACTGTTCGATATTTCGCTATATATATCGATAAATGAGCTATGTGTTAAAATGTGGTTCCCATTAAGCCTTGATATATGTGTTCAATTTGGTGTCAAACGCAAGGCTATGGCTGCAGCTTTCATTTCAAATGTTCGATATTTCGCTATATATATCGATAAATGAGCTATGGGTTAAAATGTGGTTCCCCTTAAGCCTTGATATATGTGTTCAATTTGGTGTCAAACGAAAGACTGTGGCTGCAGCTTTCATTTCAACTGTTCGATATTTCGCTATATATATCGATAAATGAGCTATGGGTTAAATGTGGTTCCCATAAAACCTTGATATATGTGTTCAATTTGGTGTCAAACAAAAGGCTGTGGCTGCAGCTTTCATTTCAACTGTTCGATATTTCGATATATATATCGATAAATGAGCTATGGGCCAAAATGTGGTTCCCATTAAGCCTTGATATATGTGTTCAACTTGGTGTCAAACGAAAGGCAGTAGCTGCAGCTTTTATTTCAACTGTTCGATATTTCGATATATATATCGATAAATGAGCTATGGGTTAAAATGTGGTTCCCATTAAGCCTTGATATATTTGTTCAATTTGGTGTCAAACGCAAGGCTATGGCTGCAGCTTTCTGTTCAACTGTTCGATATTTCGCTATATATATCGATAAATGAGCTATGGGTTAAATGTGGTTCCCATAAAACCTTGATATATGTGTTCAATTTGGTGTCAAACAAAAGGCTGTGGCTGCAGCTTTCATTTCAACTGTTCGATATTTCGATATATATATCGATAAATGAGCTATGTTCCAAAATGTGGTTCCCATTAAGCCTTGATATATGTGTTCAACTTGGTGTCAAACGAAAGGCAGTAGCTGCAGCTTTTATTTCAACTGTTCGATATTTCGATATATATATCGATAAATGAGCTATGGGTTAAAATGTGGTTCCCATTAAGCCTTGATATATGTGTTCAATTTGGTGTCAAACGCAAGGCTATGGCTGCAGCTTTCTGTTCAACTGTTCGATAGTTCGCTATATATATCGATAAATGAGCTATGGGTTAAAATGTGGTTCCCATTAAGCCTTGATATATGTGTTCAATTTGGGTGTCAAACGATAGGGCATGGCCGCAGTTTTTATTTTTATTTTAGCTGCTTGATATTACGCCATATTTATCGATAAATGAGCTATGGGTTAAAATGTGGTTCCCCTTAGGCCTTGACATATGTGTTCAATTTGAAGTCAAACGCAAGGCTATGGCTGCAGCTTTCATTTTAAATGTTCGATATTTCGCTATATATATCGATAAATTAGCTATGGGTTAAAATGTGGTTCCCCTTAAGCCTTGATATATGTGTTCAATTTGGTGTCAAACGAAAGGCTGTGGCTGCAGCTTTCATTTCAACTGTTCGATATTTCGCTATATATATCGATAAATGAGCTATGGGTTAAATGTGGTTCCCATTAAGCCTTGATATATGTGTTCAATTTGGGTGTCAAACGATAGGGCATGGCCGCAGTTTTTATTTTTATTTTAGCTGCTTGATATTACGCCATATTTATCGATAAATGAGTTATGGGCCAAAATGTGGTTCCCATAAAACCTTGATATATGTGTTCAATTTGGTGTCAAACGCAAGGCTATGGCTGCAGCTTTCATTTCAACTGTTCGATATTTCGCTATATATATCGATAAATGAGCTATGGGTTAAAATGTGGTTCCCATTAAGCCTTGATATATGTGCTCAATTTGGTGTCAAACGCAAGGCTATGGCTGCAGCTTTCATTTCAACTGTTCGATATTTCGCTATATATATCGATAAATGAGCTATGGGTTAAAATGTGGTTCCCCTTAAGCCTTGATATATGTGTTCAATTTGGTGTCAAACGCAAGGCTATGGCTGCAGCTTTCATTTCAACTGTTCGATATTTCGATATATATATCGATAAATGAGCTATGGGCCAAAATGTGGTTCCCACTAAGCCTTGATATATGTGCTCAATTTGGTGTCAAACGCAAGGCTATGGCTGCAGCTTTCATTTCAACTGTTCGATATTTCGATATATATATCGATAAATGAGTTATGGGCCAAAATGTGGTCCCCATAAAACCTTGATATATGTGTTCAATGTGGTGTCAAACGAAAGGCTGTGGCTGCAGCTTTCATTTCAACTGTTCGATATTTCGATATATATATCGATAAATGAGCTATGGGCCAAAATGTGGTTCCCATTAAGCCTTGATATATGTGTTCAACTTGGTGTCAAACGAAAGGCAGTAGCTGCAGCTTTTATTTCAACTGTTCGATATTTCGATATATATATCGATAAATGAGCTATAAGCCAAAATGTGGTTCCCATTAAGCCTTGATACATGTGTTCAACTTGGTGTCAAACGAAAGGCTGTGGCTGCAGCTTTCACTTCAACTGTTCGATATTTCGCTATATATATCGATAAATGAGCTATGGGTTAAAATGTGGTTCCCATTAAGCCTTGATATATGTATTCAACTTGGTGCCAAACGAAAGGCTGTGGCTGCAGCTTTCATTTCAACTGCTCGATATTTCGCTATATATATCGATAAATAAGCTATGGGTTAAAATGTGGTTCCCATTAAGCCTTGATATATGTGTTCAACTTGGTGCCAAACGAAAGGCTGTGGCTGCAGCTTTCATTTCAACTGTTCGATATTTCGATATATATATCGATAAATTAGCTATGGGCCAAAATGTGGTTCCCATTAAGCCTTGATATATGTGTACAACTTGGTGTCAAACGAAAGGCTGTGGCTGCAGCTTTTATTTCAACTGTTCGATATTTCGCTATATATATCGATAAATGAGCTATGGGTTAAATGTGGTTCCCATTAAACTTTGATATATGTGTTCAATTTGGTGTCAAACGAAAGGCTATGGCTGCAGCTTTTATTTGAACTGTTCGATATTTCGCTATATATATCGATAAATGAGCTATGGGTTAAAATGTGGGTCCGATTAAGCCTTGATATATGTGTTCAACTTGGTGTCAAACGAAAGGCTGTGGCTGCAGCTTTCATTTCAACTGTTCGATATTTCGATATATATATCGATAAATTAGCTATGGGCCAAAATGTGGTTCCCATTAAGCCTTGATATATGTGTACAACTTGGTGTCAAACGAAAGGCTATGGCTGCAGCTTTTATTTGAACTGTTCGATATTTCGCTATATATATCGATAAGTGAGCTATGGGTTAAAATGTGGGTCCGATTAAGCCTTGATATATGTGTTCAATTTGGTGTCAAACGCAGGCTATGGCGGCGGCTTCCATCTTAACTGTTCGATATTTCGCTATATATATCGATAAATGAGCTATGGGTTAAAATGTGGTTCCCATTAAGCCTTGATATATGTGTTCAACTTGGTGTCAAACGAAAGGCTATGGCTGCAGCTTTTATTTGAACTGTTCGATATTTCGCTATATATATCGATAAATGAGCTATGGGTTAAAATGTGGGTCCGATTAAGCCTTGATATATGTGTTCAACTTGGTGTCAAACGAAAGGCTGTGGCTGCAGCTTTCACTTCAACTGTTCGATATTTCGCTATATATATCGATAAATGAGCTATGGGTTAAAATGTGGTTCCCATTAAGCCTTGATATATGTATTCAACTTGGTGCCAAACGAAAGGCTGTATCTGCAGCTTTCATTTCAACTGTTCGATATTTCGCTATATATATCGATAAATAAGCTATGGGTTAAAATGTGGTTCCCATTAAGCCTTGATATATGTGTTCAACTTGGTGCCAAACGAAAGGCTGTGGCTGCAGCTTTCATTTCAACTGTTCGATATTTCGATATATATATCGATAAATGAGCTATGGGTTAAAATGTGGTTCCCATTAAGCCTTGATATATGTGTTCAACTTGGTGCCAAACGAAAGGCTGTGGCTGCAGCTTTCATTTCAACTGTTCGATATTTCGGTATATATATCGATAAATGAGCTATGGGTTAAAATGTGGGTCCCATTAAGCCTTGATATATGTGTTCAACTTGGTGCCAAACGAAAGGCTGTGGCTGCAGCTTTCATTTCAACTGTTCGATATTTCGCTATATATATCGATAAATGAGCTATGGGTTAAAATGTGGTTCCCCTTAAGCCTTGATATATGTGTTCAATTTGGTGTCAAACGCAGGCTATGGCTGCAGCTTTCATTTCAAATGTTCGATATTTCGCTATATATATCGATAAATGAGCTATGGGTTAAAATGTGGTTCCCCTTAAGCCTTGATATATGTGTTCAAATTGGTGTCAAACGCAGGCTATGGCTGCGGCTTCCATCTCAACTGTTCGATATTTCGCTATATATATCGATAAATGAGCTATGGGTTAAAATGTGGTTCCCATTAAGCCTTGATATATGTGTTCAACTTGGTGTCAAACGAAAGGCTATGGCTGCAGCTTTTATTTGAACTGTTCTATATTTCGCTATATATATCGATAAATGAGCTATGGGTTAAAATGTGGGTCCGATTAAGCCTTGATATATGTGTTCAATTTGGTGTCAAACGCAAGGCTATGGCTGCAGCTTTCATTTCAAATGTTCGATATTTCGCTATATATATCGATAAATGAGCTATGGGTTAAAATGTGGTTCCCCTTAAGCCTTGATATATGTGTTCAATTTGGTGTCAAACGCAAGGCTATGGCTGCAGCTTCCATCTCAACTGTTCGATATTTCGCTATATATATCGATAAATGAGCTATGTGTTAAAATGTGGTTCCCATTAAGCCTTGATATATGTGTTCAATTTGGTGTCAAACAAAAGGCTGTGGCTGCAGCTTTCATTTCAACTGTTCGATATTTCGATATATATATCGATAAATGAGCTATGGGCCAAAATGTGGTTCCCATTAAGCCTTGATATATGTGTTCAACTTGGTGTCAAACGAAAGGCAGTAGCTGCAGCTTTTATTTCAACTGTTCGATATTTCGATATATATATCGATAAATGAGCTATGGGTTAAAATGTGGTTCCCATTAAGCCTTGATATATGTGTTCAATTTGGTGTCAAACGCAAGGCTATGGCTGCAGCTTTCTGTTCAACTGTTCGATAGTTCGCTATATATATCGATAAATGAGCTATGGGTTAAAATGTGGTTCCCATTAAGCCTTGATATATGTGTTCAATTTGGGTGTCAAACGATAGGGCATGGCCGCAGTTTTTATTTTTATTTTAGCTGCTTGATATTACGCCATATTTATCGATAAATGAGCTATGGGTTGAAATGTGGTTCCCCTTAGGCTTTGACATATGTGTTCAATTTGAAGTCAAACGCAAGGCTATGGCTGCAGCTTTCATTTTAAATGTTCGATATTTCGCTATATATATCGATAAATTAGCTATGGGTTAAAATGTGGTTCCCCTTAAGCCTTGATATATGTGTTCAATTTGGTGTCAAACGAAAGGCTGTGGCTGCAGCTTTCATTTCAACTGTTCTATATTTCGCTATATATATCGATAAATGAGCTATGGGTTAAATGTGGTTCCCATTAAGCCTTGATATATGTGTTCAATTTGGGCGTCAAACGATAGGGCATGGCCGCAGTTTTTATTTTTATTTTAGCTGCTTGATATTACGCCATATTTATCGATAAATGAGTTATGGGCCAAAATGTGGTTCCCATAAAACCTTGATATATGTGTTCAATTTGGTGTCAAACGCAAGGCTATGGCTGCAGCTTTCATTTCAACTGTTCGATATTTCGCTATATATATCGATAAATGAGCTATGGGTTAAAATGTGGTTCCCATTAAGCCTTGATATATGTGTTCAATTTGGTGTCAAACGCAAGGCTATGGCTGCTGCTTTCATTTCAACTGTTCGATATTTCGCTATATATATCGATAAATGAGCTATGGGTTAAAATGTGGTTCCCCTTAAGCCTTGATATATGTGTTCAATTTGGTGTCAAACGCAAGGCTATGGCTGCAGCTTTCATTTCAACTGTTCGATATTTCGATATATATATCGATAAATGAGCTATGGGCCAAAATGTGGTTCCCACTAAGCCTTGATATATGTGCTCAATTTGGTGTCAAACGCAAGGCTATGGCTGCAGCTTTCATTTCAACTGTTCGATATTTCGATATATATATCGATAAATGAGTTATGGGCCAAAATGTGGTCCCCATAAAATCTTGATATATGTGTTCAATGTGGTGTCAAACGAAAGGCTGTGGCTGCAGCTTTCATTTCAACTGTTCGATATTTCGATATATATATCGATAAATGAGCTATGGGCCAAAATGTGGTTCCCATTAAGCCTTGATATATGTGTTCAACTTGGTGTCAAACGAAAGGCAGTAGCTGCAGCTTTTATTTCAACTGTTCGATATTTCGATATATATATCGATAAATGAGCTATAAGCCAAAATGTGGTTCCCATTAAGCCTTGATACATGTGTTCAACTTGGTGTCAAACGAAAGGCTGTGGCTGCAGCTTTCACTTCAACTGTTCGATATTTCGCTATATATATCGATAAATGAGCTATGGGTTAAAATGTGGTTCCCATTAAGCCTTGATATATGTATTCAACTTGGTGCCAAACGAAAGGCTGTGGCTGCAGCTTTCATTTCAACTGTTCGATATTTCGCTATATATATCGATAAATAAGCTATGGGTTAAAATGTGGTTCCCATTAAGCCTTAATATATGTGTTCAACTTGGTGCCAAACGAAAGGCTGTGGCTGCAGCTTTCATTTCAACTGTTCGATATTTCGATATATATATCGATAAATGAGCTATGGGTTAAAATGTGGTTCCCATTAGGCCTTGATATATGTGTTCAACTTGGTGTCAAACGAAAGGCTATGGCTGCAGCTTTTATTTCAACTGTTCGATATTTCGCTATATATATCGATAAATGAGCTATGGGTTAAATGTGGTTCCCATTAAACTTTGATATATGTGCTCAATTTGGCGTCAAACGAAAGGCTATGGCTGCAGCTTTCATTTCAACTGTTCGATATTTCGCTATATATATCGATAAATGAGCTATGGGTTAAAATGTGGTTCCCATTAAGCCTTGATATATGTGTTCAACTTGGTGCCAAACGAAAGGCTGTGGCTGCAGCTTTCATTTCACTTGTTCGATATTTCGGTATATATATCGATAAATGAGCTATGGGTTAAAATGTGGTTCCCATTAAGCCTTGATATATGTGTTCAACTTGGTGATAAACGAAAGGCTGTGGCTGCAGCTTTCATTTCAACTGTTCGATATTTCGGTATATATATCGATAAATGAGCTATGGGTTAAAATGTGGTTCCCATTAAGCCTTGATATATGTGTTCAACTTGGTGCCAAACGAAAGGCTGTGGCTGCAGCTTTCATTTCAACTGTTCGATATTTCGCTATATATATCGATAAATGAGCTATGGGTTAAAATGTGGTTCCCATTAAGCCTTGATATATGTGTTCAATTTGGGTGTCAAACGATAGGGCATGGCCGCAGTTTTTATTTTTATTTTAGCTACTTGATATTACGACATATTTATCGGTAAATGAGTTATGGACCAAAATGTGGTTCCCATAAAACCTTGATATATGTGTTTAATTTGGGTGTCAAACGAAAGGCTGTGGCTGCAGCTTTCATTTCAACTGTTCGATATTTCGCTATATATATCGATAAATGAGCTATGGGTTAAAATGTGGTTCCCCTTAAGCCTTGATATATGTGTTCAATTTGGTGTCAAACGCAGGCTATGGCTGCAGCTTTCATTTCAAATGTTCGATATTTCGCTATGTATATCGATAAATGAGCTATGGGTTAAAATGTGGTTCCCCTTAAGCCTTGATATATGTGTTCAATTTGGTGTCAAACGCAGGCTATGGCTGCAGCTTTCATTTCAAATGTTCGATATTTCGCTATGTATATCGATAAATGAGCTATGGGTTAAAATGTGGTTCCCATTAGGCCTTGATATATGTGTTCAACTTGGTGTCAAACGAAAGGCTATGGCTGCAGCTTTTATTTGAACTGTTCGATATTTCGCTATATATATCGATAAATGAGCTATGGGTTAAAATATGGGTCCGATTAAGCCTTGATATATGTGTTCAATTTGGTGTCAAACGCAAGGCTATGGCTGCAGCTTTCATTTCAAATGTTCGATATTTCGCTATATATATCGATAAATGAGCTATGGGTTAAAATGTGGTTCCCCTTAAGCCTTGATATATGTGTTCAATTTGGTGTCAAACGCAAGGCTATGGCTGCAGCTTCCATCTCAACTGTTCGATATTTCGCTATATATATCGATAAATGAGCTATGGGTTAAAATGTGGTTCCCATTAAGCCTTGATATATGTGTTCAATTTGGGTGTCAAACGATAGGGCATGGCCGCAGTTTTCATTTTTATTTTAGCTACTTGATATTACGCCATATTTATCGGTAAATGAGTTATGGACCAAAATGTGGTTCCCATAAAACCTTGATATATGTGTTTAATTTGGGTGTCAAACGAAAGGCTGTGGCTGCAGCTTTCATTTCAACTGTTCGATATTTCGCTATATATATCGATAAATGAGCTATGGGTTAAAATGTGGTTCCCATTAGGCCTTGATATATGTGTTCAACTTGGTGTCAAACGAAAGGCTATGGCTGCAGCTTTTATTTCAACTGTTCGATATTTCGCTATATATATCGATAAATGAGCTATGGGTTAAATGTGGTTCCCGTTAAACTTTGATATATGTGCTCAATTTGGCGTCAAACGAAAGGATATGGCTGCAGCTTTCATTTCAACTGTTCGATATTTCGCTATATATATCGATAAATGAGCTATGGGTTAAAATGTGGTTCCCATTAAGCCTTGATATATGTGTTCAACTTGGTGCCAAACGAAAGGCTGTGGCTGCAGCTTTCATTTCACCTGTTCGATATTTCGGTATATATATCGATAAATGAGCTATGGGTTAAAATGTGGTTCCCATTAAGCCTTGATATATGTGTTCAACTTGGTGCCAAACGAAAGGCTGTGGCTGCAGCTTTCATTTCAACTGTTCGATATTTCGCTATGTATATCGATAAATGAGCTATGGGTTAAAATGTGGTTCCCATTAGGCCTTGATATATGTGTTCAACTTGGTGTCAAACGAAAGGCTATGGCTGCAGCTTTTATTTGAACTGTTCGATATTTCGCTATATATATCGATAAATGAGCTATGGGTTAAAATGTGGTTCCCATTAAGCCTTGATATATGTGTTCAACTTGGTGCCAAACGAAAGGCTGTGGCTGCAGCTTTCATTTCACCTGTTCGATATTTCGGTATATATATCGATAAATGAGCTATGGGTTAAAATGTGGTTCCCATTAAGCCTTGATATATGTGTTCAACTTGGTGCCAAACGAAAGGCTATGGCTGCAGCTTTCATTTCAAATGTTCGATATTTCGCTATGTATATCGATAAATGAGCTATGGGTTAAAATGTGGTTCCCATTAGGCCTTGATATATGTGTTCAACTTGGTGTCAAACGAAAGGCTATGGCTGCAGCTTTTATTTGAACTGTTCGATATTTCGCTATATATATCGATAAATGAGCTATGGGTTAAAATATGGGTCCGATTAAGCCTTGATATATGTGTTCAATTTGGTGTCAAACGCAAGGCTATGGCTGCAGCTTTCATTTCAAATGTTCGATATTTCGCTATATATATCGATAAATGAGCTATGGGTTAAAATGTGGTTCCCCTTAAGCCTTGATATATGTGTTCAATTTGGTGTCAAACGCAAGGCTATGGCTGCAGCTTCCATCTCAACTGTTCGATATTTCGCTATATATATCGATAAATGAGCTATGGGTTAAAATGTGGTTCCCATTAAGCCTTGATATATGTGTTCAATTTGGGTGTCAAACGATAGGGCATGGCCGCAGTTTTCATTTTTATTTTAGCTACTTGATATTACGCCATATTTATCGGTAAATGAGTTATGGACCAAAATGTGGTTCCCATAAAACCTTGATATATGTGTTTAATTTGGGTGTCAAACGAAAGGCTGTGGCTGCAGCTTTCATTTCAACTGTTCGATATTTCGCTATATATATCGATAAATGAGCTATGGGTTAAAATGTGGTTCCCATTAGGCCTTGATATATGTGTTCAACTTGGTGTCAAACGAAAGGCTATGGCTGCAGCTTTTATTTCAACTGTTCGATATTTCGCTATATATATCGATAAATGAGCTATGGGTTAAATGTGGTTCCCGTTAAACTTTGATATATGTGCTCAATTTGGCGTCAAACGAAAGGATATGGCTGCAGCTTTCATTTCAACTGTTCGATATTTCGCTATATATATCGATAAATGAGCTATGGGTTAAAATGTGGTTCCCATTAAGCCTTGATATATGTGTTCAACTTGGTGCCAAACGAAAGGCTGTGGCTGCAGCTTTCATTTCACCTGTTCGATATTTCGGTATATATATCGATAAATGAGCTATGGGTTAAAATGTGGTTCCCATTAAGCCTTGATATATGTGTTCAACTTGGTGCCAAACGAAAGGCTGTGGCTGCAGCTTTCATTTCAACTGTTCGATATTTCGGTATATATATCGATAAATGAGCTATGGGTTAAAATGTGGTTCCCATTAAGCCTTGATATATGTGTTCAACTTGGTGCCAAACGAAAGGCTGTGGCTGCAGCTTTCATTTCAACTGTTCGATATTTCGCTATATATATCGATAAATGAGCTATGGGTTAAAATGTGGTTCCCATTAAGCCTTGATATATGTGTTCAATTTGGGTGTCAAACGATAGGGCATGGCCGCAGTTTTTATTTTTATTTTAGCTACTTGATATTACGCCATATTTATCGGTAAATGAGTTATGGACCAAAATGTGGTTCCCATAAAACCTTGATATATGTGTTTAATTTGGGTGTCAAACGAAAGGCTGTGGCTGCAGCTTTCATTTCAACTGTTCGATATTTCGCTATATATATCGATAAATGAGCTATGGGTTAAAATGTGGTTCCCCTTAAGCCTTGATATATGTGTTCAATTTGGTGTCAAACGCAGGCTATGGCTGCAGCTTTCATTTCAAATGTTCGATATTTCGCTATGTATATCGATAAATGAGCTATGGGTTAAAATGTGGGTCCGATTAAGCCTTGATATATGTGTTCAATTTGGTGTCAAACGCAAGGCTATGGCTGCAGCTTTCATTTCAAATGTTCGATATTTCGCTATATATATCGATAAATGAGCTATGGGTTAAAATGTGGTTCCCCTTAAGCCTTGATATATGTGTTCAATTTGGTGTCAAACGCAAGGCTATGGCTGCAGCTTTCATTTCAAATGTTCGATATTTCGCTATATATATCGATAAATGAGCTATGGGTTAAAATGTGGTTCCCCTTAAGCCTTGATATATGTGTTCAATTTGGTGTCAAACGCAGGCTATGGCTGCAGCTTTCATTTCAACTGTTCGATATTTCGCTATATATATCGATAAATGAGCTATGGGTTAAAATGTGGTTCCCCTTAAGCCTTGATATATGTGTTCAATTTGGTGTCAAACGCAGGCTATGGCTGCAGCTTTCATTTCAAATGTTCGATATTTCGCTATATATATCGATAAATGAGCTATGGGTTAAAATGTGGTTCCCCTTAAGCCTTGATATATGTGTTCAATTTGGTGTCAAACGAAAGGCTGTGGCTGCAGCTTTCATTTCAACTGTTCGATATTTCGCTATATATATCGATAAATGAGCTATGGGTTAAATGTGGTTCCCATAAAACCTTGATATATGTGTTTAATTTGGTGTCAAACAAAAGGCTGTGGCTGCAGCTTTCATTTCAACTGTTCGATATTTCGATATATATATCGATAAATGAGCTATGGGCCAAAATGTGGTTCCCATTAAGCCTTGATATATGTGTTCAACTTGGTGTCAAACGAAAGGCAGTAGCTGCAGCTTTTATTTCAACTGTTCGATATTTCGATATATATATCGATAAATGAGCTATGGGTTAAAATGTGGTTCCCATTAAGCCTTGATATATGTGTTCAATTTGGGTGTCAAACGATAGGGCATGGCCGCAGTTTTTTATTTTTATTTTAGCTGCTTGATATTACGCCATATTTATCGATAAATGAGCTATGGGTTAAAATGTGGTTCCCCTTAGGCCTTGACATATGTGTTCAATTTGAAGTCAAACGCAAGGCTATGGCTGCAGCTTTCATTTTAAATGTTCGATATTTCGCTATATATATCGATAAATTAGCTATGGGTTAAAATGTGGTTCCCCTTAAGCCTTGATATATGTGTTCAATTTGGTGTCAAACGAAAGGCTGTGGCTGCAGCTTTCATTTCAACTGTTCGATATTTCGCTATATATATCGATAAATGAGCTATGGGTTAAATGTGGTTCCCATTAAGCCTTGATATATGTGTTCAATTTGGGTGTCAAACGATAGGGCATGGCCGCAGTTTTTATTTTTATTTTAGCTGCTTGATATTACGCCATATTTATCGATAAATGAGTTATGGGCCAAAATGTGGTTCCCATAAAACCTTGATATATGTGTTCAATTTGGTGTCAAACGCAAGGCTATGGCTGCAGCTTTCATTTCAACTGTTCGATATTTCGCTATATATATCGATAAATGAGCTATGGGTTAAAATGTGGTTCCCATTAAGCCTTGATATATGTGTTCAATTTGGTGTCAAACGCAAGGCTATGGCTTCAGCTTTCATTTCAACTGTTCGATATTTCGCTATATATATCGATAAATGAGCTATGGTCCAAAACGTGGTTCCCACTAAGCCTTGATATATGTGCTCAATTTGGTGTCAAACGCAAGGCTATGGCTGCAGCTTTCATTTCAACTGTTCGATATTTCGCTATATATATCGATAAATGAGCTATGGGTTAAAATGTGGTTCCCCTTAAGCCTTGATATATGTGTTCAATTTGGTGTCAAACGCAAGGCTATGGCTGCAGCTTTCATTTCAACTGTTTCATATATCGATAAATGAGCTATGGGTTAAATGTGGTTCCCATTAAGCCTTGATATATGTGTTCAATTTGGTGTCAAACGCAAGGCTATGGCTGCAGCTTCCATCTCAACTGTTCGATATTTCGCTATATATATCGATAAATGAGCTATGTGTTAAAATGTGGTTCCCCTTAAGCCTTGATATATGTGTTCAATTTGGTGTCAAACGATAGGGCATGGCCGCAGTTTTTATTTTTATTTTAGCTGCTTGATATTACGCCATATTTATCGATAAATGAGTTATGGGCCAAAATGTGGTTCCCATAAAACCTTGATATATGTGTTCAATTTGGTGTCAAACGCAAGGCTATGGCTGCAGCTTTCATTTCAACTGTTCGATATTTCGCTATATATATCGATAAATGAGCTATGGGTTAAAATGTGGTTCCCCTTAAGCCTTGATATATGTGTTCAATTTGGTGTCAAACGCAAGGCTATGGCTGCAGCTTCCATCTCAACTGTTCGATATTTCGCTATATATATCGATAAATGAGCTATGTGTTAAAATGTGGTTCCCATTAAGCCTTGATATATGTGTTCAATTTGGTGTCAAACGCAAGGCTATGGCTGCAGCTTCCATCTCAACTGTTCGATATTTCGCTATATATATCGATAAATGAGCTATGGGTTAAAATGTGGTTCCCATTAAGCCTTGATATATGTGTTCAATTTGGTGTCAAACGCAAGGCTATGGCTGCAGCTTTCATTTCAAATGTTCGATATTTCGCTATATATATCGATAAATGAGCTATGGGTTAAAATGTGGTTCCCCTGAAGCCTTGACATATGTGTTCAATTTGAAGTCAAACGCAAGGCTATGGCTGCAGCTTTCATTTCAAATGTTCGATATTTCGCTATATATATCGATAAATGAGCTATGGGTTAAAATGTGGTTCCCCTTAAGCCTTGATATATGTGTTCAATTTGGTGTCAAACGAAAGGCTGTGGCTGCAGCTTTCATTTCAACTGTTCGATATTTCGCTATATATATCGATAAATGAGCTATGGGTTAAATGTGGTTCCCATAAAACCTTGATATATGTGTTCAATTTGGTGTCAAACAAAAGGCTGTGGCTGCAGCTTTCATTTCAACTGTTCGATATTTCGATATATATATCGATAAATGAGCTATGGGCCAAAATGTGGTTCCCATTAAGCCTTGATATATGTGTTCAATTTGGGTGTCAAACGATAGGGCATGGCCGCAGTTTTTTATTTTTATTTTAGCTGCTTGATATTACGCCATATTTATCGATAAATGAGCTATGGGTTAAAATGTGGTTCCCCTTAGGCCTTGACATATGTGTTCAATTTGAAGTCAAACGCAAGGCTATGGCTGCAGCTTTCATTTTAAATGTTCGATATTTCGCTATATATATCGATAAATTAGCTATGTGTTAAAATGTGGTTCCCCTTAAGCCTTGATATATGTGTTCAATTTGGTGTCAAACGATAGGGCATGGCCGCAGTTTTTATTTTTATTTTAGCTGCTTGATATTACGCCATATTTATCGATAAATGAGTTATGGGCCAAAATGTGGTTCCCATAAAACCTTGATATATGTGTTCAATTTGGTGTCAAACGAAAGGCTGTGGCTGCAGCTTTCATTTCAACTGTTCGATATTTCGCTATATATATCGATAAATGAGCTATGGGTTAAATGTGGTTCCCATTAAGCCTTGATATATGTGTTCAATTTGGGTGTCAAACGATAGGGCATGGCCGCAGTTTTTATTTTTATTTTAGCTGCTTGATATTACGCCATATTTATCGATAAATGAGTTATGGGCCAAAATGTGGTTCCCATAAAACCTTGATATATGTGTTCAATTTGGTGTCAAACGCAAGGCTATGGCTGCAGCTTTCATTTCAACTGTTCGATATTTCGCTATATATATCGATAAATGAGCTATGGGTTAAATGTGGTTCCCATTAAGCCTTGATATATGTGTTCAATTTGGGTGTCAAACGATAGGGCATGGCCGCAGTTTTTATTTTTATTTTAGCTGCTTGATATTACGCCATATTTATCGATAAATGAGTTATGGGCCAAAATGTGGTTCCCATAAAACCTTGATATATGTGTTCAATTTGGTGTCAAACGCAAGGCTATGGCTGCAGCTTTCATTTCAACTGTTCGATATTTCGCTATATATATCGATAAATGAGCTATGGGTTAAAATGTGGTTCCCATTAAGCCTTGATATATGTGTTCAATTTGGTGTCAAACGCAAGGCTATGGCTTCAGCTTTCATTTCAACTGTTCGATATTTCGCTATATATATCGATAAATGAGCTATGGTCCAAAACGTGGTTCCCACTAAGCCTTGATATATGTGCTCAATTTGGTGTCAAACGCAAGGCTATGGCTGCAGCTTTCATTTCAACTGTTCGATATTTCGCTATATATATCGATAAATGAGCTATGGGTTAAAATGTGGTTCCCCTTAAGCCTTGATATATGTGTTCAATTTGGTGTCAAACGCAAGGCTATGGCTGCAGCTTTCATTTCAACTGTTTCATATATCGATAAATGAGCTATGGGTTAAATGTGGTTCCCATTAAGCCTTGATATATGTGTTCAATTTGGGTGTCAAACGATAGGGCATGGCCTCAGTTTTTATTTTTATTTTAGCTGCTTGATATTACGCCATATTTATCGATAAATGAGTTATGGGCCAAAATGTGGTTCCCATAAAACCTTGATATATGTGTTCAATTTGGTGTCAAACGCAAGGCTATGGCTGCAGCTTTCATTATAACTGTTCGATATTTCGCTATATATATCGATAAATGAGCTATGGGTTAAAATGTGGTTCCCATTAAGCCTTGATATATGTGTTCAATTTGGTGTCAAACGCAAGGCTATGGCTTCAGCTTTCATTTCACCTGTTCGATATTTCGCTATATATATCGATAAATGAGCTATGGTCCAAAACGTGGTTCCCACTAAGCCTTGATATATGTGCTCAATTTGGTGTCAAACGCAAGGCTATGGCTGCAGCTTTCATTTCAACTGTTCGATATTTCGCTATATATATCGATAAATGAGCTATGGGCTAAAATGTGGTTCCCCTTAAGCCTTGATATATGTGTTCAATTTGGTGTCAAACGCAAGGCTATGGCTGCAGCTTTCATTTCAACTGTTCGATATTTCGATATATATATCGGTAAATGAGCTATGGGCCAAAATGTGGTTCCCACTAAGCCTTGATATATGTGCTCAATTTGGTGTCAAACGCAAGGCTATGGCTGCAGCTTTCATTTCAACTGTTCGATATTTCGATATATATATCGATAAATGAGTTATGGGCCAAAATGTGGTCCCCATAAAACCTTGATATATGTGTTCAATGTGGTGTCAAACGAAAAGCTGTGGCTGCAGCTTTCATTTCAACTGTTCGATATTTCGATATATATATCGATAAATGAGCTATGGGCCAAAATGTGGTTCCCATTAAGCCTTGATATATGTGTTCAACTTGGTGTCAAACGAAAGGCAGTAGCTGCAGCTTTTATTTCAACTGTTCGATATTTCGATATATATATCGATAAATGAGCTATAAGCCAAAATGTGGTTCCCATTAAGCCTTGATATATGTGTTCAACTTGGTGTCAAACGAAAGGCTGTGGCTGCAGCTTTCACTTCAACTGTTCGATATTTCGCTATATATATCGATAAATGAGCTATGGGTTAAAATGTGGTTCCCATTAAGCCTTGGTATATGTATTCAACTTGGTGCCAAACGAAAGGCTGTGGCTGCAGCTTTCATTTCAACTGTTCGGTATTTCGCTATATATATCGATAAATAAGCTATGGGTTAAAATGTGGTTCCCATTAAGCCTTGATATATGTGTTCAACTTGGTGCCAAACGAAAGGCTGAGGCTGCAGCTTTCATTTCAACTGTTCGATATTTCGATATATATATCGATAAATGAGCTATGGGCCAAAATGTGGTTCCCATTAAGCCTTGATATATGTGTTCAACTTGGTGTCAAACGAAAGGCTGTGGCTGCAGCTTTTATTTCAACTGTTCGATATTTCGCTATATATATCGATAAATGAGCTATGGGTTAAATGTGGTTCCCATTAAACTTTGATATATGTGCTCAATTTTGCGTCAAACGAAAGGCTATGGCTGCAGCTTTCATTTCAACTGTTCGATATTTCGCTATATATATCGATAAATCAGCTATGGGTTAAAATGTGGTTCCCATTAAGCCTTGATATATGTGTTCAACTTGGTGCCAAACGAAAGGCTGTGGCTGCAGCTTTCATTTCAACTGTTCGATATTTCGGTATATATATCGATAAATGAGCTATGGGTTAAAATGTGGTTCCCATTAAGCCTTGATATATGTGTTCAACTTGGTGCCAAACGAAAGGCTGTGGCTGCAGCTTTCATTTCAACTGTTCGATATTTCGCTATATATATCGATAAATGAGCTATGGGTTAAAATGTGGTTCCCATTAAGCCTTGATATATGTGTTCAATTTGGGTGTCAAACGATAGGGCATGGCCGCAGTTTTTATTTTTATTTTAGCTACTTGATATTACGAAATATTTATCGGTAAATTAGTTATGGACCAAAATGTGGTTCCCATAAAATCTTGATATATGTGTTCAATTTGGTGTCAAACGCAAGGCTATGGCTGCAGCTTTCATTTCAACTGTTCGATATTTCGCCATATATATCGATAAATGAGCTATGGGTTAAAATGTGGTTCCCATTAAGCCTTGATATATGTGTTCAACTTGGTGCCAAACGAAAGGCTGTGGCTGCAGCTTTCATTTCAACTGTTCGATATTTCGCTATATATATCGATAAATGAGCTATGGGTTAAAATGTGGTTCCTATTAAGCCTTGATATATGTGTTCAATTTGGTGTCAAACGAAAGGCTGTGGCTGCAGCTTTCATTTCAACTGTTCGATATTTCGCTATATATATCGATAAATGAGCTATGGGTTAAATGTGGTTCCCATAAAACCTTGATATATGTGTTCAATTTGGTGTCAAACAAAAGGCTGTGGCTGCAGCTTTCATTTCAACTGTTCGATATTTCGATATATATATCGATAAATGAGCTATGGGCCAAAATGTGGTTCCCATTAAGCCTTGATATATGTGTTCAACTTGGTGTCAAACGAAAGGCAGTAGCTGCAGCTTTTATTTCAACTGTTCGATATTTCGATATATATATCGATAAATGAGCTATGGGTTAAAATGTGGTTCCCATTAAGCCTTGATATATGTGTTCAATTTGGGTGTCAAACGATAGGGCATGGCCGCAGTTTTTTATTTTTATTTTAGCTGCTTGATATTACGCCATATTTAAGGATAAATGAGCTATGGGTTAAAATGTGGTTCCCCTTAGGCCTTGACATATGTGTTCAATTTGAAGTCAAACGCAAGGCTATGGCTGCAGCTTTCATTTTAAATGTTCGATATTTCGCTATATATATCGATAAATTAGCTATGGGTTAAAATGTGGTTCCCCTTGAGCCTTGATATATGTGTTCAATTTGGTGTCAAACGAAAGGCTGTGGCTGCAGCTTTCATTTCAACTGTTCGATATTTCGCTATATATATCGATAAATGAGCTATGGGTTAAATGTGGTTCCCATTAAGCCTTGATATATGTGTTCAATTTGGGTGTCAAACGATAGGGCATGGCCGCAGTTTTTATTTTTATTTTAGCTGCTTGATATTACGCCATATTTATCGATAAATGAGTTATGGGCCAAAATGTGGTTCCCATAAAACCTTGATATATGTGTTCAGTTTGGTGTCAAACGCAAGGCTATGGCTGCAGCTTTCATTTCAACTGTTCGATATTTCGCTATATATATCGATAAATGAGCTATGGGTTAAAATGTGGTTCCCATTAAGCCTTGATATATGTGTTCAATTTGGTGTCAAACGCAAGGCTATGGCTTCAGCTTTCATTTCAACTGTTCGATATTTCGCTATATATATCGATAAATGAGCTATGGTCCAAAACGTGGTTCCCACTAAGCCTTGATATATGTGCTCAATTTGGTGTCAAACGCAAGGCTATGGCTGCAGCTTTCATTTCAACTGTTCGATATTTCGCTATATATATCGATAAATGAGCTATGGGTTAAAATGTGGTTCCCCTTAAGCCTTGATATATGTGTTCAATTTGGTGTCAAACGCAAGGCTATGGCTGCAGCTTTCATTTCAACTGTTTCATATATCGATAAATAAGCTATGGGTTAAATGTGGTTCCCATTAAGCCTTGATATATGTGTTCAATTTGGTGTCAAACGCAAGGCTATGGCTGCAGCTTCCATCTCAACTGTTCGATATTTCGCTATATATATCGATAAATGAGCTATGTGTTAAAATGTGGTTCCCCTTAAGCCTTGATATATGTGTTCAATTTGGTGTCAAACGATAGGGCATGGCCGCAGTTTTTATTTTTATTTTAGCTGCTTGATATTACGCCATATTTATCGATAAATGAGTTATGGGCCAAAATGTGGTTCCCATAAAACCTTGCTATATGTGTTCAATTTGGTGTCAAACGAAAGGCTGTGGCTGCAGCTTTCATTTCAACTGTTCGATATTTCGCTATATATATCGATAAATGAGCTATGGGTTAAATGTGGTTCCCATTAAGCCTTGATATATGTGTTCAATTTGGGTGTCAAACGATAGGGCATGGCCGCAGTTTTTATTTTTATTTTAGCTGCTTGATATTACGCCATATTTATCGATAAATGAGTTATGGGCCAAAATGTGGTTCCCATAAAACCTTGATATATGTGTTCAATTTGGTGTCAAACGCAAGGCTATGGCTGCAGCTTTCATTTCAACTGTTCGATATTTCGCTATATATATCGATAAATGAGCTATGGGTTAAATGTGGTTCCCATTAAGCCTTGATATATGTGTTCAATTTGGGTGTCAAACGATAGGGCATGGCCGCAGTTTTTATTTTTATTTTAGCTGCTTGATATTACGCCATATTTATCGATAAATGAGTTATGGGCCAAAATGTGGTTCCCACAAAACCTTGATATATGTGTTCAATTTGGTGTCAAACGCAAGGCTATGGCTGCAGCTTTCATTTCAACTGTTCGATATTTCGCTATATATATCGATAAATGAGCTATGGGTTAAAATGTGGTTCCCATTAAGCCTTGATATATGTGTTCAATTTGGTGTCAAACGATAGGGCATGGCCGCAGTTTTTATTTTTATTTTAGCTGCTTGATATTACGCCATATTTATCGATAAATGAGCTATGGTCCAAAACGTGGTTCCCACTAAGCCTTGATATATGTGCTCAATTTGGTGTCAAACGCAAGGCTATGGCTGCAGCTTTCATTTCAACTGTTCGATATTTCGCTATATATATTGATAAATGAGCTATGGGTTTAAATGTGGTTCCCCTTAAGCCTTGATATATGTGTTCAATTTGGTGTCAAACGCAAGGCTATGGCTGCAGCTTTCATTTCAACTGTTTCATATATCGATAAATGAGCTATGGGTTAAATGTGGTTCCCATTAAGCCTTGATATATGTGTTCAATTTGGTGTCAAACGCAAGGCTATGGCTGCAGCTTCCATCTCAACTGTTCGATATTTCGCTATATATATCGATAAATGAGCTATGTGTTAAAATGTGGTTCCCCTTAAGCCTTGATATATGTGTTCAATTTGGTGTCAAACGATAGGGCATGGCCGCAGTTTTTATTTTTATTTTAGCTGCTTGATATTACGCCATATTTATCGATAAATGAGTTATGGGCCAAAATGTGGTTCCCATAAAACCTTGATATATGTGTTCAATTTGGTGTCAAACGCAAGGCTATGGCTGCAGCTTTCATTTCAACTGTTCGATATTTCGCTATATATATCGATAAATGAGCTATGGGTTAAAATGTGGTTCCCATTAAGCCTTGATATATGTGTTCAATTTGGTGTCAAACGATAGGGCATGGCCGCAGTTTTTATTTTTATTTTAGCTGCTTGATATTACGCCATATTTATCGATAAATGAGTTATGGGCCAAAATGTGGTTCCCATAAAACCTTGATATATGTGTTCAATTTGGTGTCAAACGCAAGGCTATGGCTGCAGCTTTCATTTCAACTGTTCGATATTTCGCTATATATATCGATAAATGAGCTATGGGTTAAAATGTGGTTCCCCTTAAGCCTTGATATATGTGTTCAATTTGGTGTCAAACGCAAGGCTATGGCTGCAGCTTTCATTTCAACTGTTTCATATATCGATAAATGAGCTATGGGTTAAATGTGGTTCCCATTAAGCCTTGATATATGTGTTCAATTTGGGTGTCAAACGATAGGGCATGGCCTCAGTTTTTATTTTTATTTTAGCTGCTTGATATTACGCCATATTTATCGATAAATGAGTTATGGGCCAAAATGTGGTTCCCATAAAACCTTGATATATGTGTTCAATTTGGTGTCAAACGCAAGGCTATGGCTGCAGCTTTCATTTCAACTGTTCGATATTTCGCTATATATATCGATAAATGAGCTATGGGTTAAAATGTGGTTCCCATTAAGCCTTGATATATGTGTTCAATTTGGTGTCAAACGCAAGGCTATGGCTTCAGCTTTCATTTCACCTGTTCGATATTTCGCTATATATATCGATAAATGAGCTATGGTCCAAAACGTGGTTCCCACTAAGCCTTGATATATGTGCTCAATTTGGTGTCAAACGCAAGGCTATGGCTGCAGCTTTCATTTCAACTGTTCGATATTTCGCTATATATATCGATAAATGAGCTATGGGTTAAAATGTGGTTCCCCTTAAGCCTTGATATATGTGTTCAATTTGGTGTCAAACGCAAGGCTATGGCTGCAGCTTTCATTTCAACTGTTCGATATTTCGATATATATATCGATAAATGAGCTATGGGCCAAAATGTGGTTCCCACTAAGCCTTGATATATGTGCTCAATTTGGTGTCAAACGCAAGGCTATGGCTGCAGCTTTCATTTCAACTGTTCGATATTTCGATATATATATCGATAAATGAGTTATGGGCCAAAATGTGGTCCCCATAAAACCTTGATATATGTGTTCAATGTGGTGTCAAACGAAAAGCTGTGGCTGCAGCTTTCATTTCAACTGTTCGATATTTCGATATATAAATCGATAAATGAGCTATGGGCCAAAATGTGGTTCCCATTAAGCCTTGATATATGTGTTCAACTTGGTGTCAAACGAAAGGCAGTAGCTGCAGCTCTTATTTCAACTGTTCGATATTTCGATATATATATCGATAAATGAGCTATAAGCCAAAATGTGGTTCCCATTAAGCCTTGATATATGTGTTCAACTTGGTGTCAAACGAAAGGCTGTGGCTGCAGCTTTCACTTCAACTGTTCGATATTTCGCTATATATATCGATAAATGAGCTATGGGTTAAAATGTGGTTCCCATTAAGCCTTGGTATATGTATTCAACTTGGTGCCAAACGAAAGGCTGTGGCTGCAGCTTTCATTTCAACTGTTCGGTATTTCGCTATATATATCGATAAATAAGCTATGGGTTAAAATGTGGTTCCCATTAAGCCTTGATATATGTGTTCAACTTGGTGCCAAACGAAAGGCTGAGGCTGCAGCTTTCATTTCAACTGTTCGATATTTCGATATATATATCGATAAATGAGCTATGGGCCAAAATGTGGTTCCCATTAATCCTTGATATATGTGTTCAACTTGGTGTCAAACGAAAGGCTGTGGCTGCAGCTTTTATTTCAACTGTTCGATATTTCGCTATATATATCGATAAATGAGCTATGGGTTAAATGTGGTTCCCATTAAACTTTGATATATGTGCTCAATTTGGCGTCAAACGAAAGGCTATGGCTGCAGCTTTCATTTCAACTGTTCGATATTTCGCTATATATATCGATAAATGAGCTATGGGTTAAAATGTGGTTCCCATTAAGCCTTGATATATGTGTTCAACTTGGTGCCAAACGAAAGGCTGTGGCTGCAGCTTTCATTTCAACTGTTCGATATTTCGGTATATATATCGATAAATGAGCTATGGGTTAAAATGTGGTTCCCATTAAGCCTTGATATATGTGTTCAACTTGGTGCCAAACGAAAGGCTGTGGCTGCAGCTTTCATTTCAACTGTTCGATATTTCGCTATATATATCGATAAATGAGCTATGGGTTAAAATGTGGTTCCCATTAAGCCTTGATATATGTGTTCAACTTTGTGCCAAACGAAAGGCTGTGGCTGCAGCTTTCATTTCAACTGTTCGATATTTCGCTATATATATCGATAAATGAGCTATGGGTTAAAATGTGGTTCCCATTAAGCCTTGATATATGTGTTCAATTTGGGTGTCAAACGATAGGGCATGGCCGCAGTTTTTATTTTTATTTTAGCTACTTGATATTACGAAATATTTATCGGTGAATTAGTTATGGACCAAAATGTGGTTCCCATAAAATCTTGATATATGTGTTCAATTTGGTGTCAAACGCAAGGCTATGGCTGCAGCTTTCATTTCAACTGTTCGATATTTCGCTATATATATCGATAAATGAGCTATGGGTTAAAATGTGGTTCCCATTAAGCCTTGATATATGTGTTCAACTTGGTGCCAAACGAAAGGCTGTGGCTGCAGCTTTCATTTCAACTGTTCGATATTTCGGTATATATATCGATAAATGAGTTATGGGCCAAAATGTGGTCCCCATAAAACCTTAATATATGTGTTCAATGTGGTGTCAAACGAAAGGCTGTGGCTGCAGCTTTCATTTCAACTGTTCGATATTTCGCTATATATATCGATAAATGAGCTATGGGTTAAATGTGGTTCCCATTAAACTTTGATATATGTGCTCAATTTGGCGTCAAACGAAAGGCTATGGCTGCAGCTTTCATTTCAACTGTTCGATATTTCGCTATATATATCGATAAATGAGCTATGGGTTAAAATGTGGTTCCCATTAAGCCTTGATATATGTGTTCAACTTGGTGCCGAACGAAAGGCTGTGGCTGCAGCTTTCATTTCAACTGTTCGATATTTCGGTATATATATCGATAAATGAGCTATGGGCCAAAATGTGGTCCCCATAAAACCTTGATATATGTGTTCAATGTGGTGTCAAACGAAAGGCTGTGGCTGCAGCTTTCATTTCAACTGTTCGATATTTCGATATATATATCGATAAATGAGCTATGGGCCAAAATGTGGTTCCCATTAAGCCTTGATATATGTGTTCAACTTGGTGTCAAACGAAAGGCAGTAGCTGCAGCTTTTATTTCAACTGTTCGATATTTCGCTATATATATCGATAAATGAGCTATGGGTTAAAATGTGGTTCCCATTAAGCCTTGATATATGTGTTCAACTTGGTGCCAAACGAAAGGCTCTGGCTGCAGCTTTCATTTCAACTGTTCGATATTTCGCTATATATATCGATAAATGAGCTATGGGTTAAAATGTGGTTCCCATTAAGCCTTGATATATGTGTTCAACTTGGTGCCAAACGAAAGGCTGTGGCTGCAGCTTTCATTTCAACTGTTCGATATTTCGATATATATATCGATAAATGAGCTATGGGCCAAAATGTGGTTCCCATTAAGCCTTGATATATGTGTTCAACTTGGTGTCAAATGAAAGGCTGTGGCTGCAGCTTTTATTTCAACTGTTCGATATTTCGCTATATATATCGATAAATGAGCTATGGGTTAAATGTGGTTCCCATTAAACTTTGATATATGTGCTCCATTTGGTGTCAAACGAAAGGCTGTGGCTGCAGCTTTCATTTCAACTGTTCGATATTTCGCTATATATATCGATAGATGAGCTATGGGTTAAAATGTGGTTCCCATTAAGCCTTGATATATGTGTTCAATTTGGTGTCAAACGCATGGCTATGGCTGCAGCTTTCATTTCAACTGTTCGATATTTCGCTATATATATCGTTAAATGAGCTATGGGTTAAATGTGGTTCCCATTAAGCCTTGATATATGTGTTCAATTTGGGTGTCAAACGATAGGGCATGGCCGCAGTTTTTATTTTTATTTTAGCTGCTTGATATTACGCCATATTTATCGATAAATGAGTTATGGGCCAAAATGTGGTCCCCATAAAACCTTGATATATGTGTTCAATGTGGTGTCAAACGAAAGGCTGTGGCTGCAGCTTTCATTTCAACTGTTCGATATTTCGATATATATATCGATAAATGAGCTATGGGCCAAAATGTGGTTCCCATTAAGCCTTGATATATGTGTTCAACTTGGTGTCAAACGAAAGGCTGTGGCTGCAGCTTTCATTTCAACTGTTCGATATTTCGCTATATATATCGATAAATGAGCTATGGGTTAAAATGTGGTTCCCATTAAGCCTTGATATATGTGTTCAACTTGGCGCCAAACGAAAGGCTGTGGCCGCAGCTTTCTTTTCAACTGTTCGATATTTCGATATATATATCGATAAATGAGCTATGGGCCAAAATGTGGTTCCCATTAAGCCTTGATATATGTGTTCAACTTGGTGTCAAACGAAAGGCTGTGGCTGCAGCTTTTATTTCAACTGTTCGATATTTCGCTATATATATCGATAAATGAGCTATGGGTTAAATGTGGTTCCCATTAAACTTTGATATATGTGCTCAAATTGGTGTCAAACGAAAGGCTATGGCTGCAGCTTTCATTTCAACTGTTCGATATTTCGCTATATATATCGATAAATGAGCTATGGGTTAAAATGTGGTTCCCATTAAGCCCTGATATATGTGTTCAACTTGGTGCCAAACGAAAGGCTGTGGCTGCAGCTTTCATTTCAACTGTTCGATATTTCGCTATATATATCGATAAATGAGCTATGGGTTAAAATGTGGTTCCCATTAAGCCTTGATATATGTGTTCAACTTGGTGCCAAACGAAAGGCTGTGGCTGCAGCTTTCTTTTCAACTGTTCGATATTTCGATATATATATCGATAAATGAGCTATGGGTTAAAATGTGGTTCCCATTAAGCCTTGATATACATATGTGTTCAATTTGGTGTCAAACGCAAGGCTGTGGCTGCAGCTTTCATTTCAGCTGTTCGATATTTCGCTATATATATCGATAAATGAGCTATGGGTTAAATGTGGTTCCCATTAAGCCTTGATATATGTGTTCAATTTGGCATGGCCGCAGTTTTTATTTTTATTTTAGCTGCTTGATATTACGCCATATTTATCGATAAATGAGTTATGGGCCAAAATGTGGTTCCCATAAAACCTTGATATATGTGTTCAATTTGGTGTCAAACGAAAGGCTGTGGCTGCAGCTTTCATTTCAACTGTTCGATATTTCGATATATATATCGATAAATGAGCTATGGGCCAAAATGTGGTTCCCATTAAGCCTTGATATATGTGTTCAACTTGGTGTCAAACGAAAGGCAGTAGCTGCAGCTTTTATTTCAACTGTTCGATATTTCGATATATATATCGATAAATGAGCTATGGGTTAAAATGTGGTTCCCATTAAGCCTTGATATATGTGTTCAACTTGGTGTCAAACGAAAGGCTATGGCTGCAGCTTTCATTTCAACTGTTCGATATTTCGCTATATATATCGATAAATGAGCGATGGGTTAAAATGTGGTTCCCATTAAGCCTTGATATATGTGTTCAATTTGGTGTCAAACGCAAGGCTATGGCTGCAGCTTTCATTTCAACTGTTCGATATTTCGCTATATATATCGATAACTGAGCGATGGGTTAAAATGTGGTTCCCATTAAAGTTTGATATATGTGTTCAATTTGAGTGCCAAACGAAAGGCTGTGGCTGCAGCTTTCATTTCAACTGTTCGATATTTCGGTATATATATCAATAAATGAGCTATGGGTTAAAATGTGGTTCCCATTAAGCCTTGATATATGTGTTCAACTTGGTGCCAAACGAAAGGCTGTGGCTGCAGCTTTCATTTCAACTGTTCGATATTTCGCTATATATATCGAAAATGAGCTATGGGTTAAAATGTGGTTCCCATTAAGCCTTGATATATGTGTTCAACTTGGTGCCAAACGAAAGGCTGTGGCTGCAGCTTTCATTTCAACTGTTCGATATTTCGATATATATATCGATAAATGAGCTATGGGCCAAAATGTGGTTCCCATTAAGCCTTGATATATGTGTTCAACTTGGTGTCAAACGCAAGGCTATGGCTGCAGCTTTCATTTCAACTGTTCGACATTTCGATATATATATCGATAAATGAGCTATGGGCCAAAATGTGGTTCCCATTAAACTTTGATATATGTGCTCAAATTGGGGTCAAACGAAAGGCTATGGCTGCAGCTTTCATTTCAACTGTTCGATATTTCGCTATATATATCGATAAATGAGCTATGGGTTAAAATGTGGTTCCCATTAAGCCTTGATATATGTGTTCAACTTGGTGCCAAACGAAAGGCTGTGGCTGCAGCTTTCATTTCAACTGTTCGATATTTCGATATATATATCGATAAATGAGCTATGGGCCAAAATGTGGTTCCCATTAAGCCTTGATATATGTGTTCAACTTGGTGTCAAACGAAAGGCAGTAGCTGCAGCTTTTATTTCAACTGTTCGATATTTCGATATATATATCGATAAATGAGCTATGGGTTAAAATGTGGTTCCCATTAAGCCTTGATATATGTGTTCAATTTGGTGTCAAACGCAAGGCTATGGCTGCAGCTTTCATTTCAACTGTTCGATAGTTCGCTATATATATCGATAAATGAGCTATGGGTTAAAATGTGGTTCCCATTAAGCCTTGATATATGTGTTCAACTTGGTGTCAAACGAAAGGCTATGGCTGCAGCTTTCATTTCAACTGTTCGATATTTCGCTATATATATCGATAAATGAGCGATGGGTTAAAATGTGGTTCCCATTAAGCCTTGATATATGTGTTCAATTTGGTGTCAAACGCAAGGCTATGGCTGCAGCTTTCATTTCAACTGTTCGATATTTCGCTATATATATCGATAACTGAGCGATGGGTTAAAATGTGGTTCCCATTAAAGTTTGATATATGTGTTCAATTTGAGTGCCAAACGAAAGGCTGTGGCTGCAGCTTTCATTTCAACTGTTCGATATTTCGGTATATATATCGATAAATGAGCTATGGGTTAAAATGTGGTTCCCATTAAGCCTTGATATATGTGTTCAACTTGGTGCCAAACGAAAGGCTGTGGCTGCAGCTTTCATTTCAACTGTTCGATATTTCGCTATATGTATCGAAAATGAGCTATGGGTTAAAATGTGGTTCCCATTAAGCCTTGATATATGTGTTCAACTTGGTGCCAAACGAAAGGCTGTGGCTGCAGCTTTCATTTCAACTGTTCGATATTTCGATATATATATCGATAAATGAGCTATGGGCCAAAATGTGGGTCCCATTAAGCCTTGATATATGTGTTCAACTTGGTGTCAAATGAAAGGCTGTGGCTGCAGCTTTTATTTCAACTGTTCGATATTTCGCTATATATATCGATAAATGAGCGATGGGTTAAAATGTGGTTCCCATTAAGCCTTGATATATGTGTTCAATTTGGTGTCAAACGCAAGGCTATGGCTGCAGCTTTCATTTCAACTGTTCGATATTTCGCTATATATATCGATAACTGAGCGATGGGTTAAAATGTGGTTCCCATTAAAGTTTGATATATGTGTTCAATTTGAGTGCCAAACGAAAGGCTGTGGCTGCAGCTTTCATTTCAACTGTTCGATATTTCGGTATATATATCGATAAATGAGCTATGGGTTAAAATGTGGTTCCCATTAAGCCTTGATATATGTGTTCAACTTGGTGCCAAACGAAAGGCTGTGGCTGCAGCTTTCATTTCAACTGTTCGATATTTCGCTATATGTATCGAAAATGAGCTATGGGTTAAAATGTGGTTCCCATTAAGCCTTGATATATGTGTTCAACTTGGTGCCAAACGAAAGGCTGTGGCTGCAGCTTTCATTTCAACTGTTCGATATTTCGATATATATATCGATAAATGAGCTATGGGCCAAAATGTGGGTCCCATTAAGCCTTGATATATGTGTTCAACTTGGTGTCAAATGAAAGGCTGTGGCTGCAGCTTTTATTTCAACTGTTCGATATTTCGCTATATATATCGATAAATGAGCTATGGGTTAAATGTGGTTCCCATTAAACTTTGATATATGTGCTCAATTTGGTGTCAAACGAAAGGCTATGGCTGCAGCTTTCATTTCAACTGTTCGATATTTCGATATATATATCGATAAATGAGCTATGGGCCAAAATGTGGTTCCCATAAAACCTTGATATATGTGTTCAATTTGGTGCCAAACGCAAGGCTGTGGCTGCAGCTTTCATTTCAACTGTTCGATATTTCGCTATATATATCGATAAATGAGCTATGGGTTAAATGTGGTTCCCATTAAGCCTTGATATATGTGTTCAATTTGGGTGTCAAACGATAGGGCATGGCCGCAGTTTTTATTTTTATTTTAGCTGCTTGATATTACGCCATATTTATCGATAAATGAGTTATGGGCCAAAATGTGGTCCCCATAAAACCTTGATATATGTGTTCAATGTGGTGTCAAACGAAAGGCTGTGGCTGCAGCTTTCATTTCAACTGTTCGATATTTCGATATATATATCGATAAATGAGCTATGGGCCAAAATGTGGTTCCCATTAAGCCTTGATATATGTGTTCAACTTGGTGTCAAATGAAAGGCTGTGACTGCAGCTTTCATTTCAACTGTTCGATATTTCGCTATATATATCGATAAATGAGCTATGGGTTAAAATGTGGTTTCCATTAAGCCTTGATATATGTGTTCAACTTGGTGCCAAACGAAAGGCTGTGGCTGCATCTTTCATTTCAACTGTTCGATATTTCGCTATATATATCGATAAATGAGCTATGGGTTAAAATGTGGTTCCCATTAAGCCTTGATATATGTGTTCAACTTGGTGCCAAACGAAAGGCTGTGGCTGCAGCTTTCTTTTCAACTGTTCGATATTTCGATATATATATCGATAAATGAGCTATGGGCCAAAATGTGGTTCCCATTAAGCCTTGATATATGTGTTCAACTTGGTGCCAAACGAAAGGCTGTGGCTGCAGCTTTCTTTTCAACTGTTCGATATTTCAGTATATATATCGACAAATGAGCTATGGGCCAAAATGTGGTTCCCATTAAGCCTTGATATATGTGTTCAATTTGGTGTCAAACGAAAGGCTATGGCTGCAGCTTTCATTTCAACTGTTCGATATTTCGCTATATATATCGATAAATGAGCTATGGGTTAAAATGTGGTTCCCACTAAGCCTTGATATATGTGCTCAATTTGGTGTCAAACGCAAGGCTGTGGCTGCAGCTTTCATTTCAACTGTTCGATATTTCGCTATATATATCGATAAATGAGCTATGGGTTAAATGTGGTTCCCATTAAGCCTTGATATATGTGTTCAATTTGGGTGTCAAACGATAGGGCATGGCCGCAGTTTTTATTTTTATTTTAGCTGCTTGATATTACGCCATATTTATCGGTAAATGAGTTATGGGCCAAAATGTGGTTCCCATAAAACCTTGATATATGTGTTCAATTTGGTGCCAAACGCAAGGCTGTGGCTGCAGCTTTCATTTCAACTGTTCGATATTTCGCTATATATATCGATAAATGAGCTATGGGTTAAATGTGGTTCCCATTAAGCCTTGATATATGTGTTCAATTTGGGTGTCAAACGATAGGGCATGGCCGCAGTTTTTATTTTTATTTTAGCTGCTTGATATTACGCCATATTTATCGATAAATGAGTTATGGGCCAAAATGTGGTTCCCATAAAACCTTGATATATGTGTTCAATTTGGTGTCAAACGAAAGGCTGTGGCTGCAGCTTTCATTTCAACTGTTCGATATTTCGATATATATATCGATAAATGAGCTATGGGCCAAAATGTGGTTTCCATTAAGCCTTGATATATGTGTTCAATTTGGTGTCAAACGAAAGGCAGTAGCTGCAGCTTTTATTTCAACTGTTCGATATTTCGATATATATATCGATAAATGCGCTATGGGTTAAAATGTGGTTCCCATTAAGCCTTGATATATGTGTTCAATTTGGTGTCAAACGCAAGGCTATGGCTGCAGCTTTCATTTCAACTGTTCGATAGTTCGCTATATATATCGATAAATGAGCTATGGGTTAAAATGTGGTTCCCATTAAGCCTTGATATATGTGTTCAATTTGGGTGTCAAACGATAGGGCATGGCCGCAGTTTTTATTTTTATTTTAGCTGCTTGATATTACGCCATATTTATCGATAAATGAGTTATGGGCCAAAATGTGGTTCCCATAAAACCTTGATATATGTGTTCAATTTGGTGTCAAACGCAAGGCTATGGCTGCAGCTTTCATTTCAACTGTTCGATATTTCCCTATATATATCGATAAATGAGCTATGGGTTAAAATGTGGTTCCCATTAAGCCTTGATATATGTGTTCAATTTGGTGTCAAACGCAAGGCTATGGCTGCAGCTTTCATTTCAACTGTTCGATAGTTCGCTATATTTATCGATAAATTAGCTATGGGTTAAAATGTGGTTCCCCTTAGGCCTTGACATATGTGTTCAATTTGAAGTCAAACGCAAGGCTATGGCTGCAGCTTTCATTTTAAATGTTCGATATTTCGCTATATATATCGATAAATGAGCTATGGGTTAAAATGTGGTTCCCCTTAAGCCTTGATATATGTGTTCAATTTGGTGTCAAACGAAAGGGTGTGGCTGCAGCTTTCATTTCAACTGTTCGATATTTCGCTATATATATCGATAAATGAGCTATGGGTTAAATGTGGTTCCCATTAAGCCTTCATATATGTGTTCAATTTGGGTGTCAAACGATAGGGCATGGCCGCAGTTTTTATTTTTATTTTAGCTGCTTGATATTACGCCATATTTATCGATAAATGAGTTATGGGCCAAAATGTGGTTCCCATAAAACCTTGATATATGTGTTCAATTTGGTGTCAAACGCAAGGCTATGGCTGCAGCTTTCATTTCAACTGTTCGATATTTCCCTATATATATCGATAAATGAGCTATGGGTTAAAATGTGGTTCCCATTAAGCCTTGATATATGTGTTCAATTTGGTGTCAAACGCAAGGCTATGGCTGCAGCTTTCATTTCAACTGTTCGATATTTCGCTATATATATCGATAAATGAGCTATGGGTTAAAACGTGGTTCCCATTAAAGTTTGATATATGTGTTCAATTTGAGTGCCAAACGAAAGGCTGTGGCTGCAGCTTTCATTTCAACTGTTCGATATTTCGGTATATATATCGATAAATGAGCTATGGGTTAAAATGTGGTTCCCATTAAGCCTTGATATATGTGTTCAACTTGGTGCCAAACGAAAGGCTGTGGCTGCAGCTTTCATTTCAACTGTTCGATATTTCGCTATATATATCGATAAATGAGCTATGGGTTAAAATGTGGTTCCCATTAAGCCTTGATATATGTGTTCAATTTGATTGTCAAACGATAGGGCATGGCCGCAGCTTTTATTTTTATTTTAGCTACTTGATATTACGCCATATTTGTCGGTAAATGAGTTATGGACCAAAATGTGGTTCCCATAAAACCTTGATATATGTGTTCAATTTGGTGTCAAACGCAAGGCTATGGCTGCAGCTTTCATTTCAACTGTTCGACATTTCGCTATATATATCGAAAATGAGCTATGGGTTAAAATGTGGTTCCCATTAAGCCTTGATATATGTGTTCAACTTGGTGCCAAACGAAAGGCTGTGGCTGCAGCTTTCATTTCAACTGTTCGATATTTCGATATATATATCGATAAATGAGCTATGGGCCAAAATGTGGTTCCCATTAAGCCTTGATATATGTGTTCAACTTGGTGTCAAATGAAAGGCTGTGGCTGCAGCTTTTATTTCAACTGTTCGATATTTCGCTATATATATCGATAAATGAGCTATGGGTTAAATGTGGTTCCCATTAAACTTTGATATATGTGCTCAATTTGGTGTCAAACGAAAGGCTATGGCTGCAGCTTTCATTTCAACTGTTCGATGTTTCGCTATATATATCGATAGATGAGCTATGGGTTAAAATGTGGTTCCCATTAAGCCTTGATATATGTGTTCAATTTGGTGTCAAACGCATGGCTATGGCTGCAGCTTTCATTTCAACTGTTCGATATTTCGCTATATATATCGATAAATGAGCTATGGGTTAAATGTGGTTCCCATTAAGCCTTGATATATGTGTTCAATTTGGGTGTCAAACGATAGGGCATGGCCGCAGTTTTTATTTTTATTTTAGCTGCTTGATATTACGCCATATTTATCGATAAATGAGTTATGGGCCAAAATGTGGTCCCCATAAAACCTTGATATATGTGTTCAATGTGGTGTCAAACGAAAGGCTGTGGCTGCAGCTTTCATTTCAACTGTTCGATATTTCGGTATATATATCGATAAATGAGCTATGGGCCAAAATGTGGTTCCCATTAAGCCTTGATATATGTGTTCAACTTGGTGTCAAACGCAAGACTATGGCTGCAGCTTTCATTTCAACTGTTCGATATTTCGATATATATATCGATAGATGAGCTATGGGCCAAAATGTGGTTCCCATTAAGCCTTGATATATGTGTTCAACTTGGTGTCAAACGAAAGGCTGTGGCTGCAGCTTTCATTTCAACTGTTCGATATTTCTCTATATATATCGATAAATGAGCTATGGGTTAAAATGTGGTTCCCATTAAGCCTTGATATATGTGTTCAACTTGGTGCCAAACGAAAGGCTGTGGCTGCAGCTTTCATTTCAACTGTTCGATATTTCGCTATATATATCGATAAATGAGCTATGGGTTAAAATGTGGTTCCCATTAAGCCTTGATATATGTGTTCAACTTGGTGCCAAACGAAAGGCTGTGGCTGCAGCTTTCTTTTCAACTGTTCGATATTTCGATATATATATCGATAAATGAGCTATGGGCCAAAATGTGGTTCCCATTAAGCCTTGATATATGTGTTCAACTTGGTGCCAAACGAAAGGCTGTGGCTGCAGCTTTCTTTTCAACTGTTCGATATTTCGGTATATATATCGATAAAAGAGCTATGGGCCAAAATGTGGTTCCCATTAAGCCTTGATATATGTGTTCAATTTGGTGTCAAACGAATGGCTATGGCTGCAGCTTTCATTTCAACTGTTCGATATTTCGCTATATATATCGATAAATGAGCTATGGGTTAAAATGTGGTTCCCACTAAGCCTTGATATATGTGCTCAATTTGGTGTCAAACGCAAGGCTGTGGCTGCAGCTTTCATTTCAACTGTTCGATATTTCGCTATATATATCGATAAATGAGCTATGGGTTAAATGTGGTTCCCATTAAGCCTTGATATATGTGTTCAATTTGGGTGTCAAACGATAGGGCATGGCCGCAGTTTTTATTTTTATTTTAGCTGCTTGATATTACGCCATATTTATCGGTAAGTGAGTTATGGGCCAAAATGTGGTTCCCATAAAACCTTGATATATGTGTTCAATTTGGTGTCAAACGCAAGGCTGTGGCTGCAGCTTTCATTTCAACTGTTCGATATTTCGCTATATATATCGATAAATGAGCTATGGGTTAAATGTGGTTCCCATTAAGCCTTGATATATGTGTTCAATTTGGGTGTCAAACGATAGGGCATGTACGCAGTTTTTATTTTTATTTTAGCTGCTTGATATTACGCCATATTTATCGATAAATGAGTTATGGGCCAAAATGTGGTTCCCATAAAACCTTGATATATGTGTTCAATTTGGTGTCAAACGAAAGGCTGTGGCTGCAGCTTTCATTTCAACTGTTCGATATTTCGATATATATATCGATAAATGAGCTATGGGCCAAAATGTGGTTTCCATTAAGCCTTGATATATGTGTTCAATTTGGTGTCAAACGAAAGGCAGTAGCTGCAGCTGTTATTTCAACTGTTCGATATTTCGATATATATATCGATAAATGAGCTATGGGTTAAAATGTGGTTCCCATTAAGCCTTGATATATGTGTTCAATTTGGTGTCAAACGCAAGGCTATGGCTGCAGCTTTCATTTCAACTGTTCGATAGTTCGCTATATATATCGATAAATGAGCTATGGGTTAAAATGTGGTTCCCATTAAGCCTTGATATATGTGTTCAATTTGGGTGTCAAACGATAGGGCATGGCCGCAGTTTTTATTTTTATTTTAGCTGCTTGATATTACGCCATATTTATCGATAAATGAGCTATGGGTTAAAATGTGGTTCCCCTTAGGCCTTGACATATGTGTTCAATTTGAAGTCAAACGCAAGGATATGGCTGCAGCTTTCATTTTAAATGTTCGATATTTCGCTATATATATCGATAAATTAGCTATGGGTTAAAATGTGGTTCCCCTTAAGCCTTGATATATGTGTTCAATTTGGTGTCAAACGAAAGGGTGTGGCTGCAGCTTTCATTTCAACTGTTCGATATTTCGCTATATATATCGATAAATTAGCTATGGGTTAAAATGTGGTTCCCATTAAGCCTTGATATATGTGTTCAATTTGGTGTCAAACGCAAGGCTATGGCTGCAGCTTTCATTTCAACTGTTCGATAGTTCGCTATATATATCGATAAATGAGCTATGGGTTAAAATGTGGTTCCCATTAAGCCTTGATATATGTGTTCAATTTGGGTGTCAAACGATAGGGCATGGCCGCAGTTTTTATTTTTATTTTAGCTGCTTGATATTACGCCATATTTATCGATAAATGAGTTATGGGCCAAAATGTGGTTCCCATAAAACCTTGATATATGTGTTCAATTTGGTGTCAAACGCAAGGCTATGGCTGCAGCTTTCATTTCAACTGTTCGATATTTCGCTATATATATCGATAAATGAGCTATGGGTTAAAATGTGGTTCCCATTAAGCCTTGATATATGTGCTCAATTTGGTGTAAAACGCAAGGCTATGGCTGCAGCTTTCATTTCAACTGTTCGATATTTCGCTATATATATCGATAAATGAGCTATGGTCCAAAACGTGGTTCCCACTAAGCCTTGATATATGAGCTCAATTTGGTGTCAAACGCAAGGCTATGGCTGCAGCTTTCATTTGAACTGTTCGATATTTCCATTAAGCCTTGATATATGTGTTCCCCTTAAGCCTTGATATATGTGTTCAATTTGGTGTCAAACGAAAGGCTGTGGCTGCAGCTTTCATTTCAACTGTTCGATATTTCGCTATATATATCGATAAATGAGCTATGGTCCAAAACGTGGTTCCCACTAAGCCTTGATATATGTGCTCAATTTGGTGTCAAACGCAAGGCTATGGCTGCAGCTTTCATTTCAACTGTTCGATATTTCGATATATATATCGATAAATGAGTTATGGGCCAAAATGTGGTCCCCATAAAACCTTGATATATGTGTTCAGTGTGGTGTCAAACGAAAGGCTGTGGCTGCAGCTTTCATTTCAACTGTTCGATATTTCGATATATATATCGATAAATGAGCTATGGGCCAAAATGTGGTTCCCATTAAGCCTTGATATATGTGTTCAACTTGGTGTCAAACGAAAGGCAGTAGCTGCAGCTTTTATTTCAACTGTTCGATATTTCGATATATATATCGATAAGTGAGCTATGGGTTAAAATGTGGTTCCCATTAAGCCTTGATATATGTGTTCAACTTGGTGTCAAACGCAAGGCTGCAGCTTTCATTTCAACAGTTCGATATTTCGATACATATATCGATAAATGAGCTATGGGCCAAAATGTGGTTCCCATTAAGCCTTGATATATGTGTTCAACTTGGTGTCAAACGAAAGGCTGTGGCTGCAGGTTTCATTTCAACTGTTCGATATTTCGCTATATATATCGATAAATGAGCTATGGGCCAAAATGTGGTTTCCATTAAGCCTTGATATATGTGTTCAATTTGGTGTCAAACGAAAGGCAGTAGCTGCAGCTGTTATTTCAACTGTTCGATATTTCGATATATATATCGATAAATGAGCTATGGGTTAAAATGTGGTTCCCATTAAGCCTTGATATATGTGTTCAATTTGGTGTCAAACGCAAGGCTATGGCTGCAGCTTTCATTTCAACTGTTCGATAGTTCGCTATATATATCGATAAATGAGCTATGGGTTAAAATGTGGTTCCCATTAAGCCTTGATATATGTGTTCAATTTGGGTGTCAAACGATAGGGCATGGCCGCAGTTTTTATTTTTATTTTAGCTGCTTGATATTACGCCATATTTATCGATAAATGAGCTATGGGTTAAAATGTGGTTCCCCTTAGGCCTTGACATATGTGTTCAATTTGAAGTCAAACGCAAGGCTATGGCTGCAGCTTTCATTTTAAATGTTCGATATTTCGCTATATATATCGATAAATTAGCTATGGGTTAAAATGTGGTTCCCCTTAAGCCTTGATATATGTGTTCAATTTGGTGTCAAACGAAAGGGTGTGGCTGCAGCTTTCATTTCAACTGTTCGATATTTCGCTATATATATCGATAAATTAGCTATGGGTTAAAATGTGGTTCCCATTAAGCCTTGATATATGTGTTCAATTTGGTGTCAAACGCAAGGCTATGGCTGCAGCTTTCATTTCAACTGTTCGATAGTTCGCTATATATATCGATAAATGAGCTATGGGTTAAAATGTGGTTCCCATTAAGCCTTGATATATGTGTTCAATTTGGGTGTCAAACGATAGGGCATGGCCGCAGTTTTTATTTTTATTTTAGCTGCTTGATATTACGCCATATTTATCGATAAATGAGTTATGGGCCAAAATGTGGTTCCCATAAAACCTTGATATATGTGTTCAATTTGGTGTCAAACGCAAGGCTATGGCTGCAGCTTTCATTTCAACTGTTCGATATTTCGCTATATATATCGATAAATGAGCTATGGGTTAAAATGTGGTTCCCATTAAGCCTTGATATATGTGCTCAATTTGGTGTAAAACGCAAGGCTATGGCTGCAGCTTTCATTTCAACTGTTCGATATTTCGCTATATATATCAATAAATGAGCTATGGTCCAAAACGTGGTTCCCACTAAGCCTTGATATATGAGCTCAATTTGGTGTCAAACGCAAGGCTATGGCTGCAGCTTTCATTTGAACTGTTCGATATTTCCATTAAGCCTTGATATATGTGTTCCCCTTAAGCCTTGATATATGTGTTCAATTTGGTGTCAAACGAAAGGCTGTGGCTGCAGCTTTCATTTCAACTGTTCGATATTTCGCTATATATATCGATAAATGAGCTATGGTCCAAAACGTGGTTCCCACTAAGCCTTGATATATGTGCTCAATTTGGTGTCAAACGCAAGGCTATGGCTGCAGCTTTCATTTCAACTGTTCGATATTTCGATATATATATCGATAAATGAGTTATGGGCCAAAATGTGGTCCCCATAAAACCTTGATATATGTGTTCAATGTGGTGTCAAACGAAAGGCTGTGGCTGCAGCTTTCATTTCAACTGTTCGATATTTCGATATATATATCGATAAATGAGCTATGGGCCAAAATGTGGTTCCCATTAAGCCTTGATATATGTGTTCAACTTGGTGTCAAACGAAAGGCAGTAGCTGCAGCTTTTATTTCAACTGTTCGATATTTCGATATATATATCGATAAGTGAGCTATGGGTTAAAATGTGGTTCCCATTAAGCCTTGATATATGTGTTCAACTTGGTGTCAAACGCAAGGCTGCAGCTTTCATTTCAACAGTTCGATATTTCGATACATATATCGATAAATGAGCTATGGGCCAAAATGTGGTTCCCATTAAGCCTTGATATATGTGTTCAACTTGGTGTCAAACGAAAGGCTGTGGCTGCAGGTTTCATTTCAACTGTTCGATATTTCGCTATATATATCGATAAATGAGCTATGGGTTAAAATGTGGTTCCCATTAAGCCTTGATATATGTGTTCAATTTGGTGTCAAACGAAAGGCTGTGGCTGCAGCTTTCATTTCAACTGTTCGATATTTCGCTATATATATCGATAAATGAGCTATGGTCCAAAACGTGGTTCCCACTAAGCCTTGATATATGTGCTCAATTTGGTGTCAAACGCAAGGCTATGGCTGCAGCTTTCATTTCAACTGTTCGATATTTCGATAAATATATCGATAAATGAGTTATAGGCCAAAATGTGGTCCCCATAAAACCTTGATATATGTGTTCAATGTGGTGTCAAACGAAAGGCTGTGGCTGCAGCTTTCATTTCAACTGTTCGATATTTCGATAAATATATCGATAAATGAGTTATAGGCCAAAATGTGGTCCCCATAAAACCTTGATATATGTGTTCAATGTGGTGTCAAACGAAAGGCTGTGGCTGCAGCTTTCATTTCAACTGTTCGATATTTCGATATATATATCGATAAATGAGCTATGGGCCAAAATGTGGTTCCCATTAAGCCTTGATATATGTGTTCAACTTGGTATCAAACGAAAGGCAGTAGCTGCAGCTTTTATTTCAACTGTTCGATATTTCGATATATATATCGATAAATGAGCTATGGGTTAAAATGTGGTTCCCATTAAGCCTTGATATATGTGTTCAACTTGGTGTCAAACGCAAGGCTATGGCTGCAGCTTTCATTTCAACAGTTCGATATTTCGAAATATATATCGATAAATGAGCTATGGGCCAAAATGTGGTTCCCATTAAGCCTTGATATATGTGTTCAACTTGGTGTCAAACGAAAGGCTGTGGCTGCAGGTTTCATTTCAACTGTTCGATATTTCGCTATATATATCGATAAATGAGCTATGGGTTAAATGTGGTTCCCATTAAACTTTGATATATGTGCTCAATTTGGCGTCAAACGAAAGGCTATGGCTGCAGCTTTCATTTCAACTGTTCGATATTTCGCTATATATATCGATAAATGAGCTATGGGTTAAAATGTGGTTCCCATTAAGCCTTGATATATGTGTTCAACTTGGTGCCAAACGAAAGGCTGTGGCTGCAGCTTTCATTTCAACTGTTCGATATTTCGGTATATATATCGATAAATGAGATATGGGTTAAAATGTGGTTCCCATTAAGCCTTGATATATGTGTTCCACTTGGTGTCAAACGAAAGGCTGTGGCTGCAGCTTTTATTTCAACTGTTCGATATTTCGCTATATATATCGATAAATGAGCTATGGGCCAAAATGTGGTTCCCATTAAGCCTTGATATATGTGTTCCACTTGGTGTCAAACGAAAGGCTGTGGCTGCAGCTTTTATTTCAACTGTTCGATATTTCGCTATATATATCGATAAATGAGCTATGGGTTAAATGTGGTTCCCATTAAACTTTGATATATGTGCTCAATTTGGCGTCAAACGAAAGGCTATGGCTGCAGCTTTCATTTCAACTGTTCGATATTTCGCTATATATATCGATAAATGAGCTATGGGTTAAAATGTGGTTCCCATTAAGCCTTGATATATGTGTTCAGTTTGGGTGTCAAACGATAGGGCATGGCCGCAGTTTTTATTTTTATTTTAGCTACTTGATATTACGCCATATTTATCGGTAAATGAGTTATGGACCAAAATGTGGTTCCCATAAAACCTTGATATATGTGTTCAATTTGGTGTCAAACGCAAGGCTATGGCTGCAGCTTTCATTTCAACTGTTCGATATTTCGCTATATATATCGATAAATGAGCTATGGGTTAAAATGTGGTTCCCATTAAGCCTTGATATATGTGTTCCACTTGGTGTCAAACGAAAGGCTGTGGCTGCAGCTTTTATTTCAACTGTTCGATATTTCGCTATATATATCGATAAATGAGCTATGGGTTAAATGTGGTTCCCATTAAACTTTGATATATGTGCTCAATTTGGCGTCAAACGAAAGGCTATGGCTGCAGCTTTCATTTCAACTGTTCGATATTTCGGTATATATATCGATAAATGAGATATGGGTTAAAATGTGGGTCCCATTAAGCCTTGATATATGTGTTCAACTTGGTGCCAAACGAAAGGCTGTGGCTGCAGCTTTCATTTCAACTGTTCGATATTTCGCTATATATATCGATAAATGAGCTATGGGTTAAAATGTGGTTCCCATTAAGCCTTGATATATGTGTTCAGTTTGGGTGTCAAACGATAGGGCATGGCCGCAGTTTTTATTTTTATTTTAGCTACTTGATATTACGCCATATTTATCGGTAAATGAGTTATGGACCAAAATGTGGTTCCCATAAAACCTTGATATATGTGTTCAATTTGGTGTCAAACGCAAGGCTATGGCTGCAGCTTTCATTTCAACTGTTCGATATTTCGCTATATATATCGATAAATGAGCTATGGGTTAAAATGTGGTTCCCATTAAGCCTTGATATATGTGTTCAACTTGGTGCCAAACGAAAAGGCTGTGGCTGCAGCTTTCATTTCAACTGTTCGATATTTCGCTATATATATCGATAAATGAGCTATGGGTTAAAATGTGGTTCCCATTAAGCCTTGATATATGTGTTCAACTTGGTGCCAAACGAAAGGCTGTGGCTGCAGCTTTCATTTCAACTGTTCGATATTTCGATATATATATCGTTAAATGAGCTATGGGCCAAAATGTGGTTCCCATTAAGCCTTGATATATGTGTTCAACTTGGTGTCAAATGAAAGGCTGTGGCTGCAGCTTTTATTTCAACTGTTCGATATTTCGCTATATATATCGATAAATGAGCTATGGGTTAAATGTGGTTCCCATTAAACTTTGCTATATGTGCTCAATTTGGTGTCAAACGAAAGGCTATGGCTGCAGCTTTCATTTCAACTGTTCGATATTTCGCTATATATATCGATAGATGAGCTATGGTGTTAAAATGTGGTTCCCATTAAGCCTTGATATATGTGTTCAATTTGGTGTCAAACGCATGGCTATGGCTGCAGCTTTCATTTCAACTGTTCGATATTTCGCTATATATATCGATAAATGAGCTATGGGTTAAATGTGGTTCCCATTAAGCCTTGATATATGTGTTCAATTTGGGTGTCAAACGATAGGGCATGGCCGCAGTTTTTATTTTTATTTTAGCTGCTTGATATTACGCCATATTTATCGATAAATGAGTTATGGGCCAAAATGTGGTCCCCATAAAACCTTGATATATGTGTTCAATGTGGAGTCAAACGAAAGGCTGTGGCTGCAGCTTTCATTTCAACTGTCCGATATTTCGATATATATATCGATAAATGAGCTATGGGCCAAAATGTGGTTCCCATTAAGCCTTGATATATGTGTTCAACTTGGTGTCAAACGCAAGGCTATGGCTGCAGCTTTCATTTCAACTGTTCGATATTTCGATATATATATCGATAAATGAGCTATGGGCCAAAATGTGGTTCCCATTAAGCCTTGATATATGTGTTCAACTTGGTGTCAAACGAAAGGCTGTGGCTGCAGCTTTCATTTCAACTGTTCGATATTTCGCTATATATATCGATAAATGAGCTATGGGTTAAAATGTGGTTCCCATTAAGCCTTGATATATGTGTTCAACTTGGTGCCAAACGAAAGGCTGTGGCTGCAGCTTTCATTTCAACTGTTCGATATTTCGCTATGTATATCGATAAATGAGCTATGGGTTAAAATGTGGTTCCCATTAAGCCTTGATTTATGTGTTCAACTTGGTGCCAAACGAAAGGCTGTGGCTGCAGCTTTCTTTTCAACTGTCCGATATTTCGATATATATATCGATAAATGAGCTATGGGCCAAAATGTGGTTCCCATTAAGCCTTGATATATGTGTTCAACTTGGTGTCAAACGAAAGGCTGTGGCTGCAGCTTTTATTTCAACTGTTCGATATTTCGCTATATATATCGATAAATGAGCTATGGGTTAAATGTAGTTCCCATTAAACTTTGATATATGTGCTCAATTTGGTGTCAAACGAAAGGCTATGGCTGCAGCTTTCATTTCAACTCTTCGATATTTCGCTATATATATCGATAAATGAGCTATGGGTTAAAATGTGGTTCCCATTAAGCCTTGATATATGTGTTCAATTTGGTGTCAAACGCATGGCTATGGCTGCAGCTTTCATTTCAACTGTTCGATATTTCGCTATATATATCTATAAATGAGCTATGGGTTAAAATGTGGTTCCCATTAAGCCTTGATATATGTGTTCAATTTGGGTGTCAAACGATAGTGCATGGCCGCAGTTTTTATTTTTATTTTAGCTGCTTGATATTACGCCATATTTATCGGTAAATGAGTTATGGGCCAAAATGTGGTTCCCATAAAACCTTGATATATGTGTTCAATTTGGTGTCAAACGCAAGGCTATGGCTGCAGCTTTCATTTCAACTGTTCGATATTTCGCTATATATATCGATAAATGAGCTATGGGTTAAAATGTGGTTCCCATTAAGCCTTGATATATGTGTTCAATTTGGTGTCAAACGCAAGGCTATGTCTGCAGCTTCCATCTCAACTGTTCGATATTTCGCTATTTATATCGATAAATGACCTACTGGTTTAAATGTGGTTCCCATTAAGCCTTGATATATGTGCTCAATTTGATGTCAAACGCAAGGCTATGGTTGCAGCTTTCATTTCAAATGTTCGATATTTCGCTATATATATCGATAAATGAGCTATGGGTTAAAATGTGGTTCCCATTAAGCCTTGATATATGTGTTCAATTTGGTGTCAAACGCATGGCTATGGCTGCAGCTTTCATTTCAACTGTTCGATATTTCGCTATATATATCTATAAATGAGTTATGGGCCAAAATGTGGTTCCCATAAAACCTTGATATATGTGTTCAATTTGGTGTCAAACGCAAGGCTATGGCTGCAGCTTTCATTTCAAATGTTCGATATTTCGCTATATATATCGATAAATGAGCTATGGGTTAAAATGTGGTTCCCCTTAAGCCTTGATATATGTGTTCAATTTGAAGTCAAACGAAAGGCTATGGCTGCAGCTTTCATTTCACATGTTCGATATTTCGCTATATATATCGATAAATGAGCTATGGGTTAAAATGTGGTCCCATTAAGCCTTGATATATGTGTTCAATTTGGGTGTCAAACGATAGGGCATGGCCGCAGTTTTTATTTTTATTTTAGCTGCTTGATATTACGCCATATTTATCGGTAAATGAGTTATGGGCCAAAATGTGGTTCCCATAAAACCTTGATATATGTGTTCAATTTGGTGTCAACCGAAAGGCTATGGCTGCAGCTTTCATTTCAACTGTTCGATATTTCGCTATATATATCGATAAATGAGCTATGGGTTAAAATGTGGTTCCCATTAAGCCTTGATATATGTGTTCAATTTGGGTGTCAAACGATAGGGCATGGCCGCAGTTTTTATTTTTATTTTAGCTGCTTGATATTGCGCCATATTTATCGGTAAATGAGTTATGGGCCAAAATGTGGTTCCCATAAAACCTTGATATATGTGTTCAATTTGGTGTCAAACGCAAGGCTATGGCTGCAGCTTTCATTTCAACTGTTCGATATTTCGCTATATATATCGATAAATGAGCTATGGGTTAAAATGTGGTTCCCATTAAGCCTTGATATATGTGTTCAATTTGGGTGTCAAACGATAGGGCATGGCCGCAGTTTTTATTTTTATTTTAGCTGCTTGATATTACGCCATATTTATCGGTAAATGAGTTATGGGCCAAAATGTGGTTCCCATAAAACCTTGATATATGTGTTCAATTTGGTGTCAAACGCAAGGCTATGGCTGCAGCTTTCATTTCAACTGTTCGATATTTCGCTATTTATATCGATAAATGACCTATTGGTTTAAATGTGGTTCCCATTAAGCCTTGATATATGTGTTCAATTTGGTGTCAAACGCAAGGCTATGGTTGCAGCTTTCATTTCAACTGTTCGATATTTCGCTATATATATCGATAAATGAGCTATGGGTTAAAATGTGGTTCCCTTAAGCCTTGATATATGTGTTCAATTTGAAGTCAAACGCAAGGCTATGGCTGCAGCTTTAATTTCAAATGTTCGATATTTCGCTATATATATCGATAAATGAGCTATGGGTTAAAATGTGGTTCCCATTAAACTTTGATATATGTGTTTAGTTTGTGTGTCAAACGAAAGGCTATGGCTGCAGCTTTCATTTCCACTGTTCGATGTTTCGCTATATATATCGATAAATGAGCTATGGGTTAAAATGTGGTTCCCATTAAGCCTTGATATATGTGTTCAATTTGGTTGTCAAACGATAGGGCATGGCCGCAGTTTTTATTTTTATTTTAGCTGCTTGATATTACGCCATATTTATCGATAAATGAGTTATGGGCCAAAATGTGATTCCCATAAAACCTTGATATATGTGTTCAATTTGGTGTCAAACGCAAGGCTATGGCTGCAGCTTTAATTTCAACTGTTCGATATTTCGCTATATATATCGATAAATGAGCTATGGGTTAAAATGTGGTTCCCATTAAGCCTTGATATATGTGTTCAATTTGGTGTCAAACGCAAGGCTATGGCTGCAGCTTTCATTTCAACTGTTCGATATTTCGCTATATATATGTATAAATGAGCTAGGGGTTAAAATGTGGTTCCCATTAAGCCTTGATATATGTGTTCAATTTGGTGTCAAACGCATGGCTATGGCTGCAGCTTTCATTTCAACTGTTCGATATTTCGCTATATATATCGATAAATGAGCTATGGGTTAAAATGTGATTCCCATTAAGCCTTGATATATGTGTTCAATTTGGGTGTCAAACGATAGGGCATGGCCGCAGTTTTTATTTTTATTTTAGCTGCTTGATATTACGCCATATTTATCGATAAATGAGTTATGGGCCAAAATGTGGTTCCCATAAAACCTTGATATATGTGTTCAATTTGGTGTCAAACGCAAGGCTATGGCTGCAGCTTTCATTTCAACTGTTCGATATTTCGCTATATATATCGATAAATTAGCTATGGGTTAAAATGTGGTTCCCATTAAGCCTTGATATATGTGTTCAATTTGGTGTATAACGCAAGGCTATGGTTGCAGCTTCCATCACAACTGTTCGATATTTCGCTATATATATCGATAAATGAGCTATGGGTTAAAATGTCGTTCCCATTAAGCCTTGATATATGTGTTCAATTTGGTGTCAAACGCAAGGCTATGGCTGCAGCTTTCATTTCAAATGTTCGATATTTCGCTATATATATCGATAAATGAGCTATGAGTTAAAATGTGGTTCCCCTTAAGTCTTGATATATGTGTTCAATTTGGTGCAAACGCAAGGCTATGGCTGCAGCTTCCATCTCAACTGCTCGATATTTCGCTATATATATCGATAAATGAGCTATGGGTTAAAATGTGGTTCCCCTTAAGCCTTGATATATGCGTTCTATTTGGTGTCAAACGAAAGGCTATGGCTGCAGCTTTCATTTCAACTGTTCGATATTTCGCTATATATATCCATAAATGAGCTATGTGTTAAAATGTGGTTCCCATTAAGCCTTTATATATGTGTTCAATTTGGTGACAAACGCAAGGCTATGGCTGCAGCTTTCATTTCAACTGTTCGATATTTCGCTATATATTTATATCCATAAATGAGCTATGAGTTAAAATGTGGTTCCCATTAAGCCTTGATATATGTGTTCAATTTGGTGTCAAACGCATGGCTATGGCTGCAGCTTTCATTTCAACTGTTCGATATTTCGCTATATATATCGATAAATGAGCTATGGGTTAAAATGTGGTTCCCATTAAGCCTTGTTATATGTGTTCAATTTGGGTGTCAAACGATAGGGCATGGCCGCAGTTTTTATTTTTATTTTAGCTGCTTGATATTACGAAATATTTATCGGTAAATGAGTTATGGGCCAAAATGTGGTTCCCATAAAACCTTGATATATGTGTTCAATTTGGTGTCAAACGCAAGGCTATGGCTGCAGCTTTCATTTCAACTGTTCGATATTTCGCTATTTATATCGATAAATGACCTATTGGTTTAAATGTGGTTCCCATTAAGCCTTGATATATGTGTTCAATTTGGTGTCAAACGCATGGCTATGGTTGCAGCTTTCATTTCAAATGTTCGATATTTCGCTATATATATCTATAAATGAGCTATGGGTTAAAATGTGGTTCCCATTAAGCCTTGATATATGTGTTCAATTTGGGTGTCAAACGATAGGGCATGGCCGCAGTTTTTATTTTTATTTTAGCTGCTTGATATTACGCCATATTTATCGGTAAATGAGTTATGGGCCAAAATGTGGTTCCCATAAAACCTTGATATATGTGTTCAATTTGGTGTCAAACGCAAGGCTATGGCTGCAGCTTTCATTTCAACTGTTCGATATTTCGCTATATATATCGATAAATGAGCTATGGGTTAAAATGTGGTTCCCATTAAGCCTTGATATATGTGTTCAATTTGGTGTCAAACGCAAGGCTATGGCTGCAGCTTTCATTTCAACTGTTCGATATTTCGCTATATATATGTATAAATGAGCTAGGGGTTAAAATGTGGTTCCCATTAAGCCTTGATATATGTGTTCAATTTGGTGTCAAACGCATGGCTATGGCTGCAGCTTTCATTTCAACTGTTCGATATTTCGCTATATATATCGATAAATGAGCTATGGGTTAAATGTAGTTCCCATTAAACTTTGATATATGTGCTCAATTTGGTGTCAAACGAAAGGCTATGGCTGCAGCTTTCATTTCAACTGTTCGATATTTCGCTATATATATCGATAAATGAGCTGTGGGTTAAAATGTGGTTCCCATTAAGCCTTGATATATGTGTTCAATTTGGTGTCAAACGCATGGCTATGGCTGCAGCTTTCATTTCAACTGTTCGATATTTCGCTATATATATCTATAAATGAGCTATGGGTTAAAATGTGGTTCCCATTAAGCCTTGATATATGTGTTCAATTTGGGTGTCAAACGATAGGGCATGGCCGCAGTTTTTATTTTTATTTTAGCTGCTTGATATTACGCCATATTTATCGGTAAATGAGTTATGGGCCAAAATGTGGTTCCCATAAAACCTTGATATATGTGTTCAATTTGGTGTCAAACGCAAGGCTATGGCTGCAGCTTTCATTTCAACTGTTCGATATTTCGCTATATATATCGATAAATGAGCTATAGGTTAAAATGTGGTTCCCATTAAGCCTTGATATATGTGTTCAATTTGGTGTCAAACGCAAGGCTATGTCTGCAGCTTCCATCTCAACTGTTCGATATTTCGCTATTTATATCGATAAATGACCTATTGGTTTAAATGTGGTTCCCATTAAGCCTTGATATATGTGCTCAATTTGATGTCAAACGCAAGGCTATGGTTGCAGCTTTCATTTCAAATGTTCGATATTTCGCTATATATATCTATAAATGAGCTATGGGTTAAAATGTGGTTCCCATTAAGCCTTGATATATGTGTTCAATTTGGGTGTCAAACGATAGGGCATGGCCGCAGTTTTTATTTTTATTTTAGCTGCTTGATATTACGCCATATTTATCGGTAAATGAGTTATGGGCCAAAATGTGGTTCCCATAAAACCTTGATATATGTGTTCAATTTGGTGTCAAACGAAAGGCTATGGCTGCAGCTTTCATTTCCACTGTTCGATGTTTCGCTATATATATCGATAAATGAGCTATGGGTTAAAATGTGGTTCCCATTAAGCCTTGATATATGTGTTCAATTTGGGTGTCAAACGATAGGGCATGGCCGCAGTTTTTATTTTTATTTTAGCTGCTTGATATTACGCCATATTTATCGATAAATGAGTTATGGGCCAAAATGTGATTCCCATAAAACCTTGATATATGTGTTCAATTTGGTGTCAAACGCAAGGCTATGGCTGCAGCTTTCATTTCAACTGTTCGATATTTCGCTATATATATCGATAAATGAGCTATGGGTTAAAATGTGGTTCCCATTAAGCCTTGATATACATATGTGTTCAATTTGGTGTCAAACGCAAGGCTATGGCTGCAGCTTTCATTTCAACTGTTCGATATTTCGCTATATATATGTATAAATGAGCTAGGGGTTAAAATGTGGTTCCCATTAAGCCTTGATATATGTGTTCAATTTGGTGTCAAACGCATGGCTCTTGCTGCAGCTTTCATTTCAACTGTTCGATATTTCGCTATATATATCGATAAATGAGCTATGGGTTAAAATGTGATTCCCATTAAGCCTTGATATATGTGTTCAATTTGGGTGTCAAACGATAGGGCATGGCCGCAGTTTTTATTTTTATTTTAGCTGCTTGATATTACGCCATATTTATCGATAAATGAGTTATGGGCCAAAATGTGGTTCCCATAAAACCTTGATATATGTGTTCAATTTTTTGTCAAACGCAAGGCTATGGCTGCAGCTTTCATTTCAACTGTTCGATATTTCGCTATATATATGTATAAATGAGCTAGGGGTTAAAATGTGGTTCCCATTAAGCCTTGATATATGTGTTCAATTTGGTGTCAAACGCATGGCTATGGCTGCAGCTTTCATTTCAACTGTTCGATATTTCGCTATATATATCGATAAATGAGCTATGGGTTAAAATGTGGTTCCCATTAAGCCTTGTTATAAGTGTTCAATTTGGGTGTCAAACGATAGGGCATGGCCGCAGTTTTTATTTTTATTTTAGCTGCTTGATATTACGAAATATTTATCGGTAAATGAGTTATTGGCCAAAATGTGGTTCCCATAAAACCTTGATATATGTGTTCAATTTGGTGTCAAACGCAAGGCTATGGCTGCAGCTTTCATTTCAACTGTTCGATATTTCGCTATTTATATCGATAAATGACCTATTGGTTTAAATGTGGTTCCCATTAAGCCTTGATATATGTGTTCAATTTGGTGTCAAACGCAAGGCTATGGTTGCAGCTTTCATTTCAAATGTTCGATATTTCGCTATATATATCTATAAATGAGCTATGGGTTAAAATGTGGTTCCCATTAAGCCTTGATATATGTGTTCAATTTGGGTGTCAAACGATAGGGCATGGCCGCAGTTTTTATTTTTATTTTAGCTGCTTGATATTACGCCATATTTATCGGTAAATGAGTTATGGGCCAAAATGTGGTTCCCATAAAACCTTGATATATGTGTTCAATTTGGTGTCAAACGCAAGGCTATGGCTGCAGCTTTCATTTCAACTGTTCGATATTTCGCTATATATATCGATAAATGAGCTATGGGTTAAAATGTGGTTCCCATTAAGCCTTGATATATGTGTTCAATTTGGTGTCAAACGCAAGGCTATGGCTGCAGCTTTCATTTCAACTGTTCGATATTTCGCTATATATATGTATAAATGAGCTAGGGGTTAAAATGTGGTTCCCATTAAGCCTTGATATATGTGTTCAATTTGGTGTCAAACGCATGGCTATGGCTGCAGCTTTCATTTCAACTGTTCGATATTTCGCTATATATATCGATAAATGAGCTATGGGTTAAATGTAGTTCCCATTAAACTTTGATATATGTGCTCAATTTGGTGTCAAACGAAAGGCTATGGCTGCAGCTTTCATTTCAACTGTTCGATATTTCGCTATATATATCGATAAATGAGCTATGGGTTAAAATGTGGTTCCCATTAAGCCTTGATATATGTGTTCAATTTGGTGTCAAACGCATGGCTATGGCTGCAGCTTTCATTTCAACTGTTCGATATTTCGCTATATATATCTATAAATGAGCTATGGGTTAAAATGTGGTTCCCATTAAGCCTTGATATATGTGTTCAATTTGGGTGTCAAACGATAGGGCATGGCCGCAGTTTTTATTTTTATTTTAGCTGCTTGATATTACGCCATATTTATCGGTAAATGAGTTATGGGCCAAAATGTGGTTCCCATAAAACCTTGATATATGTGTTCAATTTGGTGTCAAACGCAAGGCTATGGCTGCAGCTTTCATTTCAACTGTTCGATATTTCGCTATATATATCGATAAATGAGCTATAGGTTAAAATGTGGTTCCCATTAAGCCTTGATATATGTGTTCAATTTGGTGTCAAACGCAAGGCTATGTCTGCAGCTTCCATCTCAACTGTTCGATATTTCGCTATTTATATCGATAAATGACCTATTGGTTTAAATGTGGTTCCCATTAAGCCTTGATATATGTGCTCAATTTGATGTCAAACGCAAGGCTATGGTTGCAGATTTCATTTCAAATGTTCGATATTTCGCTATATATATCGATAAATGAGCTATGGGTTAAAATGTGGTTCCCCTTAAGCCTTGATATATGTGTTCAATTTGAAGTCAAACGCAAGGCTATGGCTGCAGCTTTCATTTCAAATGTTCGATATTTCGCTATATATATCGATAAATGAGCTATGGGTTAAAATGTGGTTCCCATTAAACTTTGATATATGTGTTTAATTTGGGTGTCAAACGAGAGGCTATGGCTGCAGCTTTCATTTCCACTGTTCGATATTTCGCTATATATATCGATAAATGAGCTATGGGTTAAAATGTGGTTCCCATTAAGCCTTGATATATGTGTTCAATTTGGGTGTCAAACGATAGGGCATGGCCGCAGTTTTTCTTTTTATTTTAGCTGTTTGATATTACGCCATATTTATCGATAAATGAGTTATGGGCCAAAATGTGGTTCCCATAAAACCTTGATATATGTGTTCAATTTGGTGTCAAACGCAAGGCTATGGTTGCAGCTTTCATTTCAAATGTTCGATATTTCGCTATATATATCGATAAATGAGCTATGGGCTAAAATGTGGTTCCCCTTAAGCCTTGATATATGTGTTCAATTTGAAGTCAAACGAAAGGCTATGGCTGCAGCTTTCATTTCACATGTTCGATATTTCGCTATATATATCGATAAATGAGCTATGGGTTAAAATGTGGTTCCCATTAAGCCTTGACATATGTGTTCAATTTGGGTGTCAAACAATAGGGCATGGCCGCAGTTTTTATTTTTATTTTAGCTGCTTGATATTGCGCCATATTTATCGGTAAATGAGTTATGGGCCAAAATGTGGTTCCCATAAAACCTTGATATATGTGTTCAATTTGGTGTCAAACGCAAGGCTATGGCTGCAGCTTTCATTTCAACTGTTCGATATTTCGCTATATATATCGATAAATGAGCTATGGGTTAAAATGTGGTTCCCATTAAGCCTTGATATATGTGTTCAATTTGGGTGTCAAACGATAGGGCATGGCCGCAGTTTTTATTTTTATTTTAGCTGCTTGATATTACGCCATATTTATCGGTAAATGAGCTATGGGCCAAAATGTGGTTCCCATAAAACCTTGATATATGTGTTCAATTTGGTGTCAAACGCAAGGCTATGGCTGCAGCTTTCATTTCAACTGTTCGATATTTCGCTATTTATATCGATAAATGACCTATTGGTTTAAATGTGGTTCCCATTAAGCCTTGATATATGTGTTCAATTTGGTGTCAAACGCAAGGCTATGGCTGCAGCTTTCATTTCAACTGTTCGATATTTCGCTATATATATCGATAAATGAGCTATGGGTTAAAATGTGGTTCCCATTAAGCCTTGATATATGTGTTCAATTTGGTGTCAAACGCAAGGCTATGGCTGCAGCTTTCATTTCAACTGTTCGATATTTCGCTATATACATATATGTATAAATGAGCTAGGGGTTAAAATGTGGTTCCCATTAAGCCTTGATATATGTGTTCAATTTGGTGTCAAACGCATGGCTATGGCTGCAGCTTTCATTTCAACTGTTCGATATTTCGCTATATATATCGATAAATGAGCTATGGGCTAAAATGTGGTTCCCCTTAAGCCTTGATATATGTGTTCAATTTGAAGTCAAACGCAAGGCTATGGTTGCAGCTTTAACTTCAAATGTTCGATATTTCGCTATATATATCGATAAATGAGCTATGGGTTAAAATGTGGTTCCCATTAAACTTTGATATATGTGTTTAATTTGGGTGTCAAACGAAAGGCTATGGCTGCAGCTTTCATTTCACATGTTCGATATTTCGCTATATATATCGATAAATGAGCTATGGGTTAAAATGTGGTTCCCATTAAGCCTTGATATATGTGTTCAATTTGGTGTCAAACGCAAGGCTATGGCTGCAGCTTTCATTTCAAATGTTCGATATTTCGCTATATATATCGATAAATGAGCTATGGGCTAAAATGTGGTTCCCCTTAAGCCTTGATATATGTGTTCAATTTGAAGTCAAACGCAAGGCTATGGTTGCAGCTTTAACTTCAAATGTTCGATATTTCGCTATATATATCGATAAATGAGCTATGGGTTAAAATGTGGTTCCCATTAAACTTTGATATATGTGTTTAATTTGGGTGTCAAACGAAAGGCTATGGCTGCAGCTTTCATTTCCACTGTTCGATATTTCGCTATATATATCGATAAATGAGCTATGGGTTAAAATGTGGTTCCCATTAAGCCTTGATATATGTGTTCAATTTGGGTGTCAAACGATAGGGCATGGCCGCAGTTTTTATTTTTATTTTAGCTGCTTGATATTACGCCATATTTATCGATAAATGAGTTATGGGCCAAAATGTGATTCCCATAAAACCTTGATATATGTGTTCAATTTGGTGTCAAACGCAAGGCTATGGCTGCAGCTTTCATTTCAACTGTTCGATATTTCGCTATATATATCGATAAATGAGCTATGGGTTAAAATGTGGTTCCCATTAAGCCTTGATATATGTGTTCAATTTGGTGTCAAACGCAAGGCTATGGCTGCAGCTTTCATTTCAACTGTTCGATATTTCGCTATATACATATATGTATAAATGAGCTAGGGGTTAAAATGTGGTTCCCATTAAGCCTTGATATATGTGTTCAATTTGGTGTCAAACGCATGGCTATGGCTGCAGCTTTCATTTCAACTGTTCGATATTTCGCTATATATATCGATAAATGAGCTATGGGTTAAAATGTGATTCCCATTAAGCCTTGATATACATATGTGTTCAATTTGGGTGTCAAACGATAGGGCGTGGCCGCAGTTTTTATTTTTATTTTAGCTGCTTGATATTACGCCATATTTATCGATAAATGAGTTATGGGCCAAAATGTGGTTCCCATAAAACCTTGATATATGTGTTCAATTTGGTGTCAAACGCAAGGCTATGGCTGCAGCTTTCATTTCAACTGTTCGATATTTCGCTATATATATCGATAAATTAGCTATGGGTTAAAATGTGGTTCCCATTAAGCCTTGATATATGTGTTCAATTTGGTGTATAACGCAAGGCTATGGTTGCAGCTTCCATCACAACTGTTCGATATTTCGCTATATATATCGATAAATGAGCTATGGGTTAAAATGTCGTTCCCATTAAGCCTTGATATATGTGTTCAATTTGGTGTCAAACGCAAGGCTATGGCTGCAGCTTTCATTTCAAAAGTTCGATATTTCGCTATATATATCGATAAATGAGCTATGAGTTAAAATGTGGTTCCCCTTAAGTCTTGATATATGTGTTCAATTTGGTGCAAACGCAAGGCTATGGCTGCAGCTTCCATCTCAACTGCTCGATATTTCGCTATATATATCGATAAATGAGCTATGGGTTAAAATGTGGTTCCCCTTAAGCCTTGATATATGCGTTCTATTTGGTGTCAAACGAAAGGCTATGGCTGCAGCTTTCATTTCAACTGTTCGATATTTCGCTATATATATCCATAAATGAGCTATGTGTTAAAATGTGGTTCCCATTAAGCCTTTATATATGTGTTCAATTTGGTGACAAACGCAAAGCTATGGCTGCAGCTTTCATTTCAACTGTTCGATATTTCGCTATATATTTATATCCATAAATGAGCTATGAGTTAAAATGTGGTTCCCATTAAGCCTTGATATATGTGTTCAATTTGGTGTCAAACGCATGGCTATGGCTGCAGCTTTCATTTCAACTGTTCGATATTTCGCTATATATATCGATAAATGAGCTATGGGTTAAAATGTGGTTCCCATTAAGCCTTGTTATATGTGTTCAATTTGGGTGTCAAACGATAGGGCGTGGCCGCAGTTTTTATTTTTATTTTAGCTGCTTGATATTACGAAATATTTATCGGTAAATGAGTTATGGGCCAAAATGTGGTTCCCATAAAACCTTGATATATGTGTTCAATTTGAAGTCAAACGCAAGGCTATGGTTGCAGCTTTAACTTCAAATGTTCGATATTTCGCTATATATATCGATAAATGAGCTATGGGTTAAAATGTGGTTCCCATTAAACTTTGATATATGTGTTTAATTTGGGTGTCAAACGAAAGGCTATGGCTGCAGCTTTCATTTCCACTGTTCGATATTTCGCTATATATATCGATAAATGAGCTATGGGTTAAAATGTGGTTCCCATTAAGCCTTGATATATGTGTTCAATTTGGGTGTCAAACGATAGGGCATGGCCGCAGTTTTTATTTTTATTTTAGCTGCTTGATATTACGCCATATTTATCGATAAATGAGTTATGGGCCAAAATGTGATTCCCATAAAACCTTGATATATGTGTTCAATTTGGTGTCAAACGCAAGGCTATGGCTGCAGCTTTCATTTCAACTGTTCGATATTTCGCTATATATATCGATAAATGAGCTATGGGTTAAAATGTGGTTCCCATTAAGCCTTGATATATGTGTTCAATTTGGTGTCAAACGCAAGGCTATGGCTGCAGCTTTCATTTCAACTGTTCGATATTTCGCTATATACATATATGTATAAATGAGCTAGGGGTTAAAATGTGGTTCCCATTAAGCCTTGATATATGTGTTCAATTTGGTGTCAAACGCATGGCTATGGCTGCAGCTTTCATTTCAACTGTTCGATATTTCGCTATATATATCGATAAATGAGCTATGGGTTAAAATGTGATTCCCATTAAGCCTTGATATACATATGTGTTCAATTTGGGTGTCAAACGATAGGGCGTGGCCGCAGTTTTTATTTTTATTTTAGCTGCTTGATATTACGCCATATTTATCGATAAATGAGTTATGGGCCAAAATGTGGTTCCCATAAAACCTTGATATATGTGTTCAATTTGGTGTCAAACGCAAGGCTATGGCTGCAGCTTTCATTTCAACTGTTCGATATTTCGCTATATATATCGATAAATTAGCTATGGGTTAAAATGTGGTTCCCATTAAGCCTTGATATATGTGTTCAATTTGGTGTATAACGCAAGGCTATGGTTGCAGCTTCCATCACAACTGTTCGATATTTCGCTATATATATCGATAAATGAGCTATGGGTTAAAATGTCGTTCCCATTAAGCCTTGATATATGTGTTCAATTTGGTGTCAAACGCAAGGCTATGGCTGCAGCTTTCATTTCAAAAGTTCGATATTTCGCTATATATATCGATAAATGAGCTATGAGTTAAAATGTGGTTCCCCTTAAGTCTTGATATATGTGTTCAATTTGGTGCAAACGCAAGGCTATGGCTGCAGCTTCCATCTCAACTGCTCGATATTTCGCTATATATATCGATAAATGAGCTATGGGTTAAAATGTGGTTCCCCTTAAGCCTTGATATATGCGTTCTATTTGGTGTCAAACGAAAGGCTATGGCTGCAGCTTTCATTTCAACTGTTCGATATTTCGCTATATATATCCATAAATGAGCTATGTGTTAAAATGTGGTTCCCATTAAGCCTTTATATATGTGTTCAATTTGGTGACAAACGCAAAGCTATGGCTGCAGCTTTCATTTCAACTGTTCGATATTTCGCTATATATTTATATCCATAAATGAGCTATGAGTTAAAATGTGGTTCCCATTAAGCCTTGATATATGTGTTCAATTTGGTGTCAAACGCATGGCTATGGCTGCAGCTTTCATTTCAACTGTTCGATATTTCGCTATATATATCGATAAATGAGCTATGGGTTAAAATGTGGTTCCCATTAAGCCTTGTTATATGTGTTCAATTTGGGTGTCAAACGATAGGGCGTGGCCGCAGTTTTTATTTTTATTTTAGCTGCTTGATATTACGAAATATTTATCGGTAAATGAGTTATGGGCCAAAATGTGGTTCCCATAAAACCTTGATATATGTGTTCAATTTGGTGTCAAACGCAAGGCTATGGCTGCAGCTTTCATTTCAACTGTTCGATATTTCGCTATATATTTATATCCATAAATGAGCTATGAGTTAAAATGTGGTTCCCATTAAGCCTTGATATATGTGTTCAATTTGGTGTCAAACGCATGGCTATGGCTGCAGCTTTCATTTCAACTGTTCGATATTTCGCTATATATATCGATAAATGAGCTATGGGTTAAAATGTGGTTCCCATTAAGCCTTGATATATGTGTTCAATTTGGGTGTCAAACGATAGGGCATGGCCGCAGTTTTTATTTTTATTTTAGCTGCTTGATATTACGCCATATTTATCGGTAAATGAGTTATGGGCCAAAATGTGGTTCCCATAAAACCTTGATATATGTGTTCAATTTGGTGTCAAACGCAAGGCTATGGCTGCAGCTTTCATTTCAACTGTTCGATATTTCGCTATATATATCGATAAATGAGCTATGGGTTAAAATGTGGTTCCCATTAAGCCTTGATATATGTGTTCAATTTGGGTGTCAAACGATAGGGCATGGCCGCAGTTTTTATTTTTATTTTAGCTGCTTGATATTACGCCATATTTATCGGTAAATGAGTTATGGGCCAAAATGTGGTTCCCATAAAACCTTGATATATGTGTTTAATTTGGGTGTCAAACGAAAGGCTATGGCTGCAGCTTTCATTTCCACTGTTCGATATTTCGCTATATATATCGATAAATGAGCTATGGGTTAAAATGTGGTTCCCATTAAGCCTTGATATATGTGTTCAATTTGGGTGTCAAACGATAGGGCATGGCCGCAGTTTTTATTTTTATTTTAGCTGCTTGATATTACGCCATATTTATCGATAAATGAGTTATGGGCCAAAATGTGATTCCCATAAAACCTTGATATATGTGTTCAATTTGGTGTCAAACGCAAGGCTATGGCTGCAGCTTTCATTTCAACTGTTCGATATTTCGCTATATATATCGATAAATGAGCTATGGGTTAAAATGTGGTTCCCATTAAGCCTTGATATATGTGTTCAATTTGGTGTCAAACGCAAGGCTATGGCTGCAGCTTTCATTTCAACTGTTCGATATTTCGCTATATACATATATGTATAAATGAGCTAGGGGTTAAAATGTGGTTCCCATTAAGCCTTGATATATGTGTTCAATTTGGTGTCAAACGCATGGCTATGGCTGCAGCTTTCATTTCAACTGTTCGATATTTCGCTATATATATCGATAAATGAGCTATGGGTTAAAATGTGATTCCCATTAAGCCTTGATATACATATGTGTTCAATTTGGGTGTCAAACGATAGGGCGTGGCCGCAGTTTTTATTTTTATTTTAGCTGCTTGATATTACGCCATATTTATCGATAAATGAGTTATGGGCCAAAATGTGGTTCCCATAAAACCTTGATATATGTGTTCAATTTGGTGTCAAACGCAAGGCTATGGCTGCAGCTTTCATTTCAACTGTTCGATATTTCGCTATATATATCGATAAATTAGCTATGGGTTAAAATGTGGTTCCCATTAAGCCTTGATATATGTGTTCAATTTGGTGTATAACGCAAGGCTATGGTTGCAGCTTCCATCACAACTGTTCGATATTTCGCTATATATATCGATAAATGAGCTATGGGTTAAAATGTCGTTCCCATTAAGCCTTGATATATGTGTTCAATTTGGTGTCAAACGCAAGGCTATGGCTGCAGCTTTCATTTCAAATGTTCGATATTTCGCTATATATATCGATAAATGAGCTATGAGTTAAAATGTGGTTCCCCTTAAGTCTTGATATATGTGTTCAATTTGGTGCAAACGCAAGGCTATGGCTGCAGCTTCCATCTCAACTGCTCGATATTTCGCTATATATATCGATAAATGAGCTATGGGTTAAAATGTGGTTCCCCTTAAGCCTTGATATATGCGTTCTATTTGGTGTCAAACGAAAGGCTATGGCTGCAGCTTTCATTTCAACTGTTCGATATTTCGCTATATATATCCATAAATGAGCTATGTGTTAAAATGTGGTTCCCATTAAGCCTTTATATATGTGTTCAATTTGGTGACAAACGCAAAGCTATGGCTGCAGCTTTCATTTCAACTGTTCGATATTTCGCTATATATTTATATCCATAAATGAGCTATGAGTTAAAATGTGGTTCCCATTAAGCCTTGATATATGTGTTCAATTTGGTGTCAAACGCATGGCTATGGCTGCAGCTTTCATTTCAACTGTTCGATATTTCGCTATATATATCGATAAATGAGCTATGGGTTAAAATGTGGTTCCCATTAAGCCTTGTTATATGTGTTCAATTTGGGTGTCAAACGATAGGGCGTGGCCGCAGTTTTTATTTTTATTTTAGCTGCTTGATATTACGAAATATTTATCGGTAAATGAGTTATGGGCCAAAATGTGGTTCCCATAAAACCTTGATATATGTGTTCAATTTGGTGTCAAACGCAAGGCTATGGCTGCAGCTTTCATTTCAACTGTTCGATATTTCGCTATATATTTATATCCATAAATGAGCTATGAGTTAAAATGTGGTTCCCATTAAGCCTTGATATATGTGTTCAATTTGGTGTCAAACGCATGGCTATGGCTGCAGCTTTCATTTCAACTGTTCGATATTTCGCTATATATATCGATAAATGAGCTATGGGTTAAAATGTGGTTCCCATTAAGCCTTGATATATGTGTTCAATTTGGGTGTCAAACGATAGGGCATGGCCGCAGTTTTTATTTTTATTTTAGCTGCTTGATATTACGCCATATTTATCGGTAAATGAGTTATGGGCCAAAATGTGGTTCCCATAAAACCTTGATATATGTGTTCAATTTGGTGTCAAACGCAAGGCTATGCCTGCAGCTTTCATTTCAACTGTTCGATATTTCGCTATATATTTATATCCATAAATGAGCTATGAGTTAAAATGTGGTTCCCATTAAGCCTTGATATATGTGTTCAATTTGGGTGTCAAACGATAGGGCATGGCCGCAGTTTTTATTTTTATTTTAGCTGCTTGATATTGCGCCATATTTATCGGTAAATGAGTTATGGGCCAAAATGTGGTTCCCATAAAACCTTGATATATGTGTTCAATTTGGTGTCAAACGCAAGGCTATGGCTGCAGCTTTCATTTCAACTGTTCGATATTTCGCTATATATATCGATAAATGAGCTATGGGTTAAAATGTGGTTCCCATTAAGCCTTGATATATGTGTTCAATTTGGGTGTCAAACGATAGGGCATGGCCGCAGTTTTTATTTTTATTTTAGCTGCTTGATATTACGCCATATTTATCGGTAAATGAGTTATGGGCCAAAATGTGGTTCCCATAAAACCTTGATATATGTGTTCAATTTGGTGTCAAACGCAAGGCTATGGCTGCAGCTTTCATTTCAACTGTTCGATATTTCGCTATTTATATCGATAAATGACCTATTGGTTTAAATGTGGTTCCCATTAAGCCTTGATATATGTGTTCAATTTGGTGTCAAACGCAAGGCTATGGTTGCAGCTTTCATTTCAACTGTTCGATATTTCGCTATATATATCGATAAATGAGCTATGGGTTAAAATGTGGTTCCCTTAAGCCTTGATATATGTGTTCAATTTGAAGTCAAACGCAAGGCTATGGCTGCAGCTTTAACTTCAAATGTTCGATATTTCGCTATATATATCGATAAATGAGCTATGGGTTAAAATGTGGTTCTAATTAAACTTTGATATATGTGTTTAATTTGGGTGTCAAACGAAAGGCTATGGCTGCAGCTTTCATTTCCACTGTTCGATATTTCGCTATATATATCGATAAATGAGCTATGGGTTAAAATGTGGTTCCCATTAAGCCTTGATATATGTGTTCAATTTGGGTGTCAAACGATAGGGCATGGCCGCAGTTTTTATTTTTATTTTAGCTGCTTGATATTACGCCATATTTATCGATAAATGAGTTATGGGCCAAAATGTGATTCCCATAAAACCTTGATATATGTGTTCAATTTGGTGTCAAACGCAAGGCTATGGCTGCAGCTTTCATTTCAACTGTTCGATATTTCGCTATATATATCGATAAATGAGCTATGGGTTAAAATGTGGTTCCCATTAAGCCTTGATATATGTATTCAATTTGGTGTCAAACGCAAGGCTATGGCTGCAGCTTTCATTTCAACTGTTCGATATTTCGCTATATATATGTATAAATGAGCTAGGGGTTAAAATGTGGTTCCCATTAAGCCTTGATATATGTGTTCAGTTTGGTGTCAAACGCATGGCTATGGCTGCAGCTTTCATTTCAACTGTTCGATATTTCGCTATATATATCGATAAATGAGCTATGGGTTAAAATGTGATTCCCATTAAGCCTTGATATATGTGTTCAATTTGGGTGTCAAACGATAGGGCATGGCAGCAGTTTTTATTTTTATTTTAGCTGCTTGATATTACGCCATATTTATCGATAAATGAGTTATGGGCCAAAATGTGGTTCCCATAAAACCTTGATATATGTGTTCAATTTGGTGTCAAACGCAAGGCTATGGCTGCAGCTTTCATTTCAACTGTTCGATATTTCGCTATATATATCGATAAATTAGCTATGGGTTAAAATGTGGTTCCCATTAAGCCTTGATATATGTGTTCAATTTGGTGTATAACGCAAGGCTATGGTTGCAGCTTCCATCACAACTGTTCGATATTTCGCTATATATATCGATAAATGAGCTATGGGTTAAAATATCGTTCCCATTAAGCCTTGATATATGTGTTCAATTTGGTGTCAAACGCAAGGCTATGGCTGCAGCTTTCATTCCAAATGTTCGATATGTCGCTATATATATCGATAAATGAGCTATGAGTTAAAATGTGGTTCCCCTTAAGTCTTGATATATGTGTTCAATTTGGTGCAAACGCAAGGCTATGGCTGCAGCTTCCATCTCAACTGCTCGATATTTCGCTATATATATCGATAAATGAGCTATGGGTTAAAATGTGGTTCCCCTTAAGCCTTGATATATGCGTTCTATTTGGTGTCAAACGAAAGGCTATGGCTGCAGCTTTCATTTCAACTGTTCGATATTTCGCTATATATATCCATAAATGAGCTATGTGTTAAAATGTGGTTCCCATTAAGCCTTTATATATGTGTTCAATTTGGTGACAAACGCAAGGCTATGGCTGCAGCTTTCATTTCAACTGTTCGATATTTCGCTATATATATCTATCCATAAATGAGCTATGAGTTAAAATGTGGTTCCCATTAAGCCTTGATATATGTGTTCAATTTGGTGTCAAACGCATGGCTATGGCTGCAGCTTTCATTTCAACTGTTCGATATTTCGCTATATATATCGATAAATGAGCTATGGGTTAAAATGTGGTTCCCATTAAGCCTTGTTATATGTGTTCAATTTGGGTGTCAAACGATAGGGCATGGCCGCAGTTTTTATTTTTATTTTAGCTGCTTGATATTACGAAATATTTATCGGTAAATGAGTTATGGGCCAAAATGTGGTTCCCATAAAACCTTGATATATGTGTTCAATTTGGTGTCAAACGCAAGGCTATGGCTGCAGCTTTCAGTTCAACTGTTCGATATTTCGCTATTTATATCGATAAATGACCTATTGGTTTAAATGTGGTTCCCATTAAGCCTTGATATATGTGTTCAATTTGGTGTCAAACGCAAGGCTATGGCTGCAGCTTTCATTTCAAATGTTCGATATTTCGCTATATATATCGATAAATGAGCTATGGGTTAAAATGTGGTTCCCATTAAACTTTGATATATGTGTTTAATTTGGGTGTCAAACGAAAGGCTATGGCTGCAGCTTTCATTTCCACTGTTCGATATTTCGCTATATATATCGATAAATGAGCTATGGGTTAAAATGTGGTTCCCATTAAGCCTTGATATATGTGTTCAATTTGGGTGTCAAACGATAGGGCATGGCCGCAGTTTTTATTTTCATTTTAGCTGCTTGATATTACGAAATATTTATCGGTAAATGAGTTATGGGCCAAAATGTGATTCCCATAAAACCTTGATATATGTTTCAATTTGGTGTCAAACGCAAGGCTATGGCTGCAGCTTTCATTTCAACTGTTCGATATTTCGCTATATATATCGATAAATGAGCTATGGGTTAAAATGTGGTTCCCATTAAGCCTTGATATATGTGTTCAATTTGGTGTCAAACGCAAGGCTATGGCTGCAGCTTCCATCTCAACTGTTCGATATTTCGCTATATATATCGATAAATGACCTATGGGTTTAAATGTGGTTCCCATTAAGCCTTGAAATATGTGTTCAATTTGGTGTCAAACGCAAGGCTATGGCTGCAGCTTCCATCTCAACTGTTAGATGTTTCGCTATATATATCGATAAATGAGCTATGGGTTAAAATGTGGTTCCCATTAAACTTTGATATATGTGTTTAATTTGGGTGTCAAACGAAAGGCTATGGCTGCAGCTTTCATTTCAACTGTTCGATATTTCGCTATATTTATCGATAAATGAGTTATGGGCCAAAATGTGGTTCCCATAAAACCTTGATATATGTGTTCAATTTGGGTGTCAAACGAAAGGGCATGGCTGCAGTTTTTATTTGTATTTTAGCTGCTTGGTATATATTACGCCATATTTATCGATTAATGAGTTATGGGCCAAAATGTGGTTCCCATAAGACCGTGATATATGCGTTCTATTTGGTGTCAAACGAAAGGCTATGGCTGCAGCTTTCATTTCAACTGTTCGATATTTCGCTATATATATCCATAAATGAGCTATGTGTTAAAATGTGGTTCCCATTAAGCCTTTATATATGTGTTCAATTTGGTGACAAACGCAAGGCTATGGCTGCAGCTTTCATTTCAACTGTTCGATATTTCGCTATATATATCGATAAATGAGCTATGGGTTAAAATGTGATTCCCATTAAGCCTTGATATATGTGTTCAATTTGGGTGTCAAACGATAGGGCATGGCCGCAGTTTTTATTTTTATTTTAGCTGCTTGGTATCACGCCATATTTATCGATAAATGAGTTATGGGCCAAAATGTGGTTCCCATAAAACCTTGATATATGTGTTCAATTTGGTGTCAAACGCAAGGCTATGGCTGCAGCTTTCATTTCAACTGTTCGATATTTCGCTATATATATCGATAAATGAGCTATGGGTTAAAATGTGGTTCCCATTAAGCCTTGATATATGTGTTCAATTTGGTGTATAACGCAAGGCTATGGTTGCAGCTTCCATCTCAACTGTTCGATATTTCGCTATATATATCGATAAATGAGCTATGGGTTAAAATGTGGTTCCCATTAAGCCTTGATATATGTGTTCAATTTGGTGTCAAACGCAAGGCTATGGCTGCAGCTTTCATTTCAAATGTTCGATATTTCGCTATATATATCGATAAATGAGCTATGAGTTAAAATGTGGTTCCCATTAAGCCTTGGTATATGTGTTCAATTTGGTGCAAACGCAAGGCTATGGCTGCAGCTTCCATCTCAACTGCTCGATATTTCGCTATATATATCGATAAATGAGCTTGGGGTTCAAATGTGGTTCCCATTAAGCCTTGATATATATATGTGTTCAATTTGGTGTCAAACGCAAGGCTATGGCTGCAGCTTTCATTTCAAATGTTCGATATTTTGGTATATATATCGATAAATGAGCTATGGGTTAAAATGTGGTTCCCCTTAAGCCTTGATATATGTGTTCAATTTGAAGTCAAACGCAAGGCTATGGCTGCAGCTTTCATAACAACTGTTCGAAATCTCGCTATATATATCCATAAATGAGCTATGGGTTAAAATGTGGTTCCCATTAAGCCTTGATATATGTGTTCAATTTGGGTGTCAAATGAAAGGGCATGGCCGCAGTTTTTATTAGTATTTTAGCTGCTTGGTATATATTACGCCATATTTATCGATAAATGAGTTATGGGCCAAAATGTGGTTCCCATAAGACCGTGATATATGCGTTCTATTTGGTGTCAAACGAAAGGCTATGGCTGTAGCTTTCATTTCAACTGTTCGATATTTCGCTATATATATCCATAAATGAGCTATGTGTTAACATGTGGTTCCCATTAAGCCTTTATATATGTGTTCAATTTGGTGACAAACGCAAGGCTATGGCTGCAGCTTTCATTTCAACTGTTCGATATTTCGCTATATATATCGATAAATGACCTATGGGTTTAAATGTGGTTCCCATTAAGCCTTGATATATGTGTTCAATTTGGTGTCAAACGCAAGGCTATGGTTGCAGCTTTCATTTCAAATGTTCGATATTTCGCTATATATATCGATAAATGAGCTATGGGTTAAAATGTGGTTCCCCTTAAGCCTTGATATATGTGTTCAATTTGAAGTCAAACGCAAGGCTATGGCTGCAGCTTTCATTTCAAATGTTCGATATTTCGCTATATATATCGATTAATGAGCTATGGGTTAAAATGTGGTTCCCATTAAACTTTGATATATGTGTTTAATTTGGGTGTCAAACGAAAGGCTATGGCTGCAGCTTTCATTTCCACTGTTCGATATTTCGCTATATATATCGATAAATGAGCTATGGGTTAAAATTTGGTTCCCATTAAGCCTTGATATATGTGTTCAATTTGGGTGTCAAACGATAGGGCATGGCCGCAGTTTTTATTTTTATTTTAGCTGCTTGATATTACGCCATATTTATCGATAAATGAGTTATGGGCCAAAATGTGATTCCCATAAAACCTTGATATATGTGTTCAATTTGGTGTCAAACGCAAGGCTATGGCTGCAGCTTCCATCTCAACTGTTCGATATTTCGCTATATATATCGATAAATGACCTATGGGTTTAAATGTGGTTCCCATTAAGCCTTGATATATGTGTTCAATTTGGTGTCAAACGCAAGGCTATGGCTGCAGCTTCCATCTCAACTGTTCGATATTTCGCTATATATATCGATAAATGAGCTATGGGTTAAAATGTGGTTCCCATTAAGCCTTGATATATGTGTTCAATTTGGTGTCAAACGCAAGGCTATGGCTGCAGCTTCCATCTCAACTGTTCGATATTTCGCTATATATATCGATAAATGACCTATGGGTTTAAATGTGGTTCCCATTAAGCCTTGATATATGTGTTCAATTTGGTGTCAAACGCAAGGCTATGGCTGCAGCTTCCATCTCAACTGTTCGATGTTTCGCTATATATATCGATAAATGAGCTATGGGTTAAAATGTGGTTCCCATTAAACTTTGATATATGTGTTTAATTTGGGTGTCAAACGAAAGGCTATGGCTGCAGCTTTCATTTCAACTGTTCGATATTTCGCATATATATGTGTTCAATTTGGTGTCAAACGCATGGCTATGGCTGCAGCTTTCATTTCAACTGTTCGATATTTCGCTATATATATCGATAAATGAGCTATGGGTTAAAATGTGATTCCCATTAAGCCTTGATATATGTGTTCAATTTGATGTCAAACGATAGGGCATGGCCGCAGTTTTTATTTTTATTTTAGCTGCTTGATATTACGCTATATATATCGATAAATGAGCTATGGGTTAAAATGTGATTCCCATTAAGCCTTGATATATGTGTTCAATTTGGGTGTCAAACGATAGGGCATGGCCGCAGTTTTTATTTTTATTTTAGCTGCTTGATATTACGCCATATTTATCGATAAATGAGTTATGGGCCAAAATGTGGTTCCCATAAAACCTTGATATATGTGTTCAATTTGGTGTCAAACGCAAGGCTATGGCTGCAGCTTTCATTTCAAGTGTTCGATATTTCGCTATATATATCGATAAATGAGCTATGGGTTAAAATGTGGTTCCCATTAAGCCTTGATATATGTGTTCAATTTGGTGTCAAACGCAAGGCTATGGCTGCAGCTTTCATTTCAAATGTTCGATATTTTGCTATATATATCGATAAATGAGCTATGAGTTAAAATGTGGTTCCCATTAAGCCTTGATATATGTGTTCAATTTGGTGCAAACGCAAGGCTATGGCTGCAGCTTCCATCTCAACTGCTCGATATTTCACTATATATATATCGATAAATGAGCTTGGGGTTCAAATGTGGTTCCCATTAAGCCTTGATATATATATGTGTTCAATTTGGTGTCAAACGCAAGGCTATGGCTGCAGCTTTCATTTCAAATGTTCGATATTTTGGTATATATATCGATAAATGAGCTATGGGTTAAAATGTGGTTCCCCTTAAACCTTGATATATGTGTTCAATTTGAAGTCAAACGCAAGGCTATGGCTGCAGCTTTCATAACAACTGTTCGAAATTTCGCTATATATATCCATAAATGAGCTATGGGTTAAAATGTGGTTCCCATTAAGCCTTGATATATGTGTTCAATTTGGGTGTCAAACGAAAGGGCATGGCCGCAGTTTTTATTTGTATTTTAGCTGCTTGGTATATATTACGCCATATTTATCCATAAATGAGTTATGGGCCAAAATGTGGTTCCCATAAGACCGTGATATATGCGTTCTATTTGGTGTCAAACGAAAGGCTATGGCTGTAGCTTTCATTTCAACTGTTCGATATTTCGCTATATATATCCATAAATGAGCTATGCGTTAAAATGTGGTTCCCATTAAGCCTTTATATATGTGTTCAATTTGGTGACAAACGCAATGCTATGGCTGCAGCTTTCATTTCAACTGTTCGATATTTCGCTATATATTTATATCCATAAATGAGCTATGGGTTAAAATGTGGTTCCCATTAAGCCTTGATATATGTGTTCAAATTGGTGTCAAACGCGAGGCTATGGCTGCAGCTTTCATTTCAACTGTTCGATATTTCGCTATATATATCCATAAATGAGCTATGGGTTAAAATGTGGTTCCCATTAAACTTTGATATATGTGTTCAATTTGGTGTCAAACGCAATTCTAGGGCTGCAGCTTTCATTTCAACTGTTCGATATTTCGCTATATATATCGATAAATGACCTATGGGTTAAAATGTGGTTCCCATTAAGCCTTTATATATGTGTTCAATTTGGTGACAAACGCAAGGCTATGGCTGCAGCTTTCATTTCAACTGTTCGATATTTCGCTATATATATCGATAAATGAGCTATGGGTTAAAATGTGATTCCCATTAAGCCTTGATATATGTGTTCAATTTGGGTGTCAAACGATAGGGCATGGCCGCAGTTTTTATTTTTATTTTAGCTGCTTGATATTACGCCATATTTATCGATAAATGAGTTATGGGCCAAAATGTGGTTCCCATAAAACCTTGATATATGTGTTCAATTTGGTGTCAAACGCAAGGCTATGGCTGCAGCTTTCATTTCAACTGTTCGATATTTCGCTATATATATCGATAAATGAGCTATGGGTTAAAATGTGGTTCCCATTAAGCCTTGATATATGTGTTCAATTTGGTGTATAACGCAAGGCTATGGTTGCAGCTTCCATCTCAACTGTTCGATATTTCGCTATATATATCGATAAATGAGCTATGGGTTAAAATGTGTTTCCCATTAGGCCTTGATATATGTGTTCAATTTGGTGTCAAACGCAAGGCTATGGCTGCAGCTTTCATTTCAAATGTTCGATATTTCGCTATATATATCGATAAATGAGCTATGAGTTAAAATGTGGTTCCCATTAAGCCTTGGTATATGTGTTCAATTTGGTGCAAACGCAAGGCTATGGCTGCAGCTTCCATCTCAACTGCTCGATATTTCGCTATATATATCGATAAATGAGCTTGGGGTTCAAATGTGGTTCCCATTAAGCCTTGATATATATATGTGTTCAATTTGGTGTCAAACGCAAGGCTATGGCTGCAGCTTTCATTTCAAATGTTCGATATTTTGGTATATATATCGATAAATGAGCTATGGGTTAAAATGTGGTTCCCCTTAAGCCTTGATATATGTGTTCAATTTGAAGTCAAACGCAAGGCTATGGCTGCAGCTTTCATAACAACTGTTCGAAATCTCGCTATATATATCCATAAATGAGCTATGGGTTAAAATGTGGTTCCCATTAAGCCTTGATATATGTGTTCAATTTGGGTGTCAAATGAAAGGGCATGGCCGCAGTTTTTATTAGTATTTTAGCTGCTTGATATTACGCCATATTTATCGATAAATGAGTTATGGGCCAAAATGTGGTTCCCATAAAACCTTGATATATGTGTTCAATTTGGTGTCAAACGCAAGGCTATGGCTGCAGCTTTCATAACAACTGTTCGAAATCTCGCTATATATATCGATAAATGAGCTATGGGTTAAAATGTGGTTCCCATTAAGCCTTTATATATGTGTTCAATTTGGTGACAAACGCAAGGCTATGGCTGCAGCTTTCATAACAACTGTTCGAAATCTCGCTATATATATCGATAAATGAGCTATGGGTTAAAATGTGGTTCCCATTAAGCCTTTATATATGTGTTCAATTTGGTGTCAAACGCAAGGCTATGGCTGCAGCTTTCATAACAACTGTTCGAAATCTCGCTATATATATCGATAAATGAGCTATGGGTTAAAATGTGGTTCCCATTAAGCCTTTATATATGTGTTCAATTTGGTGTCAAACGCAAGGCTATGGCTGCAGCTTTCATAACAACTGTTCGAAATCTCGCTATATATATCGATAAATGAGCTATGGGTTAAAATGTGGTTCCCATTAAGCCTTTATATATGTGTTCAATTTGGTGACAAACGCAAGGCTATGGCTGCAGCTTTCATTTCAAATGTTCGATATTTCGCTATATATATCGATAAATGAGCTATGAGTTAAAATGTGGTTCCCATTAAGCCTTGGTATATGTGTTCAATTTGGTGCAAACGCAAGGCTATGGCTGCAGCTTCCATCTCAACTGCTCGATATTTCGCTATATATATCGATAAATGAGCTATGGGTTAAAATGTGGTTCCCATTAAGCCTTGATATATGTGTTCAATTTGGTGTCAAACGCAAGGCTATGGCTGCAGCTTCCATCTCAACTGTTCGATATTTCGCTATATATATCGATAAATGACCTATGGGTTTAAATGTGGTTCCCATTAAGCCTTGATATATGTGTTCAATTTGGTGTCAAACGCAAGGCTATGGCTGCAGCTTCCATCTCAACTGTTCGATGTTTCGCTATATATATCGATAAATGAGCTATGGGTTAAAATGTGGTTCCCATTAAACTTTGATATATGTGTTTAATTTGGGTGTCAAACGAAAGGCTATGGCTGCAGCTTTCATTTCAACTGTTCGATATTTCGCATATATATGTGTTCAATTTGGTGTCAAACGCATGGCTATGGCTGCAGCTTTCATTTCAACTGTTCGATATTTCGCTATATATATCGATAAATGAGCTATGGGTTAAAATGTGATTCCCATTAAGCCTTGATATATGTGTTCAATTTGATGTCAAACGATAGGGCATGGCCGCAGTTTTTATTTTTATTTTAGCTGCTTGATATTACGCTATATATATCGATAAATGAGCTATGGGTTAAAATGTGATTCCCATTAAGCCTTGATATATGTGTTCAATTTGGGTGTCAAACGATAGGGCATGGCCGCAGTTTTTATTTTTATTTTAGCTGCTTGATATTACGCCATATTTATCGATAAATGAGTTATGGGCCAAAATGTGGTTCCCATAAAACCTTGATATATGTGTTCAATTTGGTGTCAAACGCAAGGCTATGGCTGCAGCTTTCATTTCAAGTGTTCGATATTTCGCTATATATATCGATAAATGAGCTATGGGTTAAAATGTGGTTCCCATTAAGCCTTGATATATGTGTTCAATTTGGTGTCAAACGCAAGGCTATGGCTGCAGCTTTCATTTCAAATGTTCGATATTTTGCTATATATATCGATAAATGAGCTATGAGTTAAAATGTGGTTCCCATTAAGCCTTGATATATGTGTTCAATTTGGTGCAAACGCAAGGCTATGGCTGCAGCTTCCATCTCAACTGCTCGATATTTCACTATATATATATCGATAAATGAGCTTGGGGTTCAAATGTGGTTCCCATTAAGCCTTGATATATATATGTGTTCAATTTGGTGTCAAACGCAAGGCTATGGCTGCAGCTTTCATTTCAAATGTTCGATATTTTGGTATATATATCGATAAATGAGCTATGGGTTAAAATGTGGTTCCCCTTAAACCTTGATATATGTGTTCAATTTGAAGTCAAACGCAAGGCTATGGCTGCAGCTTTCATAACAACTGTTCGAAATTTCGCTATATATATCCATAAATGAGCTATGGGTTAAAATGTGGTTCCCATTAAGCCTTGATATATGTGTTCAATTTGGGTGTCAAACGAAAGGGCATGGCCGCAGTTTTTATTTGTATTTTAGCTGCTTGGTATATATTACGCCATATTTATCGATAAATGAGTTATGGGCCAAAATGTGGTTCCCATAAGACCGTGATATATGCGTTCTATTTGGTGTCAAACGAAAGGCTATGGCTGTAGCTTTCATTTCAACTGTTCGATATTTCGCTATATATATCCATAAATGAGCTATGCGTTAAAATGTGGTTCCCATTAAGCCTTTATATATGTGTTCAATTTGGTGACAAACGCAATGCTATGGCTGCAGCTTTCATTTCAACTGTTCGATATTTCGCTATATATTTATATCCATAAATGAGCTATGGGTTAAAATGTGGTTCCCATTAAGCCTTGATATATGTGTTCAAATTGGTGTCAAACGCGAGGCTATGGCTGCAGCTTTCATTTCAACTGTTCGATATTTCGCTATATATATCCATAAATGAGCTATGGGTTAAAATGTGGTTCCCATTAAACTTTGATATATGTGTTCAATTTGGTGTCAAACGCAATTCTAGGGCTGCAGCTTTCATTTCAACTGTTCGATATTTCGCTATATATATCGATAAATGACCTATGGGTTAAAATGTGGTTCCCATTAAGCCTTTATATATGTGTTCAATTTGGTGACAAACGCAAGGCTATGGCTGCAGCTTTCATTTCAACTGTTCGATATTTCGCTATATATATCGATAAATGAGCTATGGGTTAAAATGTGATTCCCATTAAGCCTTGATATATGTGTTCAATTTGGGTGTCAAACGATAGGGCATGGCCGCAGTTTTTATTTTTATTTTAGCTGCTTGATATTACGCCATATTTATCGATAAATGAGTTATGGGCCAAAATGTGGTTCCCATAAAACCTTGATATATGTGTTCAATTTGGTGTCAAACGCAAGGCTATGGCTGCAGCTTTCATTTCAACTGTTCGATATTTCGCTATATATATCGATAAATGAGCTATGGGTTAAAATGTGGTTCCCATTAAGCCTTGATATATGTGTTCAATTTGGTGTATAACGCAAGGCTATGGTTGCAGCTTCCATCTCAACTGTTCGATATTTCGCTATATATATCGATAAATGAGCTATGGGTTAAAATGTGGTTCCCATTAAGCCTTGATATATGTGTTCAATTTGGTGTCAAACGCAAGGCTATGGCTGCAGCTTTCATTTCAAATGTTCGATATTTCGCTATATATATCGATAAATGAGCTATGAGTTAAAATGTGGTTCCCATTAAGCCTTGGTATATGTGTTCAATTTGGTGCAAACGCAAGGCTATGGCTGCAGCTTCCATCTCAACTGCTCGATATTTCGCTATATATATCGATAAATGAGCTTGGGGTTCAAATGTGGTTCCCATTAAGCCTTGATATATATATGTGTTCAATTTGGTGTCAAACGCAAGGCTATGGCTGCAGCTTTCATTTCAAATGTTCGATATTTTGGTATATATATCGATAAATGAGCTATGGGTTAAAATGTGGTTCCCCTTAAGCCTTGATATATGTGTTCAATTTGAAGTCAAACGCAAGGCTATGGCTGCAGCTTTCATAACAACTGTTCGAAATCTCGCTATATATATCCATAAATGAGCTATGGGTTAAAATGTGGTTCCCATTAAGCCTTGATATATGTGTTCAATTTGGGTGTCAAATGAAAGGGCATGGCCGCAGTTTTTATTAGTATTTTAGCTGCTTGATATTACGCCATATTTATCGATAAATGAGTTATGGGCCAAAATGTGGTTCCCATAAAACCTTGATATATGTGTTCAATTTGGTGTCAAACGCAAGGCTATGGCTGCAGCTTTCATAACAACTGTTCGAAATCTCGCTATATATATCGATAAATGAGCTATGGGTTAAAATGTGGTTCCCATTAAGCCTTTATATATGTGTTCAATTTGGTGACAAACGCAAGGCTATGGCTGCAGCTTTCATAACAACTGTTCGAAATCTCGCTATATATATCGATAAATGAGCTATGGGTTAAAATGTGGTTCCCATTAAGCCTTTATATATGTGTTCAATTTGGTGTCAAACGCAAGGCTATGGCTGCAGCTTTCATAACAACTGTTCGAAATCTCGCTATATATATCGATAAATGAGCTATGGGTTAAAATGTGGTTCCCATTAAGCCTTTATATATGTGTTCAATTTGGTGTCAAACGCAAGGCTATGGCTGCAGCTTTCATAACAACTGTTCGAAATCTCGCTATATATATCGATAAATGAGCTATGGGTTAAAATGTGGTTCCCATTAAGCCTTTATATATGTGTTCAATTTGGTGACAAACGCAAGGCTATGGCTGCAGCTTTCATTTCAACTGTTCGATATTTCGCTATATATATCGATAAATGACCTATGGGTTTAAATGTGGTTCCCATTAAGCCTTGATATATGTGTTCAATTTGGTGTCAAACGCAAGGCTATGGCTGCAGCTTTCATAACAACTGTTCGAAATCTCGCTATATATATCGATAAATGAGCTATGGGTTAAAATGTGGTTCCCATTAAGCCTTTATATATGTGTTCAATTTGGTGTCAAACGCAAGGCTATGGCTGCAGCTTTCATAACAACTGTTCGAAATCTCGCTATATATATCGATAAATGAGCTATGGGTTAAAATGTGGTTCCCATTAAGCCTTTATATATGTGTTCAATTTGGTGTCAAACGCAAGGCTATGGCTGCAGCTTTCATAACAACTGTTCGAAATCTCGCTATATATATCGATAAATGAGCTATGCGTTAAAATGTGGTTCCCATTAAGCCTTTATATATGTGTTCAATTTGGTGTCAAACGCAAGGCTATGGCTGCAGCTTTCATAACAACTGTTCGAAATCTCGCTATATATATCGATAAATGAGCTATGGGTTAAAATGTGGTTCCCATTAAGCCTTTATATATGTGTTCAATTTGGTGACAAACGCAAGGCTATGGCTGCAGCTTTCATTTCAACTGTTCGATATTTCGCTATATATATCGATAAATGACCTATGGGTTTAAATGTGGTTCCCATTAAGCCTTGATATATGTGTTCAATTTGGTGTCAAACGCAAGGCTATGGTTGCAGCTTTCATTTCAAATGTTCGATATTTCGCTATATATATCGATAAATGAGCTATGGGTTAAAATGTGGTTCCCCTTAAGCCTTTATATATGTGTTCAATTTGGTGTCAAACGCAAGGCTATGGCTGCAGCTTTCATAACAACTGTTCGAAATCTCGCTATATATATCGATAAATGAGCTATGGGTTAAAATGTGGTTCCCATTAAGCCTTTATATATGTGTTCAATTTGGTGTCAAACGCAAGGCTATGGCTGCAGCTTTCATAACAACTGTTCGAAATCTCGCTATATATATCGATAAATGAGCTATGGGTTAAAATGTGGTTCCCATTAAGCCTTTATATATGTGTTCAATTTGGTGTCAAACGCAAGGCTATGGCTGCAGCTTTCATAACAACTGTTCGAAATCTCGCTATATATATCGATAAATGAGCTATGGGTTAAAATGTGGTTCCCATTAAGCCTTTATATATGTGTTCAATTTGGTGACAAACGCAAGGCTATGGCTGCAGCTTTCATTTCAACTGTTCGATATTTCGCTATATATATCGATAAATGACCTATGGGTTTAAATGTGGTTCCCATTAAGCCTTGATATATGTGTTCAATTTGGTGTCAAACGCAAGGCTATGGTTGCAGCTTTCATAACAACTGTTCGAAATCTCGCTATATATATCGATAAATGAGCTATGGGTTAAAATGTGGTTCCCATTAAGCCTTTATATATGTGTTCAATTTGGTGTCAAACGCAAGGCTATGGCTGCAGCTTTCATAACAACTGTTCGAAATCTCGCTATATATATCGATAAATGAGCTATGGGTTAAAATGTGGTTCCCATTAAGCCTTTATATATGTGTTCAATTTGGGTGTCAAATGAAAGGGCATGGCCGCAGTTTTTATTAGTATTTTAGCTGCTTGATATTACGCCATATTTATCGATAAATGAGTTATGGGCCAAAATGTGGTTCCCATAAAACCTTGATATATGTGTTCAATTTGGTGTCAAACGCAAGGCTATGGCTGCAGCTTTCATAACAACTGTTCGAAATCTCGCTATATATATCGATAAATGAGCTATGGGTTAAAATGTGGTTCCCATTAAGCCTTTATATATGTGTTCAATTTGGTGTCACACGCAAGGCTATGGCTGCAGCTTTCATAACAACTGTTCGAAATCTCGCTATATATATCGATAAATGAGCTATGGGTTAAAATGTGGTTCCCATTAAGCCTTTATATATGTGTTCAATTTGGTGACAAACGCAAGGCTATGGCTGCAGCTTTCATTTCAACTGTTCGATATTTCGCTATATATATCGATAAATGACCTATGGGTTTAAATGTGGTTCCCATTAAGCCTTGATATATGTGTTCAATTTGGTGTCAAACGCAAGGCTATGGTTGCAGCTTTCATTTCAAATGTTCGATATTTCGCTATATATATCGATAAATGAGCTATGGGTTAAAATGTGGTTCCCCTTAAGCCTTGATATATGTGTTCAATTTGAAGTCAAACGCAAGGCTATGGCTGCAGCTTTCATTTCAAATGTTCGATATTTCGCTATATATATCGATAAATGAGCTATGGGTTAAAATGTGGTTCCCATTAAACTTTGATATATGTGTTTAATTTGGGTGTCAAACGAAAGGCTATGGCTGCAGCTTTCATTTCCACTGTTCGATATTTCGCTATATATATCGATAAATGAGCTATGGGTTAAAATGTGGTTCCCATTAAGCCTTGATATATGTGTTCAATTTGGGTGTCAAACGATAGGGCATGGCCGCAGTTTTTATTTTTATTTTAGCTGCTTGATATTACGCCATATTTATCGATAAATGAGTTATGGGCCAAAATGTGATTCCCATAAAACCTTGATATATGTGTTCAATTTGGTGTCAAACGCAAGGCTATGGCTGCAGCTTCCATCTCAACTGTTCGATATTTCGCTATATATATCGATAAATGACCTATGGGTTTAAATGTGGTTCCCATTAAGCCTTGATATATGTGTTCAATTTGGTGTCAAACGCAAGGCTATGGCTGCAGCTTCCATCTCAACTGTTCGATATTTCGCTATATATATCGATAAATGAGCTATGGGTTAAAATGTGGTTCCCATTAAGCCTTGATATATGTGTTCAATTTGGTGTCAAACGCAAGGCTATGGCTGCAGCTTCCATCTCAACTGTTCGATATTTCGCTATATATATCGATAAATGACCTATGGGTTTAAATGTGGTTCCCATTAAGCCTTGATATATGTGTTCAATTTGGTGTCAAACGCAAGGCTATGGCTGCAGCTTCCATCTCAACTGTTCGATGTTTCGCTATATATATCGATAAATGAGCTATGGGTTAAAATGTGGTTCCCATTAAACTTTGATATATGTGTTTAATTTGGGTGTCAAACGAAAGGCTATGGCTGCAGCTTTCATTTCAACTGTTCGATATTTCGCATATATATGTGTTCAATTTGGTGTCAAACGCATGGCTATGGCTGCAGCTTTCATTTCAACTGTTCGATATTTCGCTATATATATCGATAAATGAGCTATGGGTTAAAATGTGATTCCCATTAAGCCTTGATATATGTGTTCAATTTGGGTGTCAAACGATAGGGCATGGCCGCAGTTTTTATTTTTATTTTAGCTGCTTGATATTACGCCATATTTATCGATAAATGAGTTATGGGCCAAAATGTGGTTCCCATAAAACCTTGATATATGTGTTCAATTTGGGTGTCAAACGAAAATGCATGGCCGCAGTTTTTATTTGTATTTTAGCTGCTTGGTATATATTACGCCATATTTATCGATAAATGAGTTATGGGCCAAAATGTGGTTCCCATAAGACCGTGATATATGCGTTCTATTTGGTGTCAAACGAAAGGCTATGGCTGCAGCTTTCATTTCAACTGTTCGATATTTCGCTATATATATCCATAAATGAGCTATGTGTTAAAATGTGGTTCCCATTAAGCCTTTATATATGTGTTCAATTTGGTGACAAACGCAAGGCTATGGCTGCAGCTTTCATTTCAACTGTTCGATATTTCGCTATATATATCGATAAATGAGCTATGGGTTAAAATGTGATTCCCATTAAGCCTTGATATATGTGTTCAATTTGGGTGTCAAACGATAGGGCATGGCCGCAGTTTTTATTTTTATTTTAGCTGCTTGATATTACGCCATATTTATCGAGAAATAAGTTATGGGCCAAAATGTGGTTCCCATAAAACCTTGATATATGTGTTCAATTTGGTGTCAAACGCAAGGCTATGGCTGCAGCTTTCATTTCAAGTGTTCGATATTTCGCTATATATATCGATAAATGAGCTATGGGTTAAAATGTGGTTCCCATTAAGCCTTGATATATGTGTTCAATTTGGTGTATAACGCAAGGCTATGGTTGCAGCTTCCATCTCAACTGTTCGATATTTCGCTATATATATCGATAAATGAGCTATGGGTTAAAATGTGGTTCCCATTAAGCCTTGATATATGTGTTCAATTTGGTGTCAAACGCAAGGCTATGGCTGCAGCTTTCATTTCAAATGTTCGATATTTTGCTATATATATCGATAAATGAGCTATGAGTTAAAATGTGGTTCCCATTAAGCCTTGATATATGTGTTCAATTTGGTGCAAACGCAAGGCTATGGCTGCAGCTTCCATCTCAACTGCTCGATATTTCACTATATATATCGATAAATGAGCTTGGGGTTCAAATGTGGTTCCCATTAAGCCTTGATATATATATGTGTTCAATTTGGTGTCAAACGCAAGGCTATGGCTGCAGCTTTCATTTCAAATGTTCGATATTTTGGTATATATATCGATAAATGAGCTATGGGTTAAAATGTGGTTCCCCTTAAACCTTGATATATGTGTTCAATTTGAAGTCAAACGCAAGGCTATGGCTGCAGCTTTCATAACAACTGTTCGAAATTTCGCTATATATATCCATAAATGAGCTATGGGTTAAAATGTGGTTCCCATTAAGCCTTGATATATGTGTTCAATTTGGGTGTCAAACGAAAGGGCATGGCCGCAGTTTTTATTTGTATTTTAGCTGCTTGGTATATATTACGCCATATTTATCGATAAATGAGTTATGGGCCAAAATGTGGTTCCCATAAGACCGTGATATATGCGTTCTATTTGGTGTCAAACGAAAGGCTATGGCTGTAGCTTTCATTTCAACTGTTCGGTATATCGCTATATATATATATATATATATGGCGCGATATACAACAGTTATATCATCAACCTCCTAGGAGATTTTTGCGCCGAGCTTCTCTTCCAATTTGTGGTGTGCCGCTTTGAAGTTTTTCCTACAAATTGGCGGGACCTACGGTTTTTGCTGAGAAGCCTTTCATGGCAGATATACACCCGGAGAGTTTGCCAAACCACTGCCGAGGGGCGACCCCGTTTTGAAAAAACTTTTTCAAACCAATTTTTGATGTAACCTGTACCAGGACTCTAACCCGGACCTTCGGTGTGGTAGGCCGACAACACTACCTCCACACCACGGTGGTATTTCGCTATATATATCCATAAATGAGCTATGTGTTAAAATGTGGTTCCCATTAAGCCTTTATATATGTGTTCAATTTGGTGACAAACGCAATGCTATGGCTGCAGCTTTCATTTCAACTGTTCGATATTTCGCTATATATTTATATCCATAAATGAGCTATGGGTTAAAATGTGGTTCCCATTAAGCCTTGATATATGTGTTCAAGTTGGTGTCAAACGCGAGGCTATGGCTGCAGCTTTCATTTCAACTGTTCGATATTTCGCTATATATATCCATAAATGAGCTATGGGTTAAAATGTGGTTCCCATTAAACTTTGATATATGTGTTCAATTTGGTGTCAAACGCAATTCTAGGGCTGCAGCTTTCATTTCAACTGTTCGATATTTCGCTATATATATCGATAAATGACCTATGGGTTAAAATGTGGTTCCCATTAAGCCTTGATATATGTGTTCAATTTGGTGTCAAACGCAAGGCTATGGCTGCAGCTTTCTTTTCAAATGTTCGATATTTCGCTATATATATCGATAAGTGAGCTATGGGTTAAAATGTGGTTCCCCTTAAGCCTTGATATATGTGTTCAGTTTGGTGTCAAACGCAAGGCTATGGCTGCAGCTTTCATTTCAACTGTTCGATATTTCGCTATATATATCGATAAATGACCTATGGGTTAAAATGTGGTTCCCATTAAGCCTTGATATATGTGTTCAATTTGGCGTCAAACGCAAGGCTATGGCTGCAGCTTTCATTTCAACTGTTCGATATTTCGCTATATATATCGATAAATGACCTATGGGTTAAAATGTGGTTCCCATTAAGCCTTGATATATGTGTTCAATTTGGCGTCAAACGCAAGGCTATGGCTGCAGCTTTCATTTCAAATGTTCGATATTTCGCTATATATATCGATAAATGAGCTATGGGTTAAAATGTGGTTCCCCTTAAGCCTTGATATATGTGTTCAGTTTGGTGCAAACGCAAGGCTATGTCTGCAGCTTCCATCTCAACTGCTCGATATTTCGCTATATATATCGATAAATGAGCTTGGGGTTCAAATGTGGTTCCCATTAAGCCTTGATATATATATGTGTTCAATTTGGTGTCAAACGCAAGGCTATGGCTGCAGCTTTCATTTCAAATATTCGATATTTTGCTATATATATCGATAAATGAGCTATGGGTTAAAATGTGGTTCCCCTTAAGCCTTGATATATGTGTTCAATTTGAAGTCAAACGCAAGGCTATGGCTGCAGCTTTCATAACAACTGTTCGATATTTCGCTATATATATCCATAAATGAGCTATGGGTTAAAATGTGGTTCCCATTAAGCCTTGATATATGTGTTCAATTTGGGTGTCAAACGAAAGGGCATGGCCGCAGTTTTTATTTGTATTTTAGCTGCTTGATATATATTACGCCATATTTATCGATAAATGAGTTATGGGCCAAAATGTGGTTCCCATAAGACCGTGATATATGCGTTCTATTTGGTGTGAAACGAAAGGCTATGGCTGCAGCTTTCATTTCAACTGTTCGATATTTCGCTATATATTTATATCCATAAATGAGCTATGGGTTAAAATGTGGTTCCCATTAAGCCTTGATATATGTGTTCAAGTTGGTGTCAAACGCAAGGCTATGTCTGCAGCTTCCATCTCAACTGCTCGATATTTCGCTATATATATCGATAAATGAGCTTGGGGTTCAAATGTGGTTCCCATTAAGCCTTGATATATATATGTGTTCAATTTGGTGTCAAACGCAAGGCTATGGCTGCAGCTTTCATTTCAAATGTTCGATATTTTGCTATATATATCGATAAATGAGCTATGGGTTAAAATGTGGTTCCCATTAAGCCTTGATATACATATGTGTTCAATTTGGTGTCAAACGCAAGGCTATGGCTGCAGCTTCCATCTCAACTGTTCGATATTTTGATATATATATCGATAAATGACCTATGGGTTAAAATGTGGTTCCCATTAAGCCTTGATATACATATGTGTTCAATTTGGTGTCAAACGCAAGGCTATGGCTGCAGCTTTCATTTCAAATGTTCGATATTTCGCTATATATATCGATAAATGAGCTATGGGTTAAAATGTGGTTCCCCTTAAGCCTTGATATATGTGTTCAATTTGGTGCAAACGCAAGGCTATGTCTGCAGCTTCCATCTCAACTGCTCGATATTTCGCTATATATATCGATAAATGAGCTTGGGGTTCAAATGTGGTTCCCATTAAGCCTTGATATATATATGTGTTCAATTTGGTGTCAAACGCAAGGCTATGGCTGCAGCTTTCATTTCAAATGTTCGATATTTTGCTATATATATCGATAAATGAGCTATGGGTTAAAATGTGGTTCCCCTTAAGCCTTGATATATGTGTTCAATTTGAAGTCAAACGCAAGGCTATGGCTGCAGCTTTCAAAACAACTGTTCGATATTTCGCTATATATATCCATAAATGAGCTATGGGTTAAAATGTGGTTCCCATTAAGCCTTGATATATGTGTTCAATTTGGGTGTCAAACGAAAGGGCATGGCCGCAGTTTTTATTTGTATTTTAGCTGCTTGATATATATTACGCCATATTTATCGATAAATGAGTTATGGGCCAAAATGTGGTTCCCATAAGACCGTGATATATGCGTTCTATTTGGTGTCAAACGAAAGGCTATGGCTGCAGCTTTCATTTCAACTGTTCGATATTTCGCTATATATTTATATCCATAAATGAGCTATGGGTTAAAATGTGGTTCCCATTAAGCCTTGATATATGTGTTCAAGTTGGTGTCAAACGCGAGGCTATGGCTGCAGCTTTCATTTCAACAGCTCGATATTTCGCTATATATATCCATAAATGAGCTATGGGTTAAAATGTGGTTCCCATTAAACTTTGATGTATGTGTTCAATTTGGTGTCAAACGCAAGGCTATGGCTGCAGCTTTCATTTCAACTGTTCGATATTTCGGTACCTTAATGTACGCGGATGATGTTAAACTTTGCTACACGTATTGTCCCTCTGACAAGTCGGCAGGTGCTCTTCTCCAGGCAGATTTGGACTCATTCCATGGCTGGTGCACGGTAAATTTACTTGCGTTAAATTGCTGCAAATGTAAACAAATGACATTCCATAGAACGAAGCCAGTTCTGACATCCTATTTATTAAATGATACCGACTTAGAACGCATATCATTTGTTGACGATCTAGGTGTCCTTTTTGATGCTAAACTGTGTTTTAATATGCATATTTCTTCGATTACTAACAAAGCCAAGAGTATGTTAGGATTTGTGAAGAGGTGGGCTAAAGAGTTCGATGATCCGTTTCTCACTAAGACGCTCTACACATCGTTAGTCCGCCCTATACTTGAGTACTGCTCGTGTGTTTGGTGTCCCGTATATCAAAACCATATACAACGAATTGAGTCTATACAAAAGCAATTCCTAATTTTTGCCTTACGCGGACTCAATTGGAACCCTAATATTAATCTACCCCCTTACAGAAACCGGCTTCTTCTAATTAATTTACCCACTCTGGAACATCGAAGGATTTTACTAGGAGTAATGTTTCTTCATAAGCTGATTATTGGTGAAATTGACTCTTCTGAACTAGTAGGCAAACTAAATTTTGCTGTACGTGCTAGAAGGTCCAGACACTACGTCCCGTTTCATTTACCTCTTTGTCATTCAAACTTCGTCAAAAATAGTCCCCTGCTTATCTGGTGTTCGTACTACAATGACTTGTCTGGCTGTATAAGCTATGAACGTACAATTGCCACTTTACGTAACGACATACTTGTATTTCTTACCAGATCTTACTAGGATTTTACTAGGAGTAATGTTTCTTCATAAGCTGATTATTGGTGAAATTGACTCTTCTGAACTAGTAGGCAAACTAAATTTTGCTGTACCTGCTAGAAGGTCCAGACACTACGTCCCGTTTCATTTACCTCTTTGTCATTCAAACTTCGTCAAAAATAGTCCCCTGCTTATCTGGTGTTCGTACTACAATGACTTGTCTGGCTGTATAAGCTATGAACGTACAATTGCCACTTTACGTAACGACATACTTGTATTTCTTACCAGATCTTAAAAGTAGATTGGAAACTCGTCCTTTTTCACTCCTCTTTAATCTCTACGCTCAACTTTATGAATTCACCGACCGAAATTGACGGTGGATTGGAGACACGGTCTCTCCAACCATCCAGTGAATAATCAAGATTCCTGAGCATATTCTTGCGTGAATACATCGACCGAATGTCAGGGTGGATTGGAGACTGGGCCTCTTCAACCATACAATGTACAAACAAGAGCTCCATGCCCATCTTAATTCAATAATTCGACCCTTCTGTAAGATCGATTGGAGACCCGGCCTCTCCAACCATCCAGGGAAGGATCAGGATTCCTGAGCATATATTTGCATGAACACATGGACCGAATGTCAGGGTGGATTGGAGACGCGGCCTCTCCAACCATCCACTTGTGGAATACGATACACTTAAGTTTATTTTGCCATGTTAAGTTTACTTTTGTAACACTTTGTATTTTATAATAGAATGTTATACATTCGCCATCAGTCGACCGCTTTATGTTAGTGTCGACTTAAAATTAAAATTAAAAATAAATAAAAATATCGATAAATGACCTATGGGTTAAAATGTGGTTCCCATTAAGCCTTGATATATGTGTTCAATTTGGTGTCAAACGCAAGGCTATGGCTGCAGCTTTCATTTCAAATGTTCGATATTTCGCTATATATATCGATAAATGAGCTATGGGTTAAAATGTGGTTCCTATTAAGCCTTGATATATGTGTTCAATTTGGGTGTCAAACGATAGGGCATGTCCGCAGTTTTTATTTTTATTTTAGCTGCTTGATATTACGCCATATTTATCGATAAATGAGTTATGGGCCAAAATGTGGTTCCCATAAAACCTTGATATATGTGTTCAATTTGGTGTCAAACGCAAGGCTATGGCTGCAGCTTCCATCTCAACTGTTCGATATTTTGCTATATATATCGATAAATGACATATGGGTTAAAATGTGGTTCCCATTAAGCCTTGATATACATATGTGTTCAATTTGGTGTCAAACGCAAGGCTATGGCTGCAGCTTTCATTTCAGATGTTCGATATTTCGCTATATATATCGATAAATGAGCTATGGGTTAAAATGTGGTTCCCCTTAAGCCTTAATATACATATGTGTTCAATTTGATGTCAAACGCAAGGCTATGGCTGCAGCTTTCATTGCAAATGTTCGATATTTCGCTATATATATCGATAAATGAGCTATTGGTTAAAATGTGGTTCCCCTTAAGCCTTGATATATGTGTTCAATTTGGTGTCAAACGCAAGGCTATGGCTGCAGCTTTCATTTCAACTGTTCGATATTTCGCTATATATATCCATAAATGAGCTATGGGTTAAAATGTGGTTCCCCTTAAGCCTTAATATACATATGTGTTCAATTTGATGTCAAACGCAAGGCTGTGGCTGCAGCTTTCATTGCAAATGTTCGATATTTCGCTATATATATCGATAAATGAGCTATGGGTTAAAATGTGGTTCCCATTCAGCCTTGATATATGTGTTCAATTTGGGTGTCAAACGATAGGGCATGTCCGCAGTTTTTATTTTTATTTTAGCTGCTTGATATTACGCCATATTTATCGATAAATGAGTTATGGGCCAAAATGTGGTTCCCATAAAACCGTGATATATGTGTTCAATTTGGTGTCAAACGAAAGGCTATGGCTGCAGCTTTCATTTCAACTGTTCGATATTTCACTATAGATATCCATAAATGAGCTATGGGTTAAAATGTGGTTCCCATTAAGCCTTTATATATGTGTTCAATTTGGTGACAAACGCAAGGCTATGGCTGCAGCTTTCATTTCGACTGTTCGATATTTCGCTATATATTTATATCCATAAATGAGCTATGGGTTAAAATGTGTTTCCCATTAAGCCTTGATATATGTGTTCAAGTTGGTGTCAAACGCAAGGCTATGGCTGCAGCTTTCATTTCAACTGTTCGATATTTCGCTATATATATCCATAAATGAGCTATGAGTTAAAATGTGGTTCCCATTAAACTTTGATATATGTGTTCAATTTGGTGTCAAACGCAAGGCTATGGCTGCAGCTTTCATTTCAACTGTTCGATATTTCGCTATATATATCGATAAATGGCCTATGGGTTAAAATGTGGTTCCCATTAAGCCTTGATATATGTGTTCAGTTTGGTGTCAAACGCAAGGCTATGGCTGCAGCTTTCATTTCAACTGTTCGATATTTCGCTATATATATCGATAAATGAGCTATGGGTTAAAATGTTGTTCCCATTAAGCCTTGACATATGTGTTCAATTTTTTGTCAAACGCAAGGCTATGGCTGCAGCTTCCATCTCAACTGTTCGATATTTTGCTATATATACCGATAAATGACCTATGGGTTAAAGTGTGGTTCCCATTAAGCCTTGATATATGTGTTCAATTTGGTGTCAAACGCAAGGCTATGGCTGCAGCTTTCATTTCAAATGTTCGATATTTCGCTATATATATAGATAAATGAGCTATGGGTTAAAATGTGGTTCCCCTTAAGCCTTGATATATGTGTTCAATTTGGTGTCAAACGCAAGGCTATGGCTGCAGCTTCCATCTCAACTGTTCGATATTTCGCTATATATATCGATAAATGAGCTATGGGTTAAAATGTGGTTCCCATTAAGCCTTGATATATGTGTTCAATTTGGTGTCAAACGCAAGGCTATGGCTGCAGCTTTCATTTCAGCTGTTCGCTATTTCGCTATATATATAGATAAATGAGCTATGGGTTAAAATGTGGTTCCCCTTAAGCCTTGATATATGTGTTCAATTTGATGTCAAAGGCAAGGCTATGGCTGCAGCTTTCATTTCAACTGCTCGATTTTTCGCTACATATATAGATAAATGAGCTATGGGTTAAAATGTGGTTCCCCTTAAGCCTTGATATATGTGTTCAATTTGGTGACAAACGCAAGGCTATGGCTGCAGCTTTCATTTCAACTGCTCGATTTTTCGCTACATATATCGATAAATGAGCTATGGGTTAAAATGTGGTTCACATTAAGCCTTGATATATGTGTTCAATTTGGTGTCAAACGCATGGCTATGGCTGCAGCTTTCATTTCAACTGTTCGATATTTCGCTATATATATGTATATCGATAAATGAGCTATGGGTTAAATGTGGTTCCCATTAAACTTTGATATATGTGTTTAATTTGGGTGTCAAACGAAAGGCTAAGGCTGCAGCTTTCATTTCAACTGTTCGATATTTTGCTATAAATATCGATAAATGAGCTATGGGTTAAATGTGGTTCCCATTAAGCCTTGATATATGTGTTCAATTTGGGTGTCAAACGAAAGGGCATCGCCGCAGTTTTCATTTGTATTTTAGCTGCTTGATATATATTACGCCATATTTATCGATAAATGAGTTATGGGCCAAAATGTGGTTCCCATAAAACCGTGATATATGTGTTCAATTTGGTGTCAAACGAAAGGCTATGGCTGCAGCTTTCATTTCAACTGTTCGATATTTCGCTATATATATCCATAAATGAGCTATGGGTTAAAATGTGGTTCCCATTAAGCCTTTATATATGTGTTCAATTTGGTGAAAAACGCAAGGCTATGGCTGCAGCTTTCATTTCATTTGTTCGATATTTCGCTATATATTTATATCCATAAATGAGCTATGGGTTAAAATGTGGTTCCCATTAAGCCTTGATATATGTGTTCAAGTTGGTGTCAAACGCAAGGCTATGGCTGCAGCTTTCATTTCAACTGTTCGATATTTCGCTATATATATCCATAAATGAGCTATGGGTTAAAATGTGGTTCCCATTAAACTTTTATATATGTGTTCAATTTGGTGTCAAACGCAAGGCTATGGCTGCAGCTTTCATTTCAACTGTTCGATATTTCGCTATATATATATCGATAAATGACCTATGGGTTAAAATGTGGTTTCCATTAAGCCTTGATATATGTGTTCAATTTGGTGTCAAACGCAAGGCTATGGCTGCAGCTTTCATTTCAGATGTTCGATATTTCGCTTTATATATCGATAAATTAGCTATGGGTTAAAATGTGGTTCCCCTTAAGCCTTGATATATGTGTTCAATTTGATGTCAAACGCAAGGCTATGGCTGCAGCTTTCATTTCAAATGTTCGATATTTCGCTATATATATCGATAAATGAGCTATGGGTTAAAATGTGGTTCCCCTCAAGCCTTGATATATGTGTTCAATTTGGTGTCAAACGCAAGGCTATGGCTGCAGCTTCCATCTCAACTGTTCGATATTTCGCTATATACATCGATAAATGAGCTATGGGTTAAAATGTGGTTCCCATTAAGCCTTGATATATGTGTTCAATTTGGTGTCAAACGCATGGCTATGGCTGCAGCTTTCATTTCAACTGTTCGATATTTCGCTATATATATCGATAAATGAGCTATGGGTTAAATGTGGTTCCCATTAAACTTTGATATATGTGTTTAATTTGGGTGTCAAACGAAAGGCTATGGCTGCAGCTTTCATTTCAACTGTTCGATATTTTGCTATATATATCGATAAATGAGCTATGGGTTAAATGTGGTTCCCATTAAGCCTTGATATATGTGTTCAATTTGGGTGTCAAACGAAAGGGCATGGCCGCAGTTTTTATTTGTATTTTAGCTGCTTGATATATATTATGCCATATTTATCGATAAATGAGTTATGGGCCAAAATGTGGTTCCCATAAAACCGTGATATATTTGTTCAATTTGGTGTCAAACGAAAGGCTATGGCTGCAGCTTTCATTTCAACTGTTCGATATTTCGCTATATATTTATATCCATAAATGAGCTATGGGTTAAAATATGGTTCCCATTAAGCCTTTATATATGTGTTCAATTTGGTGACAAACGCAAGGCTATGGCTGCAGCTTTCATTTCAAATGTTCGATATTTCGCTATATATTTATATCCATAAATGAGCTATGGGTTAAAATGTGGTTCCCATTAAGCCTTGATATATGTGTTCAAGTTGGTGTCAAACGCAAGGCTATGGCTGCAGCTTTCATTTCAACTGTTCGATATTTCGCTATATATATCCATAAATGAGCTATGGGTTAAAATGTGGTTCCCATTAAGCCTTGATATATGTGTTCAATTTGGTGACAAACGCAAGGCTATGGCTGCAGCTTTCATTTCAAATGTTCGATATTTCGCTATATATTTATATCCATAAATGAGCTATGGGTTAAAATGTGGTTCCCATTAAGCCTTGATATATGTGTTCAAGTTGGTGTCAAACGCAAGGCTATGGCTGCAGCTTTCATTTCAACTGTTCGATATTTCGCTATATATATCGATAAATGACCTATGGGTTAAAATGTGGTTCCCATTAAGCTTTGATATATGTGTTCAATTCGGTGTCAAACGCAAGGCTATGGCTGCAGCTTTCTTTTCAAATGTTCGATATTTCGCTATATATATCGATAAATGAGCTATGGGTTAAAATGTGGTTCCCATTAAGCTTTGATATATGTGTTCAATTCGGTGTCAAACGCAAGGCTATTGCTGCAGCTTTCTTTTCAAATGTTCGATATTTCGCTATATATATCGATAAATGACCTATGGGTTAAAATGTGGTTCCCATTAAGCTTTGATATATGTGTTCAATTCGGTGTCAAACGCAAGGCTATGGCTGCAGCTTTCTTTTCAAATGTTCGATATTTCGCTATATATATCGATAAATGAGCTATGGGTTAAAATGTGGTTCCCATTAAGCCTTGATATATGTTTTCAATTCGGTGTCAAACGCAAGGCTATGGCTGCAGCTTTCTTTTCAAATGTTCGATATTTCGCTATATATATCGATAAGTGAGCTATGGGTTAAAATGTGGTTCCCCTTAATCCTTGATATATGTGTTCAGTTTGGTGTCAAACGCAAGGCTATGGCTGCAGCTTTCATTTCAACTGTTCGATATTTCGCTATATACATCGATAAATGACCTATGGGTTAAAATGTGATTCCCATTAAGCCTTGATATATGTGTTCAATTTGGTGTCAAACGCAAGGCCATGGCTGCAGCTTTCATTTCAAATGTTCGATATTTCGCTATATATATCGATAAATGAGCTATGGGTTAAAATGTGGTTCCCATTAAGCCTTGATATATGTGTTCAATTTGGGTGTTAAACGATAGGGCATGGCCGCAGTTTTTATTTTTATTTTAGCTGCTTGATATTACGCCATATTTATCGATAAATGAGTTATGGGCCAAAATGTGGTTCCCATAAAACCTTGATATATGTGTTCAATTTGGTGTCAAACGCAAGGCTATGGCTGCAGCTTCCATCTCAACTGTTCGATATTTCGCTATAAATATCGATAAATGAGCTATGGGTTAAAATGTGGTTCCCATTAAGCCTTGATATATGTGTTCAATCTGGTGTCAAACGCAAGGCTATGGCTGCAGCTTTCATTTCAGATGTTCGATATTTCGCTATATATATCGATAAATGAGCTATGGGTTAAAATGTGGTTCCCCTTAAGCCTTGATATATGCGTTCAATTTGGTGTCAAACGCAAGGCTATGGCTGCAGCTTCCATCTCAACTGTTCGATATTTCGCCATATATATCGATAAATGAGCTATGGGTTAAAATGTGGTTCCCATTAAGCCTTGATATATGTGTTCAATCTGGTGTCAAACGCAAGGCTATGGCTGCAGCTTTCATTTCAGATGTTCGATATTTCGCTATATATATCGATAAATGAGCTATGGGTTAAAATGTGGTTCCCCTTAAGCCTTGATATATGTGTTCAATTTGGTGTCAAACGCAAGGCTATGGCTGAAGCTTCCATCTCAACTGTTCGATATTTCGCTATATATATCGATAAATGAGCTATGGGTTAAAATGTGGTTCCCATTAAGCCTTGATATATGTGTTCAATCTGGTGTCAAACGCAAGGCTATGGCTGCAGCTTTCATTTCAGATGTTCGATATTTCGCTATATATATCGATTAATGAGCTATGGGTTAAAATGTGGTTCCCCTTAAGCCTTGATATATGTGTTCAATTTGGTGTCAAACGCAAGGCTATGGCTGCAGCTTCCATCTCAACTGTTCGATATTTCGCTATATATATCGATAAATGACCTATGGGTTCAAATGTGGTTCCCATTAAGTCTTGATATATGTGTTCAGTTTGGTGTCAAACGCAAGGCTATGGCTGCAGCTTTCATTTCAGATGTTCGATATTTCGCTATATATATCGATAAATGAGCTATGGGTTAAAATGTGGTTCCCCTTAAGCCTTGATATATGTGTTCAATTTGATGTCAAACGCAAGGCTATGGCTGCAGCTTTCATTTCAAATGTTCGATATTTCGCTATATGTATCGATAAATGAGCTATGGGTTAAGATGTGGTTCCCCTTAAGCCTTGATATATGTGTTCAATTTGATGTCAAACGCAAGGCTATGGCTGCAGCTTTCATTTCAAATGTTCGATATTTCGCTATATGTATCGATAAATGAGCTATGGGTTAAAATGTGGTTCCCATTAAGCCTTGATATATGTGTTCAATTTGGTGTCAAACGCATGGCTATGGCTGCAGCTTTCATTTCAACTGTTCGATATTTCTCTATATATATCGATAAATGAACTATGGGTTAAATGTGGTTCCCATTAAACTTTGATATATGTGTTTAATTTGGGTGTCAAACGAAAGGCTTTGGCTGCAGCTTTCATTTCAACTGTTCGATATTTTGCTATATATATCGATAAATGAGCTATGGGTTAAATGTGGTTCCCATTAAGCCTTGATATATGTGTTCAATTTGGGTGTCAAACGATAGGGCATGGCCGCAGTTTTTATTTTTATTTTAGCTGCTTGATATTGCGCCATATTTATCGATAAATGAGTTATGGGCCAAAATGTGGTTCCCATAAAACCTTGATATATGTGTTCAATTTGATGCCAAGCGAAAGGCTGTGGCTGCAGCTTTCATTTCAACTGTTCGATATTTCGATATATATTTCGATAAATGAGCTATGGGTTAAAATGTGGTTCCCATTAAGCCTTGATATATGTGTTCAATTTGGTGTCAAACGCATGGCTATGGCTGCAGCTTTCATTTCAACTGTTCGATATTTCGCTATATATATCGATAAATGAGCTATGGGTTAAATGTGGTTCCCATTAAACTTAGATATATGTGTTTAATTTGGGTGTCAAACGAAAGGCTATGGCTGCAGCTTTCATTTCAACTGTTCGATATTTTGCTATATATATCGATAAATGAGCTATGGGTTAAATGTGGTTCCCATTAAGCCTTGATATATGTGTTCAATTTGGGTGTCAAACGATAGGGCATGGCCGCAGTTTTTATTTTTATTTTAGCTGCTTGATATTACGCCATATTTATCGATAAATGAGTTATGGGCCAAAATGTGGTTCCCATAAAACCTTGATATAAGTGTTCAATTTGGTGTCAAACGCAAGGCTATGGCTGCAGCTTTCTTTTCAACTGTTCGATATTTCGCTATATATATCCATAAATGAGCTATGGGTTAAAATGTGGTTCCCATTAAGCCTTGATATATGTTTTCAATTTGGTGTCAAACGCAAGGCTATGGCTGCAGCTTTCATTTCAACTGTTCGATATTTCGCTATATATATCGATACATGAGCTATGGGTTAAAATGTGGTTCCCCTTAAGCCTTGATATATGTGTTCAGTTTGGTGTCAAACGCAAGGCTATGGCTGCAGCTTTCATTTCAACTGTTCGATATTTCGCTATATATATCCATAAATGAGCTATGGGTTAAAATGTGGTTCCCATTAAGCCTTGATATATGTTTTCAATTTGGTGTCAAACGCAAGGCTATGGCTGCAGCTTTCATTTCAAATGTTCGATATATCGCCATATATATCGATAAATGAGCTATGGGTTCAAATGTGGTTCCCATTAAGCCTTGATATATATATGTGTTCAATTTGGTGTCAAACGCAAGGCTATGGCTGCAGCTTTCATTTCAAATGTTCGATATTTCGCTATATATATCCATAAATGAGCTATGGGTAAAAAGGTGTTTCCCATTAAGCCTTGATATATGTGTTCAATTTGGTGTCAAACGCAAGGCTATGGCTGCAGCTTCCATCTCAACTGTTCGATATTTCGCTATATAGATCGATAAATGAGCTATGGGTTAAAATGTGGTTCCCATTAAGCTTTGATAAATGTGTTCAATTTGGTGTCAAACGCAAGGCTATGGCTGCAGCTTTCATTTCAGATGTTCGATATTTCGCTATATATATCGATAAATGAGCTATGGGTTAAAACGTGGTTCCCCTTAAGCCTTGATATATGTGTTCAATTTGGTGTCAAACGCAAGGCTATGGCTGCAGCTTCCATCTCAACTGTTCGATATTTCGCTATATAGATCGATAAATGAGCTATGGGTTAAAATGTGGTTCCCATTAAGCTTTGATAAATGTGTTCAATTTGGTGTCAAACGCAAGGCTATGGCTGCAGCTTTCATTTCAGATGTTCGATATTTCGCTATATATATCGATAAATGAGCTATGGGTTAAAACGTGGTTCCCCTTAAGCTTTGATATATGTGTTCAATTTGAAGTCAAACGCAAGGCTATGGCTGCAGCTTTCATTTCAAATGTTCGATATTTCGCTATATATATCGATAAATGAGCTATGGGTTAAAATGTGGTTCCCCTTAAGCCTTGATATATGTGTTCAATTTGGTATCAAACGCAAGGCTATGGCTGCAGCTTCCATCTCAACTGTTCGATATTTCGCTATATAGATCGATAAATGAGCTATGGGTTAAAATGTGGTTCCCATTAAGCTTTGATAAATGTGTTCAATTTGGTGTCAAACGCAAGGCTATGGCTGCAGCTTTCATTTCAGATGTTCGATATTTCGCTATATATATCGATAAATGAGCTATGGGTTAAAATGTGGTTCCCATTAAGCCTTGATATATGTGTTCAATCTGGTGTCAAACGCAAGGCTATGGCTGCAGCTTTCATTTCAGATGTTCGATATTTCGCTATATATATCGATAAATGAGCTATGGGTTAAAATGTGGTTCCCCTTAAGCCTTGATATATGCGTTCAATTTGGTGTCAAACGCAAGGCTATGGCTGCAGCTTCCATCTCAACTGTTCGATATTTCGCTATATATATCGATAAATGAGCTATGGGTTAAAATGTGGTTCCCATTAAGCCTTGATATATGTGTTCAATCTGGTGTCAAACGCAAGGCTATGGCTGCAGCTTTCATTTCAGATGTTCGATATTTCGCTATATATATCGATAAATGAGCTATGGGTTAAAATGTGGTTCCCCTTAAGCCTTGATATATGTGTTCAATTTGGTGTCAAACGCAAGGCTATGGCTGAAGCTTCCATCTCAACTGTTCGATATTTCGCTATATATATCGATAAATGAGCTATGGGTTAAAATGTGGTTCCCATTAAGCCTTGATATATGTGTTCAATCTGGTGTCAAACGCAAGGCTATGGCTGCAGCTTTCATTTCAGATGTTCGATATTTCGCTATATATATCGATTAATGAGCTATGGGTTAAAATGTGGTTCCCCTTAAGCCTTGATATATGTGTTCAATTTGGTGTCAAACGCAAGGCTATGGCTGCAGCTTCCATCTCAACTGTTCGATATTTCGCTATATATATCGATAAATGACCTATGGGTTCAAATGTGGTTCCCATTAAGTCTTGATATATGTGTTCAGTTTGGTGTCAAACGCAAGGCTATGGCTGCAGCTTTCATTTCAGATGTTCGATATTTCGCTATATATATCGATAAATGAGCTATGGGTTAAAATGTGGTTCCCCTTAAGCCTTGATATATGTGTTCAATTTGATGTCAAACGCAAGGCTATGGCTGCAGCTTTCATTTCAAATGTTCGATATTTCGCTATATGTATCGATAAATGAGCTATGGGTTAAGATGTGGTTCCCCTTAAGCCTTGATATATGTGTTCAATTTGGTGTCAAACGCAAGGCTATGGCTGCAGCTTCCATCTCAACTGTTCGATATTTCGCTTTATATATCGATAAATGAGCTATGGGTTAAAATGTGGTTCCCATTAAGCCTTGATATATGTGTTCAATTTGGTGTCAAACGCATGGCTATGGCTGCAGCTTTCATTTCAACTGTTCGATATTTCTCTATATATATCGATAAATGAACTATGGGTTAAATGTGGTTCCCATTAAACTTTGATATATGTGTTTAATTTGGGTGTCAAACGAAAGGCTTTGGCTGCAGCTTTCATTTCAACTGTTCGATATTTTGCTATATATATCGATAAATGAGCTATGGGTTAAATGTGGTTCCCATTAAGCCTTGATATATGTGTTCAATTTGGGTGTCAAACGATAGGGCATGGCCGCAGTTTTTATTTTTATTTTAGCTGCTTGATATTACGCCATATTTATCGATAAATGAGTTATGGGCCAAAATGTGGTTCCCATAAAACCTTGATATATGTGTTCAATTTGATGCCAAGCGAAAGGCTGTGGCTGCAGCTTTCATTTCAACTGTTCGATATTTCGATATATATTTCGATAAATGAGCTATGGGTTAAAATGTGGTTCCCATTAAGCCTTGATATATGTGTTCAATTTGGTGTCAAACGCATGGCTATGGCTGCAGCTTTCATTTCAACTGTTCGATATTTCGCTATATATATCGATAAATGAGCTATGGGTTAAATGTGGTTCCCATTAAACTTAGATATATGTGTTTAATTTGGGTGTCAAACGAAAGGCTATGGCTGCAGCTTTCATTTCAACTGTTCGATATTTTGCTATATATATCGATAAATGAGCTATGGGTTAAATGTGGTTCCCATTAAGCCTTGATATATGTGTTCAATTTGGGTGTCAAACGATAGGGCATGGCCGCAGTTTTTATTTTTATTTTAGCTGCTTGATATTACGCCATATTTATCGATAAATGAGTTATGGGCCAAAATGTGGTTCCCATAAAACCTTGATATATGTGTTCAATTTGGTGTCAAACGCAAGGCTATGGCTGCAGCTTTCTTTTCAACTGTTCGATATTTCGCTATATATATCCATAAATGAGCTATGGGTTAAAATGTGGTTCCCATTAAGCCTTGATATATGTTTTCAATTTGGTGTCAAACGCAAGGCTATGGCTGCAGCTTTCATTTCAACTGTTCGATATTTCGCTATATATATCGATACATGAGCTATGGGTTAAAATGTGGTTCCCCTTAAGCCTTGATATATGTGTTCAGTTTGGTGTCAAACGCAAGGCTATGGCTGCAGCTTTCATTTCAACTGTTCGATATTTCGCTATATATATCCATAAATGAGCTATGGGTTAAAATGTGGTTCCCATTAAGCCTTGATATATGTTTTCAATTTGGTGTCAAACGCAAGGCTATGGCTGCAGCTTTCATTTCAAATGTTCGATATATCGCCATATATATCGATAAATGAGCTATGGGTTCAAATGTGGTTCCCATTAAGCCTTGATATATATATGTGTTCAATTTGGTGTCAAACGCAAGGCTATGGCTGCAGCTTTCATTTCAAATGTTCGATATTTCGCTATATATATCCATAAATGAGCTATGGGTAAAAAGGTGTTTCCCATTAAGCCTTGATATATGTGTTCAATTTGGTGTCAAACGCAAGGCTATGGCTGCAGCTTCCATCTTAACTGTTCGATATTTCGCTATATAGATCGATAAATGAGCTATGGGTTAAAATGTGGTTCCCATTAAGCCTTGATAAATGTGTTCAATTTGGTGTCAAACGCAAGGCTATGGCTGCAGCTTTCATTTCAGATGTTCGATATTTCGCTATATACATCGATAAATGAGCTATGGGTTAAAACGTGGTTCCCCTTAAGCTTTGATATATGTGTTCAATTTGAAGTCAAACGCAAGGCTATGGCTGCAGCTTTCATTTCAAATGTTCGATATTTCGCTATATATATCGATAAATGAGCTATGGGTTAAAATGTGGTTCCCCTTAAGCCTTGATATATGTGTTCAATTTGGTGTCAAACGCAAGGCTATGGCTGCAGCTTCCATCTCAACTGTTCGATATTTCGCTATATAGATCGATAAATGAGCTATGGGTTAAAATGTGGTTCCCATTAAGCTTTGATAAATGTGTTCAATTTGGTGTCAAACGCAAGGCTATGGCTGCAGCTTTCATTTCAGATGTTCGATATTTCGCTATATATATCGATAAATGAGCTATGGGTTAAAATGTGGTTCCCATTAAGACTTGATATATGTGTTCAATTTGATGTCAAACGCAAGGCTATGGCTGCAGCTTTCATTTCAAATGTTCGATATTTCGCTATATATATCGATAAATGAGCTATGGGTTAAAATGTGGTTCCCCTTAAGCCTTGATATATGTGTTCAATTTGGTGTCAAACGCAAGGCTATGGCTGCAGCTTCCATCTCAACTGTTCGATATTTCGCTATATATATCGATAAATGAGCTATGGGTTAAAATGTGGTTCCCATTAAGCCTTGATAAATGTGTTCAATTTGGTGTCAAACGCAAGGCTATGGCTGCAGCTTTCATTTCAGATGTTCGATATTTCGCTATATATATCGATAAATGAGCTATGGGTTAAAATGTGGTTCCCATTAAGACTTGATATATGTGTTCAATTTGATGTCAAACGCATGGCTATGGCTGCAGCTTTCATCTCAACTGTTCGATATTTCGCTATATAGATCGATAAATGAGCTATGGGTTAAAATGTGGTTCCCATTAAGCCTTGATAAATGTGTTCAATTTGGTGTCAAACGCAAGGCTATGGCTGCAGCTTTCATTTCAGATGTTCGATATTTCGCTATATACATCGATAAATGAGCTATGGGTTAAAACGTGGTTCCCCTTAAGCTTTGATATATGTGTTCAATTTGAAGTCAAACGCAAGGCTATGGCTGCAGCTTTCATTTCAAATGTTCGATATTTCGCTATATATATCGATAAATGAGCTATGGGTTAAAATGTGGTTCCCCTTAAGCCTTGATATATGTGTTCAATTTGGTGTCAAACGCAAGGCTATGGCTGCAGCTTCCATCTCAACTGTTCGATATTTCGCTATATAGATCGATAAATGAGCTATGGGTTAAAATGTGGTTCCCATTAAGCCTTGATAAATGTGTTCAATTTGGTGTCAAACGCAAGGCTATGGCTGCAGCTTTCATTTCAAATGTTCGATATTTCGCTATATATATCGATAAATGAGCTATGGGTTAAAATGTGGTTCCCCTTAAGCCTTGATATATGTGTTCAATTTGGTGTCAAACGCAAGGCTATGGCTGCAGCTTTCATTTCAACTGTTCGATATTTCGCTATATATATCGATAAATGAGCTATGGGTTAAAATGTGGTTCCCATTAAGCCTTGATATATGTGTTCAATTTGGTGTCAAACGCCTGGCTATGGCTGCAGCTTTCATTTCAACAGTTCGATATTTCGCTATATATGTCGATAAATGAGCTATGGGTTAAATGTGGTCCCCATTAAACTTTGATATATGTGTTTAATTTGGTTGTCAAACGAAGGGCTATGGCTGCAGCTTTCATTTCAACTGTTCGATATTTCGCTATATATATCGATAAATGAGCTATGGGTTAAAATGTGGTTCCCATTAAGCCTTGATATATGTGTTCAATTTGGTGTCAAACGCATGGCTATGGCTGCAGCTTTCATTTCAACAGTTCGATATTTCGCTATATATATCGATAAATGAGCTATGGGTTAAATGTGGTCCCCATTAAACTTTGATATATGTGTTTAATTTGGTTGTCAAACGAAAGGCTATGGCTGCAGCTTTCATTTCAACTGTTCGATATTTCGCTATATATATCGATAAATGAGCTATGGGTTAAAATGTGGTTCCCATTAAGCCTTGATATATGTGTTCAATTTGGTGTCAAACGCATGGCTATGGCTGCAGCTTTCATTTCAACAGTTCGATATTTCGCTATATATATCGATAAATGAGCTATGGGTTAAATGTGGTCCCCATTAAACTTTGACATATGTGTTTAATTTGGTTGTCAAACGAAAGGCTATGGCTGCAGCTTTCATTTCAACTGTTCGATATTTCGCTATATATATCGATAAATGAGCTATGGGTTAAAATGTGGTTCCCATTAAGCCTTGATATATGTGTTCAATTTGGTGTCAAACGCATGGCTATGGCTGCAGCTTTCATTTCAACAGTTCGATATTTCGCTATATATATCGATAAATGAGCTATGGGTTAAATGTGGTTCCCATTAAGCCTTGATATGTGTGTTCAATTTGGGTGTCAAACGCAAGGCTATGGCTGCAGCTTTCATTTCAACAGTTCGATATTTCGCTATATATATCGATAAATGAGCTATGGGTTAAATGTGGTCCCCATTAAACTTTGACATATGTGTTTAATTTGGTTGTCAAACGAAAGGCTATGGCTGCAGCTTTCATTTCAACTGTTCGATATTTCGCTATATATATCGATAAATGAGCTATGGGTTAAATGTGGTCCCCATTAAACTTTGATATATGTGTTCAATTTGGTGTCAAACGCATGGCTATGGCTGCAGCTTTCATTTCAACAGTTCGATATTTCGCTATATATATCGATAAATGAGCTATGGGTTAAATGTGGTTCCCATTAAGCCTTGTTATATGTGTTCAATTTGGTGTCAAACGCAAGGCTATGGCTGCAGCTTTCATTTCAAATGTTCGATATAGCGCTATATATATCGATAAATGAGCTATGGGTTAAAATGTGGTTCCCATTAAGCCTTGATATATGTGTTCAATTTGGAGTCAAACGCATGGCTATGGCTGCAGCTTTCATTTCAACTGTTCGATATTTCGCTATATATATCGATAAATGAGCTATGGGTTAAAATGTGGTTCCCATTAAGCCTTGATATATGTGTTCAATTTGGGTGTCAAACGATAGGGCATGGCCGCAGTTTTTATTTTTATTTTAGCTGCTTGATATTACGCCATATTTATCGATAAATGAGTTATGGGCCAAAATGTGGCTCCCATAAAACCTTGATATATGTGTTTAATTTGGGTGTCAAACGAAAGGCTATGGCTGCAGCTTTCATTTCAACTGTTCGATATTTTGCTGTATATATCGATAAATGAGCTATGGGTTAAATGTGGTTCCCATTAAGCCTTGATATATGTGTTCAATTTGGGTGTCAAACGATAGGGCATGGCCGCAGTTTTTATTTTTATTTTAGCTGCTTGATATTACGCCATATTTATCGATAAATGAGTTATGGGCCAAAATGTGGTTCCCATAAAACCTTGATATATGTGTTCAATTTGGTGTCAAACGAAAGGCTGTGGCTGCAGCTTTCATTTCAACTGTTCGATATTTCGATATATATATCGATAAATGAGCTATGGGTTAAAATGTGGTTCCCCTTAATCCTTGATATATGTGTTCAATTTGGTGCCAAACGCAAGGCCATGGCTGCAGCTTCCATCTCAACTGTTCGATATTTCGCTATATAGATCGATAAATGAGCTATGGGTTAAAATGTGGTTCCCATTAAGCCTTGATAAATGTGTTCAATTTGGTGTCAAACGCAAGGCTATGGCTGCAGCTTCCATCTCAACTGTTCGATATTTCGCTATATATATCGATAAATGACCTATGGGTTAAAATGTGGGTCCCATTACGCTTTGATATATGTGTTCAATTTGGTGTCAAACGCAAGGCTATGACTGCAGTTTTCATTTCAAATGTTCGATATTTCGCTATATATATCGATAAATGAGCTATGGGTTAAAATGTGGTTCCCCTTAAGCCTTGATATATGTGTTCAATTTGGTGTCAAACGCAAGGCTATGGCTGCAGCTTCCATCTCAACTGTTCGATATTTCGCTATATAGATCGATAAATGAGCTATGGGTTAAAATGTGGTTCCCATTAAGCCTTGATATATGTGTTCAATTTGGTGTCAAACGCAAGGCTATGGCTGCAGCTTTCATTTCAAATGTTCGATATTTCGCTATATATATCGATAAATGAGCTATGGGTTAAAATGTAGGTCCCCTTAAGCTTTGATATATGTGTTCAATTTGAAGTCAAACGCAAGGCTATGGCTGCAGCTTTCATTTCAAATGTTCGATATTTCGCTATATAGATCGATAAATGAGCTATGGGTTAAAATGTGGTTCCCATTAAGCCTTGATATATGTGTTCAATTTGAAGTCAAACGCAAGGCTATGGCTGCAGCTTTCATTTCAAATGTTCGATATTTCGCTATATATATCGATAAATGAGCTATGGGTTAAAATGTAGGTCCCCTTAAGCTTTGATATATGTGTTCAATTTGAAGTCAAACGCAAGGCTATGGCTGCAGATTTCATTTCAAATGTTCGATATTTCGCTATATAGATCGATAAATGAGCTATGGGTTAAAATGTGGTTCCCATTAAGCCTTGATATATGTGTTCAATTTGAAGTCAAACGCAAGGCTATGGCTGCAGCTTTCATTTCAACAGTTCGATATTTCGCTATATATATCGATAAATGAGCTATGGGTTAAATGTGGTCCCCATTGAACTTTGACATATGTGTTTAATTTGGTTGTCAAACGAAAGGCTATGGCTGCAGCTTTCATTTCAACTGTTCGATATTTCGCTATATATATCGATAAATGAGCTATGGGTTAAATGTGGTCCCCATTAAACTTTGATATATGTGTTCAATTTGGTGTCAAACGCATGGCTATGGCTGCAGCTTTCATTTCAACAGTTCGATATTTCGCTATATATATCGATAAATGAGCTATGGGTTAAATGTGGTTCCCATTAAGCCTTGTTATATGTGTTCAATTTGGTGTCAAACGCAAGGCTATGGCTGCAGCTTTCATTTCAAATGTTCGATATAGCGCTATATATATCGATAAATGAGCTATGGGTTAAAATGTGGTTCCCATTAAGCCTTGATATATGTGTTCAATTTGGAGTCAAACGCATGGCTATGGCTGCAGCTTTCATTTCAACTGTTCGATATTTCGCTATATATATCGATAAATGAGCTATGGGTTAAAATGTGGTTCCCATTAAGCCTTGATATATGTGTTCAATTTGGGTGTCAAACGATAGGGCATGGCCGCAGTTTTTATTTTTATTTTAGCTGCTTGATATTACGCCATATTTATCGATAAATGAGTTATGGGCCAAAATGTGGTTCCCATAAAACCTTGATATATGTGTTTAATTTGGGTGTCAAACGAAAGGCTATGGCTGCAGCTTTCATTTCAACTGTTCGATATTTTGCTGTATATATCGATAAATGAGCTATGGGTTAAATGTGGTTCCCATTAAGCCTTGATATATGTGTTCAATTTGGGTGTCAAACGATAGGGCATGGCCGCAGTTTTTATTTTTATTTTAGCTGCTTGATATTACGCCATATTTATCGATAAATGAGTTATGGGCCAAAATGTGGTTCCCATAAAACCTTGATATATGTGTTCAATTTGGTGTCAAACGAAAGGCTGTGGCTGCAGCTTTCATTTCAACTGTTCGATATTTCGATATATATATCGATAAATGAGCTATGGGTTAAAATGTGGTTCCCCTTAATCCTTGATATATGTGTTCAATTTGGTGCCAAACGCAAGGCCATGGCTGCAGCTTCCATCTCAACTGTTCGATATTTCGCTATATAGATCGATAAATGAGCTATGGGTTAAAATGTGGTTCCCATTAAGCCTTGATAAATGTGTTCAATTTGGTGTCAAACGCAAGGCTATGGCTGCAGCTTCCATCTCAACTGTTCGATATTTCGCTATATATATCGATAAATGACCTATGGGTTAAAATGTGGGTCCCATTACGCTTTGATATATGTGTTCAATTTGGTGTCAAACGCAAGGCTATGACTGCAGTTTTCATTTCAAATGTTCGATATTTCGCTATATATATCGATAAATGAGCTATGGGTTAAAATGTGGTTCCCCTTAAGCCTTGATATATGTGTTCAATTTGGTGTCAAACGCAAGGCTATGGCTGCAGCTTCCATCTCAACTGTTCGATATTTCGCTATATAGATCGATAAATGAGCTATGGGTTAAAATGTGGTTCCCATTAAGCCTTGATATATGTGTTCAATTTGGTGTCAAACGCAAGGCTATGGCTGCAGCTTTCATTTCAAATGTTCGATATTTCGCTATATATATCGATAAATGAGCTATGGGTTAAAATGTAGGTCCCCTTAAGCTTTGATATATGTGTTCAATTTGAAGTCAAACGCAAGGCTATGGCTGCAGCTTTCATTTCAAATGTTCGATATTTCGCTATATAGATCGATAAATGAGCTATGGGTTAAAATGTGGTTCCCATTAAGCCTTGATATATGTGTTCAATTTGAAGTCAAACGCAAGGCTATGGCTGCAGGTTTCATTTCAAATGTTCGATATTTCGCTATATATATCGATAAATGAGCTATGGGTTAAAATGTGGTTCCCATTAAGACTTGATATATGTGTTCAATTTGATGTCAAACGCATGGCTATGGCTGCAGCTTTCATCTCAACTGTTCGATATTTCGCTATATAGATCGATAAATGAGCTATGGGTTAAAATGTGGTTCCCATTAAGCCTTGATATATGTGTTCAGTTTGGTGTCAAACGCAAGGCTATGGCTGCAGCTTCCATCTCAACTGTTCGATATTTCGCTATATATATCGATAAATGAGCTATGGGTTAAATGTGGTCCCCATTAAACTTTGACATATGTGTTTAATTTGGTTGTCAAACGAAAGGCTATGGCTGCAGCTTTCATTTCAACTGTTCGATATTTCGCTATATATATCGATAAATGAGCTATGGGTTAAATGTGGTTCCCATTAAGCCTTGTTATATGTGTTCAATTTGGTGTCAAACGCAAGGCTATGGCTGCAGCTTTTCATTTCAACAGTTCGATATTTCGCTATATATATCGATAAATGAGCTATGGGTTAAATGTGGTTCCCATTAAGCCTTGATATGTGTGTTCAATTTGGGTGTCAAACGCAAGGCTATGGCTGCAGCTTTCATTTCAACAGTTCGATATTTCGCTATATATATCGATAAATGAGCTATGGGTTAAATGTGGTCCCCATTAAACTTTGACATATGTGTTTAATTTGGTTGTCAAACGAAAGGCTATGGCTGCAGCTTTCATTTCAACTGTTCGATATTTCGCTATATATATCGATAAATGAGCTATGGGTTAAATGTGGTCCCCATTAAACTTTGATATATGTGTTCAATTTGGTGTCAAACGCATGGCTATGGCTGCAGCTTTCATTTCAACAGTTCGATATTTCGCTATATATATCGATAAATGAGCTATGGGTTAAATGTGGTTCCCATTAAGCCTTGTTATATGTGTTCAATTTGGTGTCAAACGCAAGGCTATGGCTGCAGCTTTCATTTCAAATGTTCGATATAGCGCTATATATATCGATAAATGAGCTATGGGTTAAAATGTGGTTCCCATTAAGCCTTGATATATGTGTTCAATTTGGAGTCAAACGCATGGCTATGGCTGCAGCTTTCATTTCAACTGTTCGATATTTCGCTATATATATCGATAAATGAGCTATGGGTTAAAATGTGGTTCCCATTAAGCCTTGATATATGTGTTCAATTTGGGTGTCAAACGATAGGGCATGGCCGCAGTTTTTATTTTATTTTAGCTGCTTGATATTACGCCATATTTATCGATAAATGAGTTATGGGCCAAAATGTGGTTCCCATAAAACCTTGATATATGTGTTTAATTTGGGTGTCAAACGAAAGGCTATGGCTGCAGCTTTCATTTCAACTGTTCGATATTTTGCTGTATATATCGATAAATGAGCTATGGGTTAAATGTGGTTCCCATTAAGCCTTGATATATGTGTTCAATTTGGGTGTCAAACGATAGGGCATGGCCGCAGTTTTTATTTTTATTTTAGCTGCTTGATATTACGCCATATTTATCGATAAATGAGTTATGGGCCAAAATGTGGTTCCCATAAAACCTTGATATATGTGTTCAATTTGGTGTCAAACGAAAGGCTGTGGCTGCAGCTTTCATTTCAACTGTTCGATATTTCGATATATATATCGATAAATGAGCTATGGGTTAAAATGTGGTTCCCCTTAATCCTTGATATATGTGTTCAATTTGGTGTCAAACGCAAGGCCATGGCTGCAGCTTCCATCTCAACTGTTCGATATTTCGCTATATAGATCGATAAATGAGCTATGGGTTAAAATGTGGTTCCCATTAAGCCTTGATAAATGTGTTCAATTTGGTGTCAAACGCAAGGCTATGGCTGCAGCTTCCATCTCAACTGTTCGATATTTCGCTATATATATCGATAAATGACCTATGGGTTAAAATGTGGGTCCCATTACGCTTTGATATATGTGTTCAATTTGGTGTCAAACGCAAGGCTATGACTGCAGCTTTCATTTCAAATGTTCGATATTTCGCTATATATATCGATAAATGAGCTATGGGTTAAAATGTGGTTCCCCTTAAGCCTTGATATATGTGTTCAATTTGGTGTCAAACGCAAGGCTATGGCTGCAGCTTCCATCTCAACTGTTCGATATTTCGCTATATAGATCGATAAATGAGCTATGGGTTAAAATGTGGTTCCCATTAAGCCTTGATATATGTGTTCAATTTGGTGTCAAACGCAAGGCTATGGCTGCAGCTTTCATTTCAAATGTTCGATATTTCGCTATATATATCGATTAATGAGCTATGGGTTAAAATGTAGGTCCCCTTAAGCTTTGATATATGTGTTCAATTTGAAGTCAAACGCAAGGCTATGGCTGCAGCTTTCATTTCAAATGTTCGATATTTCGCTATATAGATCGATAAATGAGCTATGGGTTAAAATGTGGTTCCCATTAAGCCTTGATATATGTGTTCAATTTGAAGTCAAACGCAAGGCTATGGCTGCAGCTTTCATTTCAAATGTTCGATATTTCGCTATATATATCGATAAATGAGCTATGGGTTAAAATGTGGTTCCCATTAAGACTTGATATATGTGTTCAATTTGATGTCAAACGCATGGCTATGGCTGCAGCTTTCATCTCAACTGTTCGATATTTCGCTATATAGATCGATAAATGAGCTATGGGTTAAAATGTGGTTCCCATTAAGCCTTGATAAATGTGTTCAATTTGGTGTCAAACGCAAGGCTATGGCTGCAGCTTTCATTTCAGATGTTCGATATTTCGCTATATATATCGATAAATGAGCTATGGGTTAAAATGTGGTTCCCCTTAAGCTTTGATATATGTGTTCAATTTGAAGTCAAACGCAAGGCTATGGCTGCAGCTTTCATTTCAAATGTTCGATATTTCGCTATATATATCGATAAATGAGCTATGGGTTAAAATGTGGTTCCCCTTAAGCCTTGATATATGTGTTCAATTTGGTGTCAAACGCAAGGCTATGGCTGCAGCTTCCATCTCAACTGTTCGATATTTCGCTATATAGATCGATAAATGAGCTATGGGTTAAAATGTGGTTCCCATTAAGCCTTGATAAATGTGTTCAATTTGGTGTCAAAACGCAAGGCTATGGCTGCAGCTTTCATTTCAAATGTTCGATATTTCGCTATATATGTCGATAAATGAGCTATGGGTTAAATGTGGTCCCCATTAAACTTTGATATATGTGTTTAATTTGGTTGTCAAACGAAAGGCTATGGCTGCAGCTTTCATTTCAACTGTTCGATATTTCGCTATATATATCGATAAATGAGCTATGGGTTAAAATGTGGTTCCCATTAAGCCTTGATATATGTGTTCAATTTGGTGTCAAACGCATGGCTATGGCTGCAGCTTTCATTTCAACAGTTCGATATTTCGCTATATATATCGATAAATGAGCTATGGGTTAAATGTGGTCCCCATTAAACTTTGACATATGTGTTTAATTTGGTTGTCAAACGAAAGGCTATGGCTGCAGTTTTCATTTCAACTGTTCGATATTTCGCTATATATATCGATAAATGAGCTATGGGTTAAAATGTGGTTCCCATTAAGCCTTGATATATGTGTTCAATTTGGTGTCAAACGCATGGCTATGGCTGCAGCTTTCATTTCAACAGTTCGATATTTCGCTATATATATCGATAAATGAGCTATGGGTTAAATGTGGTTCCCATTAAGCCTTGATATATGTGTTCAATTTGGGTGTCAAACGCAAGGCTATGGCTGCAGCTTTCATTTCAACAGTTCGATATTTCGCTATATATATCGATAAATGAGCTATGAGTTAAATGTGGTCCCCATTAAGCCTTGATATATGTGTTCAATTTGGGTGTCAAACGCAAGGCTATGGCTGCAGCTTCCATCTCAACTGTTCGATATTTCGCTATATATATCGATAAATGAGCTATGGGTTAAAATGTGGTTCCCATTAAGCCTTGATATATGTGTTCAATTTGGTGTCAAACGCATGGCTATGGCTGCAGCTTTCATTTCAACTGTTCGATATTTCGCTATATATATCGATAAATGAGCTATGGGTTAAATGTGGTTCCCATTAAACTTTGATATATGTGTTTAATTTGGGTGTCAAACGAAAGGCTATGGCTGCAGCTTTCATTTCAACTGTTCGATATTTTGCTGTATATATCGATAAATGAGCTATGGGTTAAATGTGGTTCAAATTAAGCCTTGATATATGTGTTCAATTTGGGTGTCAAACGATAGGGCATGGCCGCAGTTTTTATTTTTATTTTAGCTGCTTGATATTACGCCATATTTATCGATAAATGAGTTATGGGCCAAAATGTGGTTCCCATAAAACCTTTATATATGTGTTCAATTTGGTGTCAAACGAAAGGCTGTGGCTGCAGCTTTCATTTCAACTGTTCGATATTTCGATATATATATCGAAAAATGAGCTATGGGCCAAAATGTGGTTCCCCTTAAGCATTGATATATGTGTTCAATTTGGTGTCAAACGCATGGCTATTGCTGCAGCTTTCATTTCAACTGTTCGATATTTCGCTATATATATCGATAAATGAGCTATGGGTTAAAATGTGGTTCCCATTAAGCCTTGATATATGTGTTCAATTTGGGTGTCAAACGATAGGGCATGGCCGCAGTTTTTATTTTTATTTCAGCTGCTTGATATTACGCCATATTTATCGATAAATGAGTTATGGGCCAAAATGTGGTTCCCATAAAACCTTGATATATGTGTTCAATTTGGTGTCAAACGAAAGGCTGTGGCTGCAGCTTTCATTTCAACTGTTCGATATTTCGCTATATATATCGATAAATGAGCTATGGGTTAAAATGTGGTTCCCATTAAGCCTTGATATATGTGTTCAATTTGGGTGTCAAACGATAGGGCATGGCCGCAGTTTTTATTTTTATTTCAGCTGCTTGATATTACGCCATATTTATCGATAAATGAGTTATGGGCCAAAATGTGGTTCCCATAAAACCTTGATATATGTGTTCAATTTGGTGTCAAACGCATGGCTATGGCTGCAGCTTTCATTTCAACTGTTCGATATTTCGCTATATATATCGATAAATGAGCTATGGGTTAAATGTGGTTCCCATTAAGCCTTGATATATGTGTTCAATTTGGGTGTCAAACGCAAGGCTATGGCTGCAGCTTCCATCTCAACTGTTCGATAATTCGCTATATATATCTATAAATGAGCTATGGGTTAAAATGTGGTTCCCATTAAGCCTTGATATATGTGTTCAATTTGGTGTCAAACGCAAGGCTATGGCTGCAGCTTTCATTTCAAATGTTCGATATATCCCTATATATATCGATAAATGAGCTATGGGTTAAAATGTGGTTCAGATTAAGCCTTGATATATGTGTTCAATTTGGGTGTCAAACGATAGGGCATGGCCGCAGTTTTTATTTTTATTTCAGCTGCTTGATATTACGTCATATTTATCGATAAATGAGTTATGGGCCAAAATGTGGTTCCCATAAAACCTTGATATATGTGTTCAATTTGGTGTCAAACGCATGGCTATGGCTGCAGCTTTCATTTCAACTGTTCGATATTTCGCTATGTATATCGATAAATGAGCTATGGGTTAAATGTGGTACCCATTAAACTTTGATATATGTGTTTAATTTGGTTGTCAAACGAAAGGCTATGGCTGCAGCTTTCATTTCAACTGTTCGATATTTCGCTATATATATCGATAAATGAGCTATGGGTTAAATGTGGTTCCCATTAAGCCTTGATATATGTGTTCAATTTGGGTGTCAAACGCAAGGCTATGGCTGCAGCTTCCATCTCAACTGTTCGATATTTCGCCATATTTATCGATAAATGAGTTATGGGCCAAAATGTGGTTCCCATAAAACCTTGATATATGCGTTCAATTTGGTGTCAAACGAAAGGCTGTGGCTGCAGCTTTCATTTCAACTGTTCGATATTTCGATATATATATCGATAAATTAGCTATGGGCCAAAATGTGGTTACCCTTAAGCCTTGATATATGTGTTCAATTTGGTGTCAAACGCATGGCTATGGCTGCATCTTTCATTTCAACTGTTCGATATTTCGCTATATATATCGATAAATGAGCTATGGGTTAATTGTGGTTCCCATTAAGCCTTGATATATGTGTTCAATTTGGGTGTCAAACGCAAGGCTATGGCTGCAGCTTCCATCTCAACTGTTCGATATTTCGCTATATGTATCGATAAATGAGCTATGGGTTAAAATGTGGTTCCCATTAAGCCTTGTTATATGTGTTCAATTTGGTGTCAAACGCAAGGCTATGGCTGCAGCTTTCATTTCAAATGTTCGATATAGCGCTATATATATCGATAAATGAGCTATGGGTTAAAATGTGGTTCCCATTAAGCCTTGATATATGTGTTCAATTTGGAGTCAAACGCATGGCTATGGCTGCAGCTTTCATTTCAACTGTTCGATATTTCGCTATATATATCGATAAATGAGCTATGGGTTAAAATGTGGTTCCCATTCAGCCTTGATATATGTGTTCAATTTGGGTGTCAAACGATAGGGCATGGCCGCAGTTTTTATTTTTATTTTAGCTGCTTGATATTACGCCATATTTATCGATAAATGAGTTATGGGCCAAAATGTGGTTCCCATAAAACCTTGATATATGTGTTCAATTTGGTGTCAAACGAAAGGCTATGGCTGCAGCTTTCATTTCAACTGTTCGATATTTCGCTATATATATCCATAAATGAGCTATCGGTTAAAATATGGTTCCCATTAAGCATTGATATATGTTTTCAATTTGGTGTCAAACGCAAGGCTATGGCTGCAGCTTTCATTTCAATTGTTCGATATTTCGCTATTTATATCCATAAATGAGCTATGGGTTAAAATATGGTTCCCATTAAGCCTTGATATATGTGTTCAATTTGGTGTCAAACGCAAGGCTATGGCTGCAGCTTTCATTTCAACTGTTCGATATTTCGCTATATATATCCATAAATGAGCTATCGGTTAAAATATGGTTCCCATTAAGCATTGATATATGTTTTCAGTTTGGTGTCAAACGCAAGGCTATGGCTGCAGCTTTCATTTCAATTGTTCGATATTTCGCTATTTATATCCATAAATGAGCTATGGGTTAAAATATGGTTCCCATTAAGCCTTGATATATGTGTTCAATTTGGTGTCAAACGCATGGCTATGGCTGCAGCTTTCATTTCAACTGTTCGATATTTCGCTATATATATCGATAAATGAGCTATGGGTTAAAATGTGGTTCCCATTAAGCCTTGATATATGTGTTCAATTTAAGTGTCAAACGATAGGGCATGGCCGCAGTTTTTATTTTTATTTTAGCTGCTTGATATTACGCCATATTTATCGATAAATGAGTTATGGGCCAAATGTGGTTCCCATAAATCCTTGATATATGTGTTCAATTTGGTGTCAAACGCAAGGCTATGGTTGCAGCTTTCATTTCAACTGTTCGATATTTCGCTATATATATCGATAAATGAGCTATGGGTTAAAATGTGGTTCCCATTAAGCCTTGATATATGTGTTCAATTTGGTGTATAACGCAAGGCTATGGTTGCAGCTTTCATTTCAAATGTTCGATATTTCGCTATATATATCGACAAATAAGCTATGGGTTAAAATGTGGTTCCCTTTAAGCCTTGATATATGTGTTCAGTTTGGTGTCAAACGCAAGGCTATGGCTGCAGCTTTCATTTCAACTGTTCGATATTTCGCTATATATATCCATAAATGAGCTATGGGTTAAAATATGGTTCCCATTAGCATTGATATATGTTTTCAATTTGGTGTCAAACGCAAGGCTATGGCTGCAGCTTTCATTTCAAATGTTCCATATTTCGCTATTTATATCCATAAATGAGCTATGGGTAAAAAGGTGTTTCCCATTAAGCCTTGATATATGTGTTCAATTTGGGTGTCAAACGAAAGGGCATGGCCGCAGTTTTTATTTGTATTTTAGCTGCTTGATATATATTACGCCATATTTATCGATAAATGAGTTATGGGCCAAAATGTGGTTCCCATAAAACCGTGATATATGTGTTCAATTTGGTGTCAAACGCAAGGCTATGGCTGCAGCTTTCATTTCAAATGTTCGTTATTTCGCTATATCTATCGATAAATGAGCTATGGGTTAAAATGTGGTTCCGCTTAAGCCTTGATATATGTGTTCAGTTTGGTGTCAAACGCAAGGCTATGGCTGCAGCTTTCATTTCAACTGTTCGATATTTCGCTATATATATCGATAAATGACCTATGGGTTAAAATGTGCTTCCCATTAAGCCTTGATATATGTGTTCAATTTGGTGTCAAACGCAAGGCTATGGCTGCAGCTTTCATTTCAAATGTTCGATATTTCGCTATATATATCGATAAATGAGCTATGGGTTAAAATGTGGTTCCCATTAAGCCTTGATATATGTGTTCAATTTGGTGTCAAACGCAAGGCTATGGCTGCAGCTTTCATTTCAACTGGTCGATATTTCGTTATATATATCGATAAATGAGCTATGGGTTAAAATGTGTTTCCCATTAAGCCTTGATATATGTGTTCAATTTGGTGTATAACGCAAGGCTATGGTTGCAGCTTTCATTTCAAATGTTCGATATTTCGCTATATATATCGACAAATAAGCTATGGGTTAAAATGTGGTTCCCCTTAAGCCTTGATATATGTGTTCAGTTTGGTGTCAAACGCAAGGCTATGGCTGCAGCTTTCATTTCAACTGTTCGATATTTCGCTATATATATCCATAAATGAGCTATGGGTTAAAATATGGTTCCCATTAAGCATTGATATATGTTTTCAATTTGGTGTCAAACGCAAGGCTATGGCTGCAGCTTTCATTTCAAATGTTCGATATTTCGCTATATATATCGATAAATGAGCTATGGGTTAAATGTGGTTCCCATTAAGCCTTGATATATGTGTTCAGTTTGGTGTCAAACGCAAGGCTATGGCTGCAGCTTCCATCTCAACTGTTCGATAATTCGCTATATATATCTATAAATGAGCTATGGGTTAAAATGTGGTTCCCATTAAGCCTTGATATATGTGTTCAATTTGGTGTCAAACGCAAGGCTATGGCTGCAGCTTTCATTTCAAATGTTCGATATATCCCTATATATATCGATAAATGAGCTATGGGTTAGAATGTGGTTCAGATTAAGCCTTGATATATGTGTTCAATTTGGGTGTCAAACGATAGGGCATGGCCGCAGTTTTTATTTTTATTTCAGCTGCTTGATATTACGTCATATTTATCGATAAATGAGTTATGGGCCAAAATGTGGTTCCCATAAAACCTTGATATATGTGTTCAATTTGGTGTCAAACGCATGGCTATGGCTGCAGCTTTCATTTCAACTGTTCGATATTTCGCTATGTATATCGATAAATGAGCTATGGGTTAAATGTGGTACCCATTAAACTTTGATATATGTGTTTAATTTGGTTGTCAAACGAAAGGCTATGGCTGCAGCTTTCATTTCAACTGTTCGATATTTCGCTATATATATCGATAAATGAGCTATGGGTTAAATGTGGTTCCCATTAAGCCTTGATATATGTGTTCAATTTGGGTGTCAAACGCAAGGCTATGGCTGCAGCTTCCATCTCAACTGTTCGATATTTCGCCATATTTATCGATAAATGAGTTATGGGCCAAAATGTGGTTCCCATAAAACCTTGATATATGCGTTCAATTTGGTGTCAAACGAAAGGCTGTGGCTGCAGCTTTCATTTCAACTGTTCGATATTTCGATATATATATCGATAAATTAGCTATGGGCCAAAATGTGGTTACCCTTAAGCCTTGATATATGTGTTCAATTTGGTGTCAAGCGCATGGCTATGGCTGCATCTTTCATTTCAACTGTTCGATATTTCGCTATATATATCGATAAATGAGCTATGGGTTAATTGTGGTTCCCATTAAGCCTTGTTATATGTGTTCAATTTGGTGTCAAACGCAAGGCTATGGCTGCAGCTTTCATTTCAAATGTTCGATATAGCGCTATATATATCGATAAATGAGCTATGGGTTAAAATGTGGTTCCCATTAAGCCTTGATATATGTGTTGAATTTGGAGTCAAACGCATGGCTATGGCTGCAGCTTTCATTTCAACTGTTCGATATTTCGCTATATATATCGATAAATGAGCTATAGGTTAAAATGTGGTTCCCATTCAGCCTTGATATATGTGTTCAATTTGGGTGTCAAACGATAGGGCATGGCCGCAGTTTTTATTTTTATTTTAGCTGCTTGATATTACGCCTTATTTATCGATAAATGAGTTATGGGCCAAAATGTGGTTCCCATAAAACCTTGATATATGTGTTCAATTTGGTGTCAAACGAAAGGCTATGGCTGCAGCTTTCATTTCAACTGTTCGATATTTCGCTATATATATCCATAAATGAGCTATCGGTTAAAATATGGTTCCCATTAAGCATTGATATATGTTTTCAATTTGGTGTCAAACGCAAGGCTATGGCTGCAGCTTTCATTTCAATTGTTCGATATTTCGCTATTTATATCCATAAATGAGCTATGGGTTAAAATATGGTTCCCATTAAGCCTTGATATATGTGTTCAATTTGGTGTCAAACGCAAGGCTATGGCTGCAGCTTTCATTTCAACTGTTCGATATTTCGCTATATATATCCATAAATGAGCTATCGGTTAAAATATGGTTCCCATTAAGCATTGATATATGTTTTCAGTTTGGTGTCAAACGCAAGGCTATGGCTGCAGCTTTCATTTCAATTGTTCGATATTTCGCTATTTATATCCATAAATGAGCTATGGGTTAAAATATGGTTCCCATTAAGCCTTGATATATGTGTTCAATTTGGTGTCAAACGCATGGCTATGGCTGCAGCTTTCATTTCAACTGTTCGATATTTCGCTATATATATCGATAAATGAGCTATGGGTTAAAATGTGGTTCCCATTAAGCCTTGATATATGTGTTCAATTTAAGTGTCAAACGATAGGGCATGGCCGCAGTTTTTATTTTTATTTTAGCTGCTTGATATTACGCCATATTTATCGATAAATGAGTTATGGGCCAAAATGTGGTTCCCATAAATCCTTGATATATGTGTTCAATTTGGTGTCAAACGCAAGGCTATGGTTGCAGCTTTCATTTCAACTGTTCGATATTTCGCTATATATATCGATAAATGAGCTATGGGTTAAAATGTGGTTCCCATTAAGCCTTGATATATGTGTTCAATTTGGTGTATAACGCAAGGCTATGGTTGCAGCTTTCATTTCAACTGTTCGATATTTCGCTATTTATATCCATAAATGAGCTATGGGTTAAAATATGGTTCCCATTAAGCATTGATATATGTTTTCAATTTGGTGTCAAACGCAAGGCTATGGCTGCAGCTTTCATTTCAAATGTTCGATATTTCGCTATATATATCGATAAATGAGCTATGGGTTAAATGTGGTTCCCATTAAGCCTTGATATATGTGTTCAGTTTGGTGTCAAACGCAAGGCTATGGCTGCAGCTTCCATCTCAACTGTTCGATAATTCGCTATATATATCTATAAATGAGCTATGGGTTAAAATGTGGTTCCCATTAAGCCTTGATATATGTGTTCAATTTGGTGTCAAACGCAAGGCTATGGCTGCAGCTTTCATTTCAAATGTTCGATATATCCCTATATATATCGATAAATGAGCTATGGGTTAAAATGTGGTTCAGATTAAGCCTTGATATATGTGTTCAATTTGGGTGTCAAACGATAGGGCATGGCCGCAGTTTTTATTTTTATTTCAGCTGCTTGATATTACGTCATATTTATCGATAAATGAGTTATGGGCCAAAATGTGGTTCCCATAAAACCTTGATATATGTGTTCAATTTGGGGTCAAACGCATGGCTATGGCTGCAGCTTTCATTTCAACTGTTCGATATTTCGCTATGTATATCGATAAATGAGCTATGGGTTAAATGTGGTACCCATTAAACTTTGATATATGTGTTTAATTTGGTTGTCAAACGAAAGGCTATGGCTGCAGCTTTCATTTCAACTGTTCGATATTTCGCTATATATATCGATAAATGAGCTATGGGTTAAATGTGGTTCCCATTAAGCCTTGATATATGTGTTCAATTTGGGTGTCAAACGCAAGGCTATGGCTGCAGCTTCCATCTCAACTGTTCGATATTTCGCCATATTTATCGATAAATGAGTTATGGGCCAAAATGTGGTTCCCATAAAACCTTGATATATGCGTTCAATTTGGTGTCAAACGAAAGGCTGTGGCTGCAGCTTTCATTTCAACTGTTCGATATTTCGATATATATATCGATAAATTAGCTATGGGCCAAAATGTGGTTACCCTTAAGCCTTGATATATGTGTTCAATTTGGTGTCAAACGCATGGCTATGGCTGCATCTTTCATTTCAACTGTTCGATATTTCGCTATATATATCGATAAATGAGCTATGGGTTAATTGTGGTTCCCATTAAGCCTTGATATATGTGTTCAATTTGGGTGTCAAACGCAAGGCTATGGCTGCAGCTTCCATCTCAACTGTTCGATATTTCGCTATATGTATCGATAAATGAGCTATGGGTTAAAATGTGGTTCCCATTAAGCCTTGTTATATGTGTTCAATTTGGTGTCAAACGCAAGGCTATGGCTGCAGCTTTCATTTCAAATGTTCGATATAGCGCTATATATATCGATAAATGAGCTATGGGTTAAAATGTGGTTCCCATTAAGCCTTGATATATGTGTTCAATTTGGAGTCAAACGCATGGCTATGGCTGCAGCTTTCATTTCAACTGTTCGATATTTCGCTATATATATCGATAAATGAGCTATGGGTTAAAATGTGGTTCCCATTAAGCCTTGATATATGTGTTCAATTTGGAGTCAAACGCATGGCTATGGCTGCAGCTTTCATTTCAACTGTTCGATATAGCGCTATATATATCGATAAATGAGCTATGGGTTAAAATGTGGTTCCCATTAAGCATTGATATATGTGTTCAGTTTGGTGTCAAACGCAAGGCTATGGCTGCAGCTTTCATTTCAAATGTTCGATATATCCCTATATATATCGATAAATGAGCTATGGGTTAAAATGTGGTTCCCATTAAGCATTGATATATGTGTTCAGTTTGGTGTCAAACGCAAGGCTATGGCTGCAGCTTTCATTTCAAATGTTCGATATATCCCTATATATATCGATAAATGAGCTATGGGTTAAAATGTGGTTCAGATTAAGCCTTGATATATGTGTTCAATTTGGGTGTCAAACGATAGGGCATGGCCGCAGTTTTTATTTTTATTTCAGCTGCTTGATATTACGTCATATTTATCGATAAATGAGTTATGGGCCAAAATGTGGTTCCCATAAAACCTTGATATATGTGTTCAATTTGGTGTCAAACGCATGGCTATGGCTGCAGCTTTCATTTCAACTGTTCGATATTTCGCTATGTATATCGATAAATGAGCTATGGGTTAAATGTGGTACCCATTAAACTTTGATATATGTGTTTAATTTGGTTGTCAAACGAAAGGCTATGGCTGCAGCTTTCATTTCAACTGTTCGATATTTCGCTATATATATCGATAAATGAGCTATGGGTTAAATGTGGTTCCCATTAAGCCTTGATATATGTGTTCAATTTGGGTGTCAAACGCAAGGCTATGGCTGCAGCTTCCATCTCAACTGTTCGATATTTCGCCATATTTATCGATAAATGAGTTATGGGCCAAAATGTGGTTCCCATAAAACCTTGATATATGCGTTCAATTTGGTGTCAAACGAAAGGCTGTGGCTGCAGCTTTCATTTCAACTGTTCGATATTTCGATATATATATCGATAAATTAGCTATGGGCCAAAATGTGGTTACCCTTAAGCCTTGATATATGTGTTCAATTTGGTGTCAAACGCATGGCTATGGCTGCATCTTTCATTTCAACTGTTCGATATTTCGCTATATATATCGATAAATGAGCTATGGGTTAATTGTGGTTCCCATTAAGCCTTGATATATGTGTTCAATTTGGGTGTCAAACGCAAGGCTATGGCTGCAGCTTCCATCTCAACTGTTCGATATTTCGCTATATGTATCGATAAATGAGCTATGGGTTAAAATGTGGTTCCCATTAAGCCTTGTTATATGTGTTCAATTTGGTGTCAAACGCAAGGCTATGGCTGCAGCTTTCATTTCAAATGTTCGATATAGCGCTATATATATCGATAAATGAGCTATGGGTTAAAATGTGGTTCCCATTAAGCCTTGATATATGTGTTCAATTTGGAGTCAAACGCATGGCTATGGCTGCAGCTTTCATTTCAACTGTTCGATATTTCGCTATATATATCGATAAATGAGCTATGGGTTAAAATGTGGTTCCCATTCAGCCTTGATATATGTGTTCAATTTGGGTGTCAAACGATAGGGCATGGCCGCAGTTTTTATTTTTATTTTAGCTGCTTGATATTACGCCATATTTATCGATAAATGAGTTATGGGCCAAAATGTGGTTCCCATAAAACCTTGATATATGTGTTCAATTTGGTGTCAAACGAAAGGCTATGGCTGCAGCTTTCATTTCAACTGTTCGATATTTCGCTATATATATCCATAAATGAGCTATCGGTTAAAATATGGTTCCCATTAAGCATTGATATATGTTTTCAATTTGGTGTCAAACGCAAGGCTATGGCTGCAGCTTTCATTTCAATTGTTCGATATTTCGCTATTTATATCCATAAATGAGCTATGGGTTAAAATATGGTTCCCATTAAGCCTTGATATATGTGTTCAATTTGGTGTCAAACGCAAGGCTATGGCTGCAGCTTTCATTTCAACTGTTCGATATTTCGCTATATATATCCATAAATGAGCTATCGGTTAAAATATGGTTCCCATTAAGCATTGATATATGTTTTCAGTTTGGTGTCAAAAGCAAGGCTATGGCTGCAGCTTTCATTTCAATTGTTCGATATTTCGCTATTTATATCCATAAATGAGCTATGGGTTAAAATATGGTTCCCATTAAGCCTTGATATATGTGTTCAATTTGGTGTCAAACGCATGGCTATGGCTGCAGCTTTCATTTCAACTGTTCGATATTTCGCTATATATATCGATAAATGAGCTATGGGTTAAAATGTGGTTCCCATTAAGCCTTGATATATGTGTTCAATTTAAGTGTCAAACGATAGGGCATGGCCGCAGTTTTTATTTTTATTTTAGCTGCTTGATATTACGCCATATTTATCGATAAATGAGTTATGGGCCAAAATGTGGTTCCCATAAATCCTTGATATATGTGTTCAATTTGGTGTCAAACGCAAGGCTATGGTTGCAGCTTTCATTTCAACTGTTCGATATTTCGCTATATATATCGATAAATGAGCTATGGGTTAAAATGTGGTTCCCATTAAGCCTTGATATATGTGTTCAATTTGGTGTATAACGCAAGGCTATGGTTGCAGCTTTCATTTCAAATGTTCGATATTTCGCTATATATATCGACAAATAAGCTATGGGTTAAAATGTGGTTCCCTTTAAGCCTTGATATATGTGTTCAGTTTGGTGTCAAACGCAAGGCTATGGCTGCAGCTTTCATTTCAACTGTTCGATATTTCGCTATATATATCCATAAATGAGCTATGGGTTAAAATATGGTTCCCATTAAGCATTGATATATGTTTTCAATTTGGTGTCAAACGCAAGGCTATGGCTGCAGCTTTCATTTCAAATGTTCGATATTTCGCTATTTATATCCATAAATGAGCTATGGGTAAAAAGGTGTTTCCCATTAAGCCTTGATATATGTGTTCAATTTGGGTGTCAAACGAAAGGGCATGGCCGCAGTTTTTATTTGTATTTTAGCTGCTTGATATATATTACGCCATATTTATCGATAAATGAGTTATGGGCCAAAATGTGGTTCCCATAAAACCGTGATATATGTGTTCAATTTGGTGTCAAACGCAAGGCTATGGCTGCAGCTTTCATTTCAAATGTTCGTTATTTCGCTATATCTATCGATAAATGAGCTATGGGTTAAAATGTGGTTCCGCTTAAGCCTTGATATATGTGTTCAGTTTGGTGTCAAACGCAAGGCTATGGCTGCAGCTTTCATTTCAACTGTTCGATATTTCGCTATATATATCGATAAATGAGCTATGGGTTAAAATGTGGTTCCCATTAAGCCTTGATATATGTGTTCAGTTTGGTGTCAAACGCAAGGCTATGGCTGCAGCTTTCATTTCAAATGTTCGATATTTCGCTATATATATCGATAAATGAGCTATGGGTTAAATGTGGTCCCCATTAAACATTGACATATGTGTTTAATTTGGTTGTCAAACGAAAGGCTATGGCTGCAGTTTTCATTTCAACTGTTCGATATTTCGCTATATATATCGATAAATGAGCTATGGGTTAAAATGTGGTTCCCATTAAGCCTTGATATATGTGTTCAATTTGGTGTCAAACGCATGGCTATGGCTGCAGCTTTCATTTCAACAGTTCGATATTTCGCTATATATATCGATAAATGAGCTATGGGTTAAATGTGGTTCCCATTAAGCCTTGATATATGTGTTCAATTTGGGTGTCAAACGCAAGGCTATGGCTGCAGCTTTCATTTCAACAGTTCGATATTTCGCTATATATATCGATAAATGAGCTATGAGTTAAATGTGGTCCCCATTAAGCCTTGATATATGTGTTCAATTTGGGTGTCAAACGCAAGGCTATGGCTGCAGCTTCCATCTCAACTGTTCGATATTTCGCTATATATATCGATAAATGAGCTATGGGTTAAAATGTGGTTCCCATTAAGCCTTGATATATGTGTTCAATTTGGTGTCAAACGCATGGCTATGGCTGCAGCTTTCATTTCAACTGTTCGATATTTCGCTATATATATCGATAAATGAGCTATGGGTTAAAATGTGGTTCCCTTTAAGCCTTGATATATGTGTTCAATTTGGTGTATAACGCAAGGCTATGGTTGCAGCTTCCATCTCAACTGTTCGATATTTCGCTATATATATCGATAAATGAGCTATGGGTTAAAATGTGGTTCCCATTAAGCCTTGATATATGTGTTCAATTTGGGTGTCAAACGCAAGGCTATGGCTGCAGCTTCCATCTCAACTGTTCGATATTTCGCTATATATATCGATAAATGAGCTATGGGTTAAAATGTGGTTCCCATTAAGCCTTGATATATGTGTTCAATTTGGTGTCAAACGCAAGGCTATGGCTGCAGCTTTCATTGCAACTGTTCGATATTTCGCTATATATATCCATAAATGAGCTATGGGTTAAAATATGGTTCCCATTAAGCCTTGATATATGTGTTCAATTTGGTGTCAAACGCAAGGCTATGGCTGCAGCTTTCATTTCAACTGTTCGATATTTCGCTATATATATCCATAAATGAGCTATGGGTTAAAATATGGTTCCCATTAAGCATTGATATATGTTTTCAATTTGGTGTCAAACGCAAGGCTATGGCTGCAGCTTTCATTTCAACAGTTCGATATTTCGCTATATATATCGATAAATGAGCTATGAGTTAAATGTGGTCCCCATTAAGCCTTGATATATGTGTTCAATTTGGTGTCAAACGCAAGGCTATGGCTGCAGCTTTCATTTCAACTGTTCGATATTTCGCTATATATATCCATAAATGAGCTATGGGTTAAAATATGGTTCCCATTAAGCATTGATATATGTTTTCAATTTGGTGTCAAACGCATGGCTATGGCTGCAGCTTTCATTTCAACAGTTCGATATTTCGCTATATATATCGATAAATGAGCTATGAGTTAAATGTGGTCCCCATTAAGCCTTGATATATGTGTTCAATTTGGGTGTCAAACGCAAGGCTATGGCTGCAGCTTCCATCTCAACTGTTCGATATTTCGCTATATATATCGATAAATGAGCTATGGGTTAAAATGTGGTTCCCATTAAGCCTTGATATATGTGTTCAATTTGGTGTCAAACGCAAGGCTATGGCTGCAGCTTTCATTTCAACTGTTCGATATTTCGCTATATATATCCATAAATGAGCTATGGGTTAAAATATGGTTCCCATTAAGCATTGATATATGTTTTCAATTTGGTGTCAAACGCAAGGCTATGGCTGCAGCTTTCATTTCAAATGTTCGATATTTCGCTATTTATATCCATAAATGAGCTATGGGTAAAAAGGTGTTTCCCATTAAGCCTTGATATATGTGTTCAATTTGGGTGTCAAACGAAAGGGCATGGCCGCAGTTTTTATTTGTATTTTAGCTGCTTGATATATATTACGCCATATTTATCGATAAATGAGTTATGGGCCAAAATGTGGTTCCCATAAAACCGTGATATATGTGTTCAATTTGGTGTCAAACGCAAGGCTATGGCTGCAGCTTTCATTTCAAATGTTCGTTATTTCGCTATATCTATCGATAAATGAGCTATGGGTTAAAATGTGGTTCCGCTTAAGCCTTGATATATGTGTTCAGTTTGGTGTCAAACGCAAGGCTATGGCTGCAGCTTTCATTTCAACAGTTCGATATTTCGCTATATTTATCGATAAATGAGTTATGGGCCAAAATGTGGTTCCCATAAATCCTTGATATATGTGTTCAATTTGGTGTCAAACGCAAGGCTATGGTTGCAGCTTTCATTTCAATTGTTCGATATTTCGCTATATATATCGATAAATGAGCTATGGGTTAAAATGTGGTTCCCATTAAGCCTTGATATATGTGTTCAATTTGGTGTATAACGCAAGGCTATGGTTGCAGCTTTCATTTCAAATGTTCGATATTTCGCTATATATATCGACAAATAAGCTATGGGTTAAAATGTGGTTCCCTTTAAGCCTTGATATATGTGTTCAGTTTGGTGTCAAACGCAAGGCTATGGCTGCAGCTTTCATTTCAACTGTTCGATATTTCGCTATATATATCCATAAATGAGCTATGGGTTAAAATATGGTTCCCATTAAGCATTGATATATGTTTTCAATTTGGTGTCAAACGCAAGGCTATGGCTGCAGCTTTCATTTCAAATGTTCCATATTTCGCTATTTATATCCATAAATGAGCTATGGGTAAAAAGGTGTTTCCCATTAAGCCTTGATATATGTGTTCAATTTGGGTGTCAAACGAAAGGGCATGGCCGCAGTTTTTATTTGTATTTTAGCTGCTTGATATATATTACGCCATATTTATCGATAAATGAGTTATGGGCCAAAATGTGGTTCCCATAAAACCGTGATATATGTGTTCAATTTGGTGTCAAACGCAAGGCTATGGCTGCAGCTTTCATTTCAAATGTTCGTTATTTCGCTATATCTATCGATAAATGAGCTATGGGTTAAAATGTGGTTCCGCTTAAGCCTTGATATATGTGTTCAGTTTGGTGTCAAACGCAAGGCTATGGCTGCAGCTTTCATTTCAACTGTTCGATATTTCGCTATATATATCGATAAATGACCTATGGGTTAAAATGTGCTTCCCATTAAGCCTTGATATATGTGTTCAATTTTGTGTCAAACGCAAGGCTATGGCTGCAGCTTTCATTTCAAATGTTCGATATTTCGCTATATATATCGATAAATGAGCTATGGGTTAAAATGTGGTTCCCATTAAGCCTTGATATATGTGTTCAATTTGGTGTCAAACGCAAGGCTATGGCTGCAGCTTTCATTTCAACTGGTCGATATTTCGTTATATATATCGATAAATGAGCAATGGGTTAAAATGTGTTTCCCATTAAGCCTTGATATATGTGTTCAATTTGGTGTATAACGCAAGGCTATGGTTGCAGCTTTCATTTCAAATGTTCGATATTTCGCTATATATATCGACAAATAAGCTATGGGTTAAAATGTGGTTCCCCTTAAGCCTTGATATATGTGTTCAGTTTGGTGTCAAACGCAAGGCTATGGCTGCAGCTTTCATTTCAACTGTTCGATATTTCGCTATATATATCCATAAATGAGCTATGGGTTAAAATATGGTTCCCATTAAGCATTGATATATGTTTTCAATTTGGTGTCAAACGCAAGGCTATGGCTGCAGCTTTCATTTCAAATGTTCGATATTTCGCTATATATATCGATAAATGAGCTATGGGTTAAATGTGGTTCCCATTAAGCCTTGATATATGTGTTCAGTTTGGTGTCAAACGATAGGGCATGGCCGCAGTTTTTATTTTTATTTCAGCTGCTTGATATTACGTCATATTTATCGATAAATGAGTTATGGGCCAAAATGTGGTTCCCATAAAACCTTGATATATGTGTTCAATTTGGTGTCAAACGCATGGCTATGGCTGCAGCTTTCATTTCAACTGTTCGATACTTCGCTATGTATATCGATAAATGAGCTATGGGTTAAATGTGGTACCCATTAAACTTTGATATATGTGTTTAATTTGGTTGTCAAACGAAAGGCTATGGCTGCAGCTTTCATTTCAACTGTTCGATATTTCGCTATATATATCGATAAATGAGCTATGGGTTAAATGTGGTTCCCATTAAGCCTTGATATATGTGTTCAATTTGGGTGTCAAACGCAAGGCTATGGCTGCAGCTTCCATCTCAACTGTTCGATATTTCGCCATATTTATCGATAAATGAGTTATGGGCCAAAATGTGGTTCCCATAAAACCTTGATATATGCGTTCAATTTGGTGTCAAACGAAAGGCTGTGGCTGCAGCTTTCATTTCAACTGTTCGATATTTCGATATATATATCGATAAATTAGCTATGGGCCAAAATGTGGTTACCCTTAAGCCTTGATATATGTGTTCAATTTGGTGTCAAACGCATGGCTATGGCTGCATCTTTCATTTCAACTGTTCGATATTTCGCTATATATATCGATAAATGAGCTATGGGTTAATTGTGGTTCCCATTAAGCCTTGATATATGTGTTCAATTTGGGTGTCAAACGCAAGGCTATGGCTGCAGCTTCCATCTCAACTGTTCGATATTTCGCTATATGTATCGATAAATGAGCTATGGGTTAAAATGTGGTTCCCATTAAGCCTTGTTATATGTGTTCAATTTGGTGTCAAACGCAAGGCTATGGCTGCAGCTTTCATTTCAAATGTTCGATATAGCGCTATATATATCGATAAATGAGCTATGGGTTAAAATGTGGTTCCCATTAAGCCTTGATATATGTGTTCAATTTGGAGTCAAACGCATGGCTATGGCTGCAGCTTTCATTTCAACTGTTCGATATTTCGCTATATATATCGATAAATGAGCTATGGGTTAAAATGTGGTTCCCATTCAGCCTTGATATATGTGTTCAATTTGGGTGTCAAACGATAGGGCATGGCCGCAGTTTTTATTTTTATTTTAGCTGCTTGATATTACGCCATATTTATCGATAAATGAGTTATGGGCCAAAATGTGGTTCCCATAAAACCTTGATATATGTGTTCAATTTGGTGTCAAACGAAAGGCTATGGCTGCAGCTTTCATTTCAACTGTTCGATATTTCGCTATATATATCCATAAATGAGCTATCGGTTAAAATATGGCTCCCATTAAGCATTGATATATGTTTTCAATTTGGTGTCAAACGCAAGGCTATGGCTGCAGCTTTCATTTCAATTGTTCGATATTTCGCTATTTATATCCATAAATGAGCTATGGGTTAAAATATGGTTCCCATTAAGCCTTGATATATGTGTTCAATTTGGTGTCAAACGCAAGGCTATGGCTGCAGCTTTCATTTCAACTGTTCGATATTTCGCTATATATATCCATAAATGAGCTATCGGTTAAAATATGGTTCCCATTAAGCATTGATATATGTTTTCAGTTTGGTGTCAAACGCAAGGCTATGGCTGCAGCTTTCATTTCAATTGTTCGATATTTCGCTATTTATATCCATAAATGAGCTATGGGTTAAAATATGGTTCCCATTAAGCCTTGATATATGTGTTCAATTTGGTGTCAAACGCATGGCTATGGCTGCAGCTTTCATTTCAACTGTTCGATATTTCGCTATATATATCGATAAATGAGCTATGGGTTAAAATGTGGTTCCCATTAAGCCTTGATATATGTGTTCAATTTAAGTGTCAAACGATAGGGCATGGCCGCAGTTTTTATTTTTATTTTAGCTGCTTGATATTACGCCATATTTATCGATAAATGAGTTATGGGCCAAAATGTGGTTCCCATAAATCCTTGATATATGTGTTCAATTTGGTGTCAAACGCAAGGCTATGGTTGCAGCTTTCATTTCAACTGTTCGATATTTCGCTATATATATCGATAAATGAGCTATGGGTTAAAATGTGGTTCCCATTAAGCCTTGATATATGTGTTCAATTTGGTGTATAACGCAAGGCTATGGTTGCAGCTTTCATTTCAACTGTTCGATATTTCGCTATTTATATCCATAAATGAGCTATGGGTTAAAATATGGTTCCCATTAAGCATTGAAATATGTTTTCAATTTGGTGTCAAACGCAAGGCTATGGCTGCAGCTTTCATTTCAAATGTTCGATATTTCGCTATATATATCGATAAATGAGCTATGGGTTAAATGTGGTTCCCATTAAGCCTTGATATATGTGTTCAGTTTGGTGTCAAACGCAAGGCTATGGCTGCAGCTTCCATCTCAACTGTTCGATAATTCGCTATATATATCTATAAATGAGCTATGGGTTAAAATGTGGTTCCCATTAAGCCTTGATATATGTGTTCAATTTGGTGTCAAACGCAAGGCTATGGCTGCAGCTTTCATTTCAAATGTTCGATATATCCCTATATATATCGATAAATGAGCTATGGGTTAAAATGTGGTTCAGATTAAGCCTTGATATATGTGTTCAATTTGGGTGTCAAACGATAGGGCATGGCCGCAGTTTTTATTTTTATTTCAGCTGCTTGATATTACGTCATATTTATCGATAAATGAGTTATGGGCCAAAATGTGGTTCCCATAAAACCTTGATATATGTGTTCAATTTGGTGTCAAACGCATGGCTATGGCTGCAGCTTTCATTTCAACTGTTCGATATTTCGCTATGTATATCGATAAATGAGCTATGGGTTAAATGTGGTACCCATTAAACTTTGATATATGTGTTTAATTTGGTTGTCAAACGAAAGGCTATGGCTGCAGCTTTCATTTCAACTGTTCGATATTTCGCTATATATATCGATAAATGAGCTATGGGTTAAATGTGGTTCCCATTAAGCCTTGATATATGTGTTCAATTTGGGTGTCAAACGCAAGGCTATGGCTGCAGCTTCCATCTCAACTGTTCGATATTTCGCCATATTTATCGATAAATGAGTTATGGGCCAAAATGTGGTTCCCATAAAACCTTGATATATGCGTTCAATTTGGTGTCAAACGAAAGGCTGTGGCTGCAGCTTTCATTTCAACTGTTCGATATTTCGATATATATATCGATAAATTAGCTATGGGCCAAAATGTGGTTACCCTTAAGCCTTGATATATGTGTTCAATTTGGTGTCAAACGCATGGCTATGGCTGCATCTTTCATTTCAACTGTTCGATATTTCGCCATATATATCGATAAATGAGCTATGGGTTAATTGTGGTTCCCATTAAGCCTTGATATATGTGTTCAATTTGGGTATCAAACGCAAGGCTATGGCTGCAGCTTCCATCTCAACTGTTCGATATTTCGCTATATGTATCGATAAATGAGCTATGGGTTAAAATGTGGTTCCCATTAAGCCTTGTTATATGTGTTCAATTTGGTGTCAAACGCAAGGCTATGGCTGCAGCTTTCATTTCAAATGTTCGATATAGCGCTATATATATCGATAAATGAGCTATGGGTTAAAATGTGGTTCCCATTAAGCCTTGATATATGTGTTCAATTTGGAGTCAAACGCATGGCTATGGCTGCAGCTTTCATTTCAACTGTTCGATATATCGATAAATGAGCTATGGGTTAAAATGTGGTTCCCATTCAGCCTTGATATATGTGTTCAATTTGGGTGTCAAACGATAGGGCATGGCCGCAGTTTTTATTTTTATTTTAGCTGCTTGATATTACGCCATATTTATCGATAAATGAGTTATGGGCCAAAATGTGGTTCCCATAAATCCTTGATATATGTGTTCAATTTGGTGTCAAACGCAAGGCTATGGTTGCAGCTTTCATTTCAACTGTTCGATATTTCGCTATATATATCGATAAATGAGCTATGGGTTAAAATGTGGTTCCCATTAAGCCTTGATATATGTGTTCAATTTGGTGTATAACGCAAGGCTATGGTTGCAGCTTTCATTTCAAATGTTCGATATTTCGCTATATATATCGACAAATAAGCTATGGGTTAAAATGTGGTTCCCTTTAAGCCTTGATATATGTGTTCAGTTTGGTGTCAAACGCAAGGCTATGGCTGCAGCTTTCATTTCAACTGTTCGATATTTCGCTATATATATCCATAAATGAGCTATGGGTTAAAATATGGTTCCCATTAAGCATTGATATATGTTTTCAATTTGGTGTCAAACGCAAGGCTATGGCTGCAGCTTTCATTTCAAATGTTCGATATTTCGCTATTTATATCCATAAATGAGCTATGGGTAAAAAGGTGTTTCCCATTAAGCCTTGATATATGTGTTCAATTTGGGTGTCAAACGAAAGGGCATGGCCGCAGTTTTTATTTGTATTTTAGCTGCTTGATATATATTACGCCATATTTATCGATAAATGAGTTATGGGCCAAAATGTGGTTCCCATAAAACCGTGATATATGTGTTCAATTTGGTGTCAAACGCAAGGCTATGGCTGCAGCTTTCATTTCAAATGTTCGTTATTTCGCTATATCTATCGATAAATGAGCTATGGGTTAAAATGTGGTTCCGCTTAAGCCTTGATATATGTGTTCAGTTTGGTGTCAAACGCAAGGCTATGGCTGCAGCTTTCATTTCAACTGTTCGATATTTCGCTATATATATCGATAAATGAGCTATGGGTTAAAATGTGGTTCCCATTAAGCCTTGATATATGTGTTCAATTTGGTGTCAAACGCAAGGCTATGGCTGCAGCTTTCATTTCAAATGTTCGATATTTCGCTATATATATCGATAAATGAGCTATGGGTTAAATGTGGTCCCCATTAAACTTTGACATATGTGTTTAATTTGGTTGTCAAACGAAAGGCTATGGCTGCAGTTTTCATTTCAACTGTTCGATATTTCGCTATATATATCGATAAATGAGCTATGGGTTAAAATGTGGTTCCCATTAAGCCTTGATATATGTGTTCAATTTGGTGTCAAACGCATGGCTATGGCTGCAGCTTTCATTTCAACAGTTCGATATTTCGCTATATATATCGATAAATGAGCTATGGGTTAAATGTGGTTCCCATTAAGCCTTGATATATGTGTTCAATTTGGGTGTCAAACGCAAGGCTATGGCTGCAGCTTTCATTTCAACAGTTCGATATTTCGCTATATATATCGATAAATGAGCTATGAGTTAAATGTGGTCCCCATTAAGCCTTGATATATGTGTTCAATTTGGGTGTCAAACGCAAGGCTATGGCTGCAGCTTCCATCTCAACTGTTCGATATTTCGCTATATATATCGATAAATGAGCTATGGGTTAAAATGTGGTTCCCATTAAGCCTTGATATATGTGTTCAATTTGGTGTCAAACGCATGGCTATGGCTGCAGCTTTCATTTCAACTGTTCGATATTTCGCTATATATATCGATAAATGAGCTATGGGTTAAATGTGGTTCCCATTAAACTTTGATATATGTGTTTAATTTGGGTGTCAAACGAAAGGCTATGGCTGCAGCTTTCATTTCAACTGTTCGATATTTTGCTGTATATATCGATAAATGAGCTATGGGTTAAATGTGGTTCCCATTAAGCCTTGATATATGTGTTCAATTTGGGTGTCAAACGATAGGGCATGGCCGCAGTTTTTATTTTATTTTAGCTGCTTGATATTACGCCATATTTATCGATAAATGAGTTATGGGCCAAAATGTGGTTCCCATAAAACCTTGATATATGTGTTCAATTTGGTGTCAAACGAAAGGCTGTGGCTGCAGCTTTCATTTCAACTGTTCGATATTTCGATATATATATCGAAAAATGAGCTATGGGCCAAAATGTGGTTCCCCTTAAGCATTGATATATGTGTTCAATTTGGTGTCAAACGCATGGCTATTGCTGCAGCTTTCATTTCAACTGTTCGATATTTCGCTATATGTATCGATAAATGAGCTATGGGTTAAAATGTGGTTCCCATTAAGCCTTGATATATGTGTTCAATTTGGGTGTCAAACGATAGGGCATGGCCGCAGTTTTTATTTTTATTTCAGCTGCTTGATATTACGCCATATTTATCGATAAATGAGTTATGGGCCAAAATGTGGTTCCCATAAAACCTTGATATATGTGTTCAATTTGGTGTCAAACGAAAGGCTGTGGCTGCAGCTTTCATTTCAACTGTTCGATATTTCGCTATATATATCGATAAATGAGCTATGGGTTAAAATGTGGTTCCCATTAAGCCTTGATATATGTGTTCAATTTGGGTGTCAAACGATAGGGCATGGCCGCAGTTTTTATTTTTATTTCAGCTGCTTGATATTACGCCATATTTATCGATAAATGAGTTATGGGCCAAAATGTGGTTCCCATAAAACCTTGATATATGTGTTCAATTTGGTGTCAAACGCATGGCTATGGCTGCAGCTTTCATTTCAACTGTTCGATATTTCGCTATATATATCGATAAATGAGCTATGGGTTAAATGTGGTTCCCATTAAGCCTTGATATATGTGTTCAATTTGGGTGTCAAACGCAAGGCTATGGCTGCAGCTTCCATCTCAACTGTTCGATAATTCGCTATATATATCTATAAATGAGCTATGGGTTAAAATGTGGTTCCCATTAAGCCTTGATATATGTGTTCAATTTGGTGTCAAACGCAAGGCTATGGCTGCAGCTTTCATTTCAAATGTTCGATATATCCCTATATATATCGATAAATGAGCTATGGGTTAAAATGTGGTTCAGATTAAGCCTTGATATATGTGTTCAATTTGGGTGTCAAACGATAGGGCATGGCCGCAGTTTTTATTTTTATTTCAGCTGCTTGATATTACGTCATATTTATCGATAAATGAGTTATGGGCCAAAATGTGGTTCCCATAAAACCTTGATATATGTGTTCAATTTGGTGTCAAACGCATGGCTATGGCTGCAGCTTTCATTTCAACTGTTCGATATTTCGCTATGTATATCGATAAATGAGCTATGGGTTAAATGTGGTACCCATTAAACTTTGATATATGTGTTTAATTTGGTTGTCAAACGAAAGGCTATGGCTGCAGCTTTCATTTCAACTGTTCGATATTTCGCTATATATATCGATAAATGAGCTATGGGTTAAATGTGGTTCCCATTAAGCCTTGATATATGTGTTCAATTTGGGTGTCAAACGCAAGGCTATGGCTGCAGCTTCCATCTCAACTGTTCGATATTTCGCCATATTTACCGATAAATGAGTTATGGGCCAAAATGTGGTTCCCATAAAACCTTGATATATGCGTTCAATTTGGTGTCAAACGAAAGGCTGTGGCTGCAGCTTTCATTTCAACTGTTCGATATTTCGATATATATATCGATAAATTAGCTATGGGCCAAAATGTGGTTACCCTTAAGCCTTGATATATGTGTTCAATTTGGTGTCAAACGCATGGCTATGGCTGCATCTTTCATTTCAACTGTTCGATATTTCGCTATATATATCGATAAATGAGCTATTTGTTAATTGTGGTTCCCATTAAGCCTTGATATATGTGTTCAATTTGGGTGTCAAACGCAAGGCTATGGCTGCAGCTTCCATCTCAACTGTTCGATATTTCGCTATATGTATCGATAAATGAGCTATGGGTTAAAATGTGGTTCCCATTAAGCCTTGTTATATGTGTTCAATTTGGTGTCAAACGCAAGGCTATGGCTGCAGCTTTCATTTCAAATGTTCGATATAGCGCTATATATATCGATAAATGAGCTATGGGTTAAAATGTGGTTCCCATTAAGCCTTGATATATGTGTTCAATTTGGAGTCAAACGCATGGCTATGGCTGCAGCTTTCATTTCAACTGTTCGATATTTCGCTATATATATCGATAAATGAGCTATGGGTTAAAATGTGGTTCCCATTCAGCCTTGATATATGTGTTCAATTTGGGTGTCAAACGATAGGGCATGGCCGCAGTTTTTATTTTTATTTTAGCTGCTTGATATTACGCCATATTTATCGATAAATGAGTTATGGGCCAAAATGTGGTTCCCATAAAACCTTGATATATGTGTTCAATTTGGTGTCAAACAAAAGGCTATGGCTGCAGCTTTCATTTCAACTGTTCGATATTTCGCTATATATATCCATAAATGAGCTATCGGTTAAAATATGGTTCCCATTAAGCATTGATATATGTTTTCAATTTGGTGTCAAACGCAAGGCTATGGCTGCAGCTTTCATTTCAATTGTTCGATATTTCGCTATTTATATCCATAAATGAGCTATGGGTTAAAATATGGTTCCCATTAAGCCTTGATATATGTGTTCAATTTGGTGTCAAACGCAAGGCTATGGCTGCAGCTTTCATTTCAACTGTTCGATATTTCGCTATATATATCCATAAATGAGCTATCGGTTAAAATATGGTTCCCATTAAGCATTGATATATGTTTTCAGTTTGGTGTCAAACGCAAGGCTATGGCTTCAGCTTTCATTTCAATTGTTCGATATTTCGCTATTTATATCCATAAATGAGCTATGGGTTAAAATATGGTTCCCATTAAGCCTTGATATATGTGTTCAATTTGGTGTCAAACGCATGGCTATGGCTGCAGCTTTCATTTCAACTGTTCGATATTTCGCTATATATATCGATAAATGAGCTATGGGTTAAAATGTGGTTCCCATTAAGCCTTGATATATGTGTTCAATTTAAGTGTCAAACGATAGGGCATGGCCGCAGTTTTTATTTTTATTTTAGCTGCTTGATATTACGCCATATTTATCGATAAATGAGTTATGGGCCAAAATGTGGTTCCCATAAATCCTTGATATATGTGTTCAATTTGGTGTCAAACGCAAGGCTATGGTTGCAGCTTTCATTTCAACTGTTCGATATTTCGCTATATATATCGATAAATGAGCTATGGGTTAAAATGTGGTTCCCATTAAGCCTTGATATATGTGTTCAATTTGGTGTATAACGCAAGGCTATGGTTGCAGCTTTCATTTCAAATGTTCGATATTTCGCTATATATATCGACAAATAAGCTATGGGTTAAAATGTGGTTCCCTTTAAGCCTTGATATATGTGTTCAGTTTGGTGTCAAACGCAAGGCTATGGCTGCAGCTTTCATTTCAACTGTTCGATATTTCGCTATATATATCCATAAATGAGCTATGGGTTAAAATATGGTTCCCATTAAGCATTGATATATGTTTTCAATTTGGTGTCAAACGCAAGGCTATGGCTGCAGCTTTCATTTCAAATGTTCGATATTTCGCTATTTATATCCATAAATGAGCTATGGGTAAAAAGGTGTTTCCCATTAAGCCTTGATATATGTGTTCAATTTGGGTGTCAAACGAAAGGGCATGGCCGCAGTTTTTATTTGTATTTTAGCTGCTTGATATATATTACGCCATATTTATCGATAAATGAGTTATGGGCCAAAATGTGGTTCCCATAAAACCGTGATATATGTGTTCAATTTGGTGTCAAACGCAAGGCTATGGCTGCAGCTTTCATTTCAAATGTTCGTTATTTCGCTATATCTATCGATAAATGAGCTATGGGTTAAAATGTGGTTCCGCTTAAGCCTTGATATATGTGTTCAGTTTGGTGTCAAACGCAAGGCTATGGCTGCAGCTTTCATTTCAACTGTTCGATATTTCGCTATATATATCGATAAATGACCTATGGGTTAAAATGTGCTTCCCATTAAGCCTTGATATATGTGTTCAATTTGGTGTCAAACGCAAGGCTATGGCTGCAGCTTTCATTTCAAATGTTCGATATTTCGCTATATATATCGATAAATGAGCTATGGGTTAAAATGTGGTACCCATTAAGCCTTGATATATGTGTTCAATTTGGTGTCAAACGCAAGGCTATGGCTGCAGCTTTCATTTCAACTGGTCGATATTTCGTTATATATATCGATAAATGAGCTATGGGTTAAAATGTGTTTCCCATTAAGCCTTGATATATGTGTTCAATTTGGTGTATAACGCAAGGCTATGGTTGCAGCTTTCATTTCAAATGTTCGATATTTCGCTATATATATCGACAAATAAGCTATGGGTTAAAATGTGGTTCCCCTTAAGCCTTGATATATGTGTTCAGTTTGGTGTCAAACGCAAGGCTATGGCTGCAGCTTTCATTTCAACTGTTCGATATTTCGCTATATATATCCATAAATGAGCTATGGGTTAAAATATGGTTCCCATTAAGCATTGATATATGTTTTCAATTTGGTGTCAAACGCAAGGCTATGGCTGCAGCTTTCATTTCAACTGGTCGATATTTCGCTATATATATCGATAAATGAGCTATGGGTTAAAATGTGGTTCCCATTAAGCCTTGATATATGTGTTCACTTTGGTGTATAACGCAAGGCTATGGTTGCAGCTTTCATTTCAAATGTTCGATATTTCGCTATATATATCGACAAATAAGCTATGGGTTAAAATGTGGTTCCCCTTAAGCCTTGATATATGTGTTCAGTTTGGTGTCAAAAGCAAGGCTATGGCTGCAGCTTTCATTTCAACTGTTCGATATTTCGCTATATATATCCATAAATGAGCTATGGGTTAAAATATGGTTCCCATTAAGCATTGATATATGTTTTCAATTTGGTGTCAAACGCAAGGCTATGGCTGCAGCTTTCATTTCAAATGTTCGATATTTCGCTATTTATATCCATAAATGAGCTATGGGTAAAAAGGTGTTTCCCATTAAGCCTTGATATATGTGTTCAATTTGGGTGTCAAACGAAAGGGCATGGCCGCAGTTTTTATTTGTATTTTAGCTGCTTGATATATATTACGCCATATTTATCGATAAATGAGTTATGGGTTAAAATGTGGTTCCCCTTAAGCCTTGATATATGTGTTCAGTTTGGTGTCAAACGCAAGGCTATGGCTGCAGCTTTCATTTCAACTGTTCGATATTTCGCTATATATATCCATAAATGAGCTATGGGTTAAAATATGGTTCCCATTAAGCATTGATATATGTTTTCAATTTGGTGTCAAACGCAAGGCTATGGCTGCAGCTTTCATTTCAACTGGTCGATATTTCGCTATATATATCGATAAATGAGCTATGGGTTAAAATGTGGTTCCCATTAAGCCTTGATATATGTGTTCAATTTGGTGTATAACGCAAGGCTATGGTTGCAGCTTTCATTTCAAATGTTCGATATTTCGCTATATATATCGACAAATAAGCTATGGGTTAAAATGTGGTTCCCCTTAAGCCTTGATATATGTGTTCAGTTTGGTGTCAAAAGCAAGGCTATGGCTGCAGCTTTCATTTCAACTGTTCGATATTTCGCTATATATATCCATAAATGAGCTATGGGTTAAAATATGGTTCCCATTAAGCATTGATATATGTGTTCAATTTGGTGTCAAACGCATGGCTATGGCTGCATCTTTCATTTCAACTGTTCGATATTTCGCTATATATATCGATAAATGAGCTATGGGTTAAATGTGGTTCCCATTAAGCCTTGATATATGTGTTCAATTTGGTGTCAAACGCAAGGCTATGGCTGCAGCTTTCATTTCTACTGGTCGATATTTCGCTATATATATCGATAAATGAGCTATGGGTTAAAATGTGGTTCCCATTAAGCCTTGATATATGTGTTCAATTTGGTGTATAACGCAAGGCTATGGTTGCAGCTTTCATTTCAAATGTTCGATATTTCGCTATATATATCGACAAATAAGCTATGGGTTAAAATGTGGTTCCGCTTAAGCCTTGATATATGTGTTCAGTTTGGTGTCAAACGCAAGGCTATGGCTGCAGCTTTCATTTCAACTGTTCGATATTTCGCTATATATATCGATAAATGACCTATGGGTTAAAATGTGCTTCCCATTAAGCCTTGATATATGTGTTCAATTTGGTGTCAAACGCAAGGCTATGGCTGCAGCTTTCATTTCAAATGTTCGATATTTCGCTCTATATATCGATAAATGAGCTATGGGTTAAAATGTGGTTCCCATTAAGCCTTGATATATGTGTTCAATTTGGTGTCAAACGCAAGGCTATGGCTGCAGCTTTCATTTCAACTGTTCGATATTTCGCTATATATATCGATAAATGACCTATGGGTTAAAATGTGCTTCCCATTAAGCCTTGATCTATGCGTTCAATTTGGTGTCAAACGCAAGGCTATGGCTGCAGCTTTCATTTCAAATGTTCGATATTTCGCTCTATATATCGATAAATGAGCTATGGGTTAAAATGTGGTTCCCATTAAGCCTTGTTATATGTGTTCAATTTGGTGTCAAACGCAAGGCTATGGCTGCAGCTTTCATTTCAACTGTTCGATATTTCGCTATATATATCGATAAATGACCTATGGGTTAAAATGTGCTTCCCATTAAGCCTTGATATATGCGTTCAATTTGGTGTCAAACGCAAGGCTATGGCTGCAGCTTTCATTTCAAATGTTCGATATTTCGCTCTATATATCGATAAATGAGCTATGGGTTAAAATGTGGTTCCCATTAAGCCTTGTTATATGTGTTCAATTTGGTGTCAAACGCAAGGCTATGGCTGCAGCTTTCATTTCAACTGTTCGATATTTCGCTATATATATCCATAAATGAGCTATGGGTTAAAATATGGTTCCCATTAAGCCATGATATATGTGTTCAATTTGTTGTCAAACGTTCATGTATGTGTTCAATTTGGGTGTCAAACGATAGGGCATGGCCGCAGTTTTTATTTTTATTTTAGCTGCTTGATATTACGGCATATTTATCGATAAATGAGTTATGGGCCAAAATGTGGTTCCCATAAAACCTTGATATATGTGTTCAATTTGGTGTCAAACGCAAGGCTATGGCTGCAGCTTTCATTTCAACTATTCGATATTTCGCTATATATATCGATAAATGAGCTGTGGGTTAAAATGTGGTTCCCATTAAGGCTTGATATATGTGTTCAATTTGGTGTATAACGCAAGGCTATGGTTGCAGCTTTCATTTCAAATGTTCGATATTTCGCTATATATATCGATAAATGACCTATGGGTTAAAATGTGGTTCCCATTAAGCCTTGTTATATGTGTTCAATTTGGTGTCAAACGCAAGGCTATGGCTGCAGCTTTCATTTCAACTGTTCGATATTTCGCTATATATATCCATAAATGAGCTATGGGTTAAAATATGGTTCCCATTAAGCATTGATATATGTTTTCAATTTGGTGTCAAACGCAAGGCTATGGCTGCAGCTTTCATTTCAACTGGTCGATATTTCGCTATATATATCGATAAATGAGCTATGGGTTAAAATGTGGTTCCCATTAAGCCTTGATATATGTGTTCACTTTGGTGTATAACGCAAGGCTATGGTTGCAGCTTTCATTTCAAATGTTCGATATTTCGCTATATATATCGACAAATAAGCTATGGGTTAAAATGTGGTTCCCCTTAAGCCTTGATATATGTGTTCAGTTTGGTGTCAAAAGCAAGGCTATGGCTGCAGCTTTCATTTCAACTGTTCGATATTTCGCTATATATATCCATAAATGAGCTATGGGTTAAAATATGGTTCCCATTAAGCATTGATATATGTTTTCAATTTGGTGTCAAACGCAAGGCTATGGCTGCAGCTTTCATTTCAAATGTTCGATATTTCGCTATTTATATCCATAAATGAGCTATGGGTAAAAAGGTGTTTCCCATTAAGCCTTGATATATGTGTTCAATTTGGGTGTCAAACGAAAGGGCATGGCCGCAGTTTTTATTTGTATTTTAGCTGCTTGATATATATTACGCCATATTTATCGATAAATGAGTTATGGGTTAAAATGTGGTTCCCCTTAAGCCTTGATATATGTGTTCAGTTTGGTGTCAAACGCAAGGCTATGGCTGCAGCTTTCATTTCAACTGTTCGATATTTCGCTATATATATCCATAAATGAGCTATGGGTTAAAATATGGTTCCCATTAAGCATTGATATATGTTTTCAATTTGGTGTCAAACGCAAGGCTATGGCTGCAGCTTTCATTTCAACTGGTCGATATTTCGCTATATATATCGATAAATGAGCTATGGGTTAAAATGTGGTTCCCATTAAGCCTTGATATATGTGTTCAATTTGGTGTATAACGCAAGGCTATGGTTGCAGCTTTCATTTCAAATGTTCGATATTTCGCTATATATATCGACAAATAAGCTATGGGTTAAAATGTGGTTCCCCTTAAGCCTTGATATATGTGTTCAGTTTGGTGTCAAAAGCAAGGCTATGGCTGCAGCTTTCATTTCAACTGTTCGATATTTCGCTATATATATCCATAAATGAGCTATGGGTTAAAATATGGTTCCCATTAAGCATTGATATATGTGTTCAATTTGGTGGTAAACGCATGGCTATGGCTGCATCTTTCATTTCAACTGTTCGATATTTCGCTATATATATCGATAAATGAGCTATGGGTTAAATGTGGTTCCCATTAAGCCTTGATATATGTGTTCAATTTGGTGTCAAACGCAAGGCTATGGCTGCAGCTTTCATTTCTACTGGTCGATATTTCGCTATATATATCGATAAATGAGCTATGGGTTAAAATGTGGTTCCCATTAAGCCTTGATATATGTGTTCAATTTGGTGTATAACGCAAGGCTATGGTTGCAGCTTTCATTTCAAATGTTCGATATTTCGCTATATATATCGACAAATAAGCTATGGGTTAAAATGTGGTTCCGCTTAAGCCTTGATATATGTGTTCAGTTTGGTGTCAAACGCAAGGCTATGGCTGCAGCTTTCATTTCAACTGTTCGATATTTCGCTATATATATCGATAAATGACCTATGGGTTAAAATGTGCTTCCCATTAAGCCTTGATATATGTGTTCAATTTGGTGTCAAACGCAAGGCTATGGCTGCAGCTTTCATTTCAAATGTTCGATATTTCGCTCTATATATCGATAAATGAGCTATGGGTTAAAATGTGGTTCCCATTAAGCCTTGATATATGTGTTCAATTTGGTGTCAAACGCAAGGCTATGGCTGCAGCTTTCATTTCAACTGTTCGATATTTCGCTATATATATCGATAAATGACCTATGGGTTAAAATGTGCTTCCCATTAAGCCTTGATCTATGCGTTCAATTTGGTGTCAAACGCAAGGCTATGGCTGCAGCTTTCATTTCAAATGTTCGATATTTCGCTCTATATATCGATAAATGAGCTATGGGTTAAAATGTGGTTCCCATTAAGCCTTGTTATATGTGTTCAATTTGGTGTCAAACGCAAGGCTATGGCTGCAGCTTTCATTTCAACTGTTCGATATTTCGCTATATATATCGATAAATGACCTATGGGTTAAAATGTGCTTCCCATTAAGCCTTGATATATGCGTTCAATTTGGTGTCAAACGCAAGGCTATGGCTGCAGCTTTCATTTCAAATGTTCGATATTTCGCTCTATATATCGATAAATGAGCTATGGGTTAAAATGTGGTTCCCATTAAGCCTTGTTATATGTGTTCAATTTGGTGTCAAACGCAAGGCTATGGCTGCAGCTTTCATTTCAACTGTTCGATATTTCGCTATATATATCCATAAATGAGCTATGGGTTAAAATATGGTTCCCATTAAGCCATGATATATGTGTTCAATTTGTTGTCAAACGTTCATGTATGTGTTCAATTTGGGTGTCAAACGATAGGGCATGGCCGCAGTTTTTATTTTTATTTTAGCTGCTTGATATTACGGCATATTTATCGATAAATGAGTTATGGGCCAAAATGTGGTTCCCATAAAACCTTGATATATGTGTTCAATTTGGTGTCAAACGCAAGGCTATGGCTGCAGCTTTCATTTCAACTATTCGATATTTCGCTATATATATCGATAAATGAGCTGTGGGTTAAAATGTGGTTCCCATTAAGGCTTGATATATGTGTTCAATTTGGTGTATAACGCAAGGCTATGGTTGCAGCTTTCATTTCAAATGTTCGATATTTCGCTATATATATCGATAAATGACCTATGGGTTAAAATGTGGTTCCCATTAAGCCTTGTTATATGTGTTCAATTTGGTGTCAAACGCAAGGCTATGGCTGCAGCTTTCATTTCAAATGTTCGATATAGCGCTATATATATCGATAAATGAGCTATGGGTTAAAATGTGGTTCCCATTAAGCCTTGATATATGTGTTCAATTTGGTGTCAAACGCATGGCTATGGCTGCAGCTTTCATTTCAACTGTTCGATATTTCGCTATATATATCGATAAATGAGCTATGGGTTAAAATGTGGTTCCCATTAAGCCTTGATATATGTGTTCAATTTGGGTGTCAAACGATAGGGCATGGCCGCAGTTTTTATTTTTATTTTAGCTGCTTGATATTACGGCATATTTATCGATAAATGAGTTATGGGCCAAAATGTGGTTCCCATAAAACCTTGATATATGTGTTCAATTTGGTGTCAAACGCAAGGCTATGGCTGCAGCTTTCATTTCAACTATTCGATATTTCGCTATATATATCGATAAATGAGCTGTGGGTTAAAATGTGGTTCCCATTAAGGCTTGATATATGTGTTCAATTTGGTGTATAACGCAAGGCTATGGTTGCAGCTTTCATTTCAAATGTTCGATATTTCGCTATATATATCGATAAATGAGCTATGGGTTAAAATGTGGTTCCCCTTAAGCCTTGATATATGCGTTCAGTTTGGCGTCAAACGCAAGGCTATGGCTGCAGCTTTCATTTCAACTGTTCGATATTTCGCTATATATATCCATAAATGAGCTATCGGTTAAAATATGGTTCCCATTAAGCATTGATATATGTTTTCAATTTGGTGTCAAACGCAAGGCTATGGCTGCAGCTTTCATTTCAATTGTTCGATATTTCGCTATTTATATCCATAAATGAGCTATGGGTTAAAATATGGTTCCCATTAAGCCTTGATATATGTGTTCAATTTGGTGTCAAACGCATGGCTATGGCTGCAGCTTTCATTTCAACTGTTCGATATTTCGCTCTATATATCGATAAATGAGCTATGGGTTAAAATGTGGTTCCCATTAAGCCTTGATATATGTGTTCAATTTAAGTGTCAAACGATAGGGCATGGCCGCAGTTTTTATTTTTATTTTAGCTGCTTGATATTACGCCATATTTATCGATAAATGAGTTATGGGCCAAAATGTGGTTCCCATAAATCCTTGATATATGTGTTCAATTTGGTGTCAAACGCAAGGCTATGGCTGCAGCTTTCATTTCAACTGTTCGATATTTCGCTATATATATCGATAAATGAGCTATGGGTTAAAATGTGGTTCCCATTAAGCCTTGATATATGTGTTCAATTTGGTGTATAACGCAAGGCTATGGTTGCAGCTTTCATTTCAAATGTTCGATATTTCGCTATATATATCGACAAATAAGCTATGGGTTAAAATGTGGTTCCCCTTAAGCCTTGATATATGTGTTCGGTTTGGTGTCAAACGCAAGGCTATGGCTGCAGCTTTCATTTCAACTGTTCGATATTTCGCTATATATATCCATAAATGAGCTATGTGGTTCCCCTTAAGCCTTGATATATGCGTTCAGTTTGGCGTCAAACGCAAGGCTATGGCTGCAGCTTTCATTTCAACTGTTCGATATTTCGCTATATATATCCATAAATGAGCTATGGGTTAAAATATGGTTCCCATTAAGCCATGATATATGTGTTCAATTTGTTGTCAAACGCATGGCTATGGCTGCATCTTTCATTTCAACTGTTCGATATTTCGCTATATATATCGATAAATGAGCTATGGGTTAAATGTGGTTCCCATTAAGCCTTGATATATGTGTTCAATTTGGGTGTCAAACGCAAGGCTATGGCTGCAGCTTCCATCTCAACTGTTCGATATTTCGCTCTATATATCGATAAATGAGCTATGGGTTAAAATGTGGTTCCCATTAAGCCTTGATATATGTGTTCAATTTAAGTGTCAAACGATAGGGCATGGCCGCAGTTTTTATTTTTATTTTAGCTGCTTGATATTACGCCATATTTATCGATAAATGAGTTATGGGCCAAAATGTGGTTCCCATAAATCCTTGATATATGTGTTCAATTTGGTGTCAAACGCAAGGCTATGGCTGCAGCTTTCATTTCAACTGTTCGATATTTCGCTATATATATCGATAAATGAGCTATGGGTTAAAATGTGCTTCCCATTAAGCCTTGATATATGTGTTCAATTTGGTGTCAAACGCAAGGCTATGGCTGCAGCTTTCATTTCAAATGTTCGATATTTCGCTCTATATATCGATAAATGAGCTATGGGTTAAAATGTGGTTCCCATTAAGCCTTGATATATGTGTTCAATTTGGTGTATAACGCAAGGCTATGGTTGCAGCTTTCATTTCAAATGTTCGATATTTCGCTATATATATCGACAAATAAGCTATGGGTTAAAATGTGGTTCCCCTTAAGCCTTGATATATGTGTTCAGTTTGGTGTCAAAAGCAAGGCTATGGCTGCAGCTTTCATTTCAACTGTTCGATATTTCGCTATATATATCCATAAATGAGCTATGGGTTAAAATATGGTTCCCATTAAGCATTGATATATGTGTTCAATTTGGTGTCAAACGCATGGCTATGGCTGCATCTTTCATTTCAACTGTTCGATATTTCGCTATATATATCGATAAATGAGCTATGGGTTAAATGTGGTTCCCATTAAGCCTTGATATATGTGTTCAATTTGGTGTCAAACGCAAGGCTATGGCTGCAGCTTTCATTTCTACTGGTCGATATTTCGCTATATATATCGATAAATGAGCTATGGGTTAAAATGTGGTTCCCATTAAGCCTTGATATATGTGTTCAATTTGGTGTATAACGCAAGGCTATGGTTGCAGCTTTCATTTCAAATGTTCGATATTTCGCTATATATATCGACAAATAAGCTATGGGTTAAAATGTGGTTCCGCTTAAGCCTTGATATATGTGTTCAGTTTGGTGTCAAACGCAAGGCTATGGCTGCAGCTTTCATTTCAACTGTTCGATATTTCGCTATATATATCGATAAATGACCTATGGGTTAAAATGTGCTTCCCATTAAGCCTTGATATATGTGTTCAATTTGGTGTCAAACGCAAGGCTATGGCTGCAGCTTTCATTTCAAATGTTCGATATTTCGCTCTATATATCGATAAATGAGCTATGGGTTAAAATGTGGTTCCCATTAAGCCTTGATATATGTGTTCAATTTGGTGTCAAACGCAAGGCTATGGCTGCAGCTTTCATTTCAACTGTTCGATATTTCGCTATATATATCGATAAATGACCTATGGGTTAAAATGTGCTTCCCATTAAGCCTTGATATATGCGTTCAATTTGGTGTCAAACGCAAGGCTATGGCTGCAGCTTTCATTTCAAATGTTCGATATTTCGCTCTATATATCGATAAATGAGCTATGGGTTAAAATGTGGTTCCCATTAAGCCTTGTTATATGTGTTCAATTTGGTGTCAAACGCAAGGCTATGGCTGCAGCTTTCATTTCAACTGTTCGATATTTCGCTATATATATCGATAAATGACCTATGGGTTAAAATGTGCTTCCCATTAAGCCTTGATATATGCGTTCAATTTGGTGTCAAACGCAAGGCTATGGCTGCAGCTTTCATTTCAAATGTTCGATATTTCGCTCTATATATCGATAAATGAGCTATGGGTTAAAATGTGGTTCCCATTAAGCCTTGTTATATGTGTTCAATTTGGTGTCAAACGCAAGGCTATGGCTGCAGCTTTCATTTCAACTGTTCGATATTTCGCTATATATATCCATAAATGAGCTATGGGTTAAAATATGGTTCCCATTAAGCCATGATATATGTGTTCAATTTGTTGTCAAACGCATGGCTATGGCTGCATCTTTCATTTCAACTGTTCGATATTTCGCTATATATATCGATAAATGAGCTATGGGTTAAATGTGGTTCCCATTAAGCCTTGATATATGTGTTCAATTTGGGTGTCAAACGCAAGGCTATGGCTGCAGCTTCCATCTCAACTGTTCGATATTTCGCTATATATATCGATAATTGAGCTATGGGTTAAAATGTGGTTCCCGTTAAGCCTTGATATATGTGTTCAATTTGGGTGTCAAACGATAGGGCATGGCCGCAGTTTTTATTTTTATTTTAGCTGCTTGATATTACGGCATATTTATCGATAAATGAGTTATGGGCCAAAATGTGGTTCCCATAAAACCTTGATATATGTGTTCAATTTGGTGTCAAACGCAAGGCTATGGCTGCAGCTTTCATTTCAACTATTCGATATTTCGCTATATATATCGATAAATGAGCTGTGGGTTAAAATGTGGTTCCCATTAAGGCTTGATATATGTGTTCAATTTGGTGTATAACGCAAGGCTATGGTTGCAGCTTTCATTTCAAATGTTCGATATTTCGCTATATATATCGATAAATGACCTATGGGTTAAAATGTGGTTCCCATTAAGCCTTGTTATATGTGTTCAATTTGGTGTCAAACGCAAGGCTATGGCTGCAGCTTTCATTTCAAATGTTCGATATAGCGCTATATATATCGATAAATGAGCTATGGGTTAAAATGTGGTTCCCATTAAGCCTTGATATATGTGTTCAATTTGGTGTCAAACGCATGGCTATGGCTGCAGCTTTCATTTCAACTGTTCGATATTTCGCTATATATATCGATAAATGAGCTATGGGTTAAAATGTGGTTCCCATTAAGCCTTGATATATGTGTTCAATTTGGGTGTCAAACGATAGGGCATGGCCGCAGTTTTTATTTTTATTTTAGCTGCTTGATATTACGGCATATTTATCGATAAATGAGTTATGGGCCAAAATGTGGTTCCCATAAAACCTTGATATATGTGTTCAATTTGGTGTCAAACGCAAGGCTATGGCTGCAGCTTTCATTTCAACTATTCGATATTTCGCTATATATATCGATAAATGAGCTGTGGGTTAAAATGTGGTTCCCATTAAGGCTTGATATATGTGTTCAATTTGGTGTATAACGCAAGGCTATGGTTGCAGCTTTCATTTCAAATGTTCGATATTTCGCTATATATATCGATAAATGAGCTATGGGTTAAAATGTGGTTCCCCTTAAGCCTTGATATATGCGTTCAGTTTGGCGTCAAACGCAAGGCTATGGCTGCAGCTTTCATTTCAACTGTTCGATATTTCGCTATATATATCCATAAATGAGCTATCGGTTAAAATATGGTTCCCATTAAGCATTGATATATGTTTTCAATTTGGTGTCAAACGCAAGGCTATGGCTGCAGCTTTCATTTCAATTGTTCGATATTTCGCTATTTATATCCATAAATGAGCTATGGGTTAAAATATGGTTCCCATTAAGCCTTGATATATGTGTTCAATTTGGTGTCAAACGCATGGCTATGGCTGCAGCTTTCATTTCAACTGTTCGATATTTCGCTCTATATATCGATAAATGAGCTATGGGTTAAAATGTGGTTCCCATTAAGCCTTGATATATGTGTTCAATTTAAGTGTCAAACGATAGGGCATGGCCGCAGTTTTTATTTTTATTTTAGCTGCTTGATATTACGCCATATTTATCGATAAATGAGTTATGGGCCAAAATGTGGTTCCCATAAATCCTTGATATATGTGTTCAATTTGGTGTCAAACGCAAGGCTATGGCTGCAGCTTTCATTTCAACTGTTCGATATTTCGCTATATATATCGATAAATGAGCTATGGGTTAAAATGTGGTTCCCATTAAGCCTTGATATATGTGTTCAATTTGGTGTATAACGCAAGGCTATGGTTGCAGCTTTCATTTCAAATGTTCGATATTTCGCTATATATATCGACAAATAAGCTATGGGTTAAAATGTGGTTCCCCTTAAGCCTTGATATATGTGTTCGGTTTGGTGTCAAACGCAAGGCTATGGCTGCAGCTTTCATTTCAACTGTTCGATATTTCGCTATATATATCCATAAATGAGCTATGGGTTAAAATATGGTTCCTATTAAGCATTGATATATGTTTTCAATTTGGTGTCAAACGCAAGGCTATGGCTGCAGCTTTCATTTCAAATGTTCGATATTTCGCTATTTATATCCATAAATGAGCTATGGGTAAAAAGGTGTTTCCCATTAAGCCTTGATATATGTGTTCAATTTGGGTGTCAAACGAAAGGGCATGGCCGCAGTTTTTATTTGTATTTTAGCTGCTTGATATATATTACGCCATATTTATCGATAAATGAGTTATGGGCCAAAATGTGGTTCCCATAAAACCGTGATATATGTGTTCAATTTGGTGTCAAACGCAAGGCTATGGCTGCAGCTTTCATTTCAAATGTTCGTTATTTCGCTTTATCTATCGATAAATGAGCTATGGGTTAAAATGTGGTTCCGCTTAAGCCTTGATATATGTGTTCAGTTTGGTGTCAAACGCAAGGCTATGGCTGCAGCTTTCATTTCAACTGTTCGATATTTCGCTATATATATCGATAAATGACCTATGGGTTAAAATGTGCTTCCCATTAAGCCTTGATATATGTGTTCAATTTGGTGTCAAACGCAAGGCTATGGCTGCAGCTTTCATTTCAAATGTTCGATATTTCGCTATATATATCGATAAATGAGCTATGGGTTAAAAAGTGGTTCCCATTAAGCCTTGATATATGTGTTCAATTTGGTGTCAAACGCAAGGCTATGGCTGCAGCTTTCATTTCAACTGGTCGATATTTCGCTATATATATCGATAAATGAGCTATGGGTTAAAATGTGGTTCCCATTAAGCCTTGATATATGTGTTCAATTTGGTGTATAACGCAAGGCTATGGTTGCAGCTTTCATTTCAAATGTTCGATATTTCGCTATATATATCGACAAATAAGCTATGGGTTAAAATGTGGTTCCCCTTAAGCCTTGATATATGTGTTCAGTTTGGTGTCAAACGCAAGGCTATGGCTGCAGCTTTCATTTCAACTGTTCGATATTTCGCTATATATATCCATAAATGAGCTATGGGTTAAAATATGGTTCCCATTAAGCATTGATATATGTTTTCAATTTGGTGTCAAACGCAAGGCTTTGGCTGCAGCTTTCATTTCAAATGTTCGATATTTCGCTATTTATATCCATAAATGAGCTATGGGTAAACAGGTGTTTCCCATTAAGCCTTGATATATGTGTTCAATTTGGGTGTCAAACGAAAGGGCATGGCCGCAGTTTTTATTTGTATTTTAGCTGCTTGATATATATTACGCCATATTTATCGATAAATGAGTTATGGGCCAAAATGTGGTTCCCATAAATCCTTGATATATGTGTTCAATTTGGTGTCAAACGCAAGGCTATGGCTGCAGCTTTCATTTCAACTGTTCGATATTTCGCTATATATATCGATAAATGAGCTATGGGTTAAAATGTGGTTCCCATTAAGCCTTGATATATGTGTTCAATTTGGTGTATAACGCAAGGCTATGGTTGCAGCTTTCATTTCATATGTTCGATATTTCGCTATATATATCGACAAATAAGCTATGGGTTAAAATGTGGTTCCCCTTAAGCCTTGATATATGTGTTCAGTTTGGTGTCAAACGCAAGGCTATGGCTGCAGCTTTCATTTCAACTGTTCGATATTTCGCTATATATATCCATAAATGAGCTATGGGTTAAAATATGGTTCCCATTAAGCATTGATATATGTTTTCAATTTGGTGTCAAACGCAAGGCTATGGCTGCAGCTTTCATTTCAAATGTTCGATATTTCGCTATATATATCGATAAATGACCTATGGGTTAAAATGTGCTTCCCATTAAGCCTTGATATATGTGTTCAATTTGGTGTCAAACGCAAGGCTATGGCTGCAGCTTTCATTTCAAATGTTCGATATTTCGCTATATATATCGATAAATGAGCTATGGGTTAAAATGTGGTTCCCCTTAAGCCTTGATATATGTGTTCAGTTTGGTGTCAAACGCAAGGCTATGGCTGCAGCTTTCATTTCAACTGTTCGATATTTCGCTATTTATATCCATAAATGAGCTATGGGTTAAAATGTGGTTCCCCTTAAGCCTTGATATATGTGTTCAGTTTGGTGTCAAACGCAAGGCTATGGCTGCAGCTTTCATTTCAACTGTTCGATATTTCGCTATTTATATCCATAAATGAGCTATGGGTAAAAAGGTGTTTCCCATTAAGCCTTGATATATGTGTTCAATTTGGGTGTCAAACGAAAGGGCATGGCCGCAGTTTTTATTTGTATTTTAGCTGATTGATATATATTACGCCATATTTATCGATAAATGAGTTATGGGCCAAAATGTGGTTCCCATAAAACCGTGATATATGTGTTCAATTTGGTGTCAAACGCAAGGCTATGGCTGCAGCTTTCATTTCAAATGTTCGTTATTTCGCTATATCTATCGATAAATGAGCTATGGGTTAAAATGTGGTTCCGCTTAAGCCTTGATATATGTGTTCAGTTTGGTGTCAAACGCAAGGCTATGGCTGCAGCTTTCATTTCAACTGTTCGATATTTCGCTATTTATATCCATAAATGAGCTATGGGTAAAAAGGTGTTTCCCATTAAGCCTTGATATATGTGTTCAATTTGGGTGTCAAACGAAAGGGCATGGCCGCAGTTTTTATTTGTATTTTAGCTGCTTGATATATATTACGCCATATTTATCGATAAATGAGTTATGGGCCAAAATGTGGTTCCCATAAACCCGTGATATATGTGTTCAATTTGGTGTCAAACGCAAGGCTATGGCTGCAGCTTTCATTTCAACTGTCCGATATTTCGCTATATATATCGATAAATGAGCTATGGGTTAAAATGTGGTTCCCCTTAAGCCTTGATATATGTGTTCAGTTTGGTGTCAAACGCAAGGCTATGGCTGCAGCTTTCATTTCAACTGTTCGATATTTCGCTATATATATCGATAAATGACCTATGGGTTAAAATGTGGTTCCCATTAAGCCTTGATATATGTGTTCAATTTGGTGTCAAACGCAAGGCTATGGCTGCAGCTTTCATTTCAAATGTTCGATATTTCGCTATATATATCGATAAATGAGCTATGGGTTAAAATGTGGTTCCCATTAAGCCTTGATATATGTGTTCAATTTGGTGTCAAACGCAAGGCTATGGCTGCAGCTTCCATCTCAACTGTTCGATATTTCGCGATATATATCGATAAATGACCTATGGGTTAAAATTTGGTTCCCCTTAAGCCTTGATATATGTGTTCAATTTGGTGTCAAACGCAAGGCTATGGCTGCAGCTTTCATTTCAAATGTTCGATATTTCGCTATATATATCGATAAATGAGCTATGGGTTAAAATGTGGGTCCCCTTAAGCTCTGATATATGTGTTCAATTTGAAGTCAAACGCAAGGCTATGGCTGCAGCTTTCATTTCAAATGTTCGATATTTCGCTATATATATCGATAAATGAGCTATGGGTTAAAATGTGGTTCCCCTTAAGCCTTGATATATGTGTTCAATTTGGTGTCAAACGCAAGGCTATGGCTGCAGCTTCCATCTCAACTGTTCGATATTTCGCTATATATATCGATAAATGAGCTATGGGTTAAAATGTGGTTCCCATTAAGCCTTGATATATGTGTTCAATTTGGTGTCAAACGCATGGCTATGGCTGCAGCTTTCATTTCAACTGTTCGATATTTCGCTATATATATCGATAAATGAGCTATGGGTTAAATGTGGTTCCCATTAAACTTTGATATATGTGTTTAATTTGGTTGTCAAACGAAAGGCTATGGCTGCAGCTTTCATTTCAACTGTTCGATATTTCGCTATATATATCGATAAATGAGCTATGGGTTAAATGTGGTTCCCATTAAGCCTTGATATATGTGTTCAATTTGGGTGTCAAACGCAAGGCTTTGGCTGCAGCTTCCATCTCAACTGTTCGATATTTCGCTATATATATCGATAAATGAGCTATGGGTTAAAATGTGGTTCCTATTAAGCCTTGATATATGTGTTCAATTTGGTGTCAAACTCATGGCTATGGCTGCAGCTTTCATTTCAAATGTTCGATATTTCGCTGTATATATCGATAAATGAGCTATGGGTTAAAATGTGGTTCCCCTTAAGCCTTGATATATGTGTTCAATTTGGTGTCAAACGCAAGGCTGTGGCTGCAGCTTTCATTTCAACTGTTCGATATTTCGCTATATATATCGATAAATGAGCTATGGGTTAAAATGTGGTTCCTATTAAGCCTTGATATATGTGTTCAATTTGGTGTCAAACTCATGGCTATGGCTGCAGCTTTCATTTCAAATGTTCGATATTTCGCTACATATATCGATAAATGAGCTATGGGTTAAAATGTGGTTCCCATTAAGCCTTGATATATGTGTTCAATTTGGGTGTCACACGCAAGGCTGTGGCTGCAGCTTTCATTTCAACTGTTCGATATTTCGCTATATATATCGATAAATGAGCTATGGGTTAAAATGTGGTTCCTATTAAGCCTTGATATATGTGTTCAATTTGGTGTCAAACTCATGGCTATGGCTGCAGCTTTCATTTCAAATGTTCGATATTTCGCTATATATATCGATAAATGCGCTATGGGTTAAATGTGGTTCCCATTAAACTTTGATATATGTGTTCAATTTGGTGTCAAACGCATGGCTATGGCTGCAGCTTTCATTTCAACTGTTCGATATTTCGCTTTATATATCGATAAATGAGCTATGGGTTTAAGGTGGTTCCCATTAAGCCTTGATATATGTGTTCAATTTGGATGTCACACGCAAGGCTATGGCTGCAGCTTCCATCTCAACTGTTCGATATTTCGCTATATATATCGATAAATGAGCTATGGGTTAAAATGTGGTTCCCATTAAGCCTTGATATATGTGTTCAATTTGGTGTCAAACGCATTGCTATGGCTGCAGCTTTCATTTCAACTGTTCGATATTTCGCTATATATATCGATAAATGAGCTATGGGTTAAATGTGGTTCCCATTAAACTTTGATTTATGTGTTTAATTTGGGTGTCAAACGAAAGGCTATGGCTGCAGCTTTCATTTCAACTGTTCGATATTTTGCTGTATATATCGATAAATGAGCTATGGGTTAAATGTGGTTCCCATTAAGCCTTGATATATGTGTTCAATTTGGGTGTCAAACGATAGGGCATTTCCGCAGTTTTTATTTTTATTTTAGCTGCTTGATATTACGCCATATTTATCGATAAATGAGTTATGGGCCAAAATGTGGTTCCCATAAAACCTTGATATATGTGTTCAATTTGGTGTCAAACGAAAGGCTGTGGCTGCAGCTTTCATTTCAACTGTTCGCTATTTCGATATATATATCGATAAATGAGCTATGGGCCAAAATGTGGTTCCCCTTAAGCCTTGATATATGTGTTCAATTTGGTGTCAAACGCATGGCTATGGCTGCAGCTTTCATTTCAACTGTTCGATATTTCGCTATATATATCGATAAATGAGCTATGGGTTAAAATGTGGTTCCCATTAAGCCTTGATATATGTGTTCAATTTGGTGTCAAACGCATGGCTATGGCTGCAGCTTTCATTTCAACTGTTCGATATTTCGATATATATATCGATAAATGAGCTATGGGCCAAAATGTGGTTCCCATTAAGCCTTGATATATGTGTTCAATTTGGGTGTCAAACGATACGGCATGGCCGCAGTTTTTATTTTTATTTTAGCTGCTTGATATTACGCCATATTTATCGATAAATGAGTTATGGGCCAAAATGTGGTTGCCATAAAACCTTGATATATGTGTTCAATTTGGTGTCAAACGAAAGGCTGTGGCTGCAGCTTTCATTTCAACTGTTCGATATTTCGATATATATATCGATAAATGAGCTATGGGCCAAAATGTGGTTCCCCTTAAGCCTTGATATATGTGTTCAATTTGGTGTCAAACGCAAGGCTATGACTGCAGCTTTCATTTCAAATGTTCGATATATCGCTATATATATCGATAAATGAGCTATATGTTAAAATGTGGTTCCCATTAAACCTTGATATATGTGTTCAATTTGGTGTCAAACGCAAGGCTATGGCTGCAGCTTTCATTTCAAATGTTTGATATATCGCTATATATATCGATAAATGAGCTATGGGTTAAAATGTGGTTCCCATTAAGCCTTGATATATGTGTTCAATTTGGTGTCAAACGCATGGCTATGGCTGCAGCTTTCATTTCAACTGTTCGATATTTCGCTATATATATCGATAAATGAGTTATGGGCCAAAATGTGGTTCCCATAAAACCTTGATATATGTGTTCAATTTGGTGTCAAACGCAAGGCTATGACTGCAGCTTTCATTTCAAATGTTCGATATTTCGCTATATATATCGATAAATGAGCTATGGGTTAAAATGTGGTTCCCCTTAAGCTTTGATATATGTGTTCAATTTGAAGTCAAGCGCAAGGCTATGGCTGCAGCTTTCATTTCAACTGTTCGATATTTCGCTATATATATCGATAAATGAGCTATGGGTTAAATGTGGTTCCCATTAAACTTTGATATATGTGTTTAATTTGGTTGTCAAACGAAAGGCTATGGCTGCAGCTTTTATTTCAACTGTTCGATATTTCGCTATATATATCGATAAATGAGCTATGGGTTAAATGTGGTTCCCATTAAGCCTTGATATATGTGTTCAATTTGAAGTCAAGCGCAAGGCTATGGCTGCAGCTTTCATTTCAACTGTTCGATATTTCGCTATATATATCGATAAATGAGTTATGGGCCAAAATGTGGTTCCCATAAAACCTTGATATATGTGTTCAATTTGGTGTCAACCGCAAGGCTATGACTGCAGCTTTCATTTCAAATGTTCGATATTTCGCTATATATATCGATAAATGAGCTATGGGTTAAAATGTGGTTCCCATTAAGCCTTGATATATGTGTTCAATTTGAAGTCAAGCGCAAGGCTATGGCTGCAGCTTTCATTTCAACTGTTCGATATTTCGCTATATATATCGATAAATGAGTTATGGGCCAAAATGTGGTTCCCATAAAACCTTGATATATGTGTTCAATTTGGTGTCAAACGCAAGGCTATGACTGCAGCTTTCATTTCAAATGTTCGATATTTCGCTATATATATCGATAAATGAGTTATGGGCCAAAATGTGGTTCCCATAAAACCTTGATATATGTGTTCAATTTGGTGTCAAACGCAAGGCTATGACTGCAGCTTTCATTTCAAATGTTCGATATTTCGCTATATATATCGATAAATGAGTTATGGGCCAAAATGTGGTTCCCCTTAAGCCTTGATATATGTGTTCAATTTGGTGTCAAACGCATGGCTATGGCTGCAGCTTTCATTTCAACTGTTCGATATTTCGCTATATATATCGATAAATGAGCTATGGGTTAAATGTGGTTCCCATTAAACTTTGATATATGTGTTTAATTTGGTTGTCAAACGAAAGGCTATGGCTGCAGCTTTCATTTCAACTGTTCGATATTTCGCTATATATATCGATAAATGAGTTATGGGCCAAAATGTGGTTCCCCTTAAGCCTTGATATATGTGTTCAATTTGGTGTCAAACGCAAGGCTATGGCTGCAGCTTCCATCTCAACTGTTCGATATTTCGCTATATAGATCGATAAATTAGCTATGGGTTAAAATGTGGTTCCCATTAAGCCTTGATAAATGTGTTCAATTTGGTGTCAAACGCAAGGCTATGGCTGCAGCTTTCATTTCAAATGTTCGATATTTCGCTATATATATCGATAAATGAGCTATGGGTTAAAATGTGGTTCCCCTTAAGCCTTGATATATGTGTTCAATTTGGTGTCAAACGCAAGGCTATGGCTGCAGCTTCCATCTCAACTGTTCGATATTTCGCTATATATATCGATAAATGAGCTATGGGTTAAAATGTGGTTCCCCTTAAGCTCTGATATATGTGTTCAATTTGAAGTCAAACGCAAGGCTATGGCTGCAGCTTTCATTTCAAATGTTCGATATTTCGCTATATATATCGATAATTGAGCTATGGGTTAAAATGTGGTTCCCCTTAAGCCTTGATATATGTGTTCAATTTGGTGTCAAACGCAAGGCTATGGCTGCAGCTTCCATCTCAACTGTTCGATATTTCGCTATATATATCGATAAATGAGCTATGGGTTAAAATGTGGTTCCCATTAAGCCTTGATATATGTGTTCAATTTGGTGTCAAACGCATGGCTATGGCTGCAGCTTTCATTTCAACTGTTCGATATTTCGCTATATATATCGATAAATGAGCTATGGGTTAAAATGTGGTTCCCCTTAAGCCTTGATATATGTGTTCAATTTGGTGTCAAACGCAAGGCTATGGCTGCAGCTTCCATCTCAACTGTTCGATATTTCGCTATATAGATCGATAAATGAGCTGTGGGTTAAAATGTGGTTCCCATTAAGCCTTGATAAATGTGTTCAATTTGGTGTCAAACGCAAGGCTATGGCTGCAGCTTTCATTTCAAATGTTCGATATTTCGCTATATGTATCGATAAATGAGCTATGGGTTAAAATGTGGTTCCCCTTAAGCTCTGATATATGTGTTCAATTTGAAGTCAAACGCAAGGCTATGGCTGCAGCTTTCATTTCAAATGTTCGATATTTCGCTATATATATCGATAAATGAGCTATGGGTTAAAATGTGGTTCCCCTTAAGCCTTGATATATGTGTTCAATTTGGTGTCAAACGCAAGGCTATGGCTGCAGCTTCCATCTCAACTGTTCGATATTTCGCTATATATATCGATAAATGAGCTATGGGTTAAAATGTGGTTCCCATTAAGTCTTGATATATGTGTTCAATTTGGTGTCAAACGCATGGCTATGGCTGCAGCTTTCATTTCAACTGTTCGATATTTCGCTATATATATCGATAAATGAGCTATGGGTTAAATGTGGTTCCCATTAAACTTTGATATATGTGTTTAATTTGGTTGTCAAACGAAAGGCTATGGCTGCAGATTTAATTTCAACTGTTCGATATTTCGCTATATATATCGATAAATGAGCTATGGGTTAAATGTGGTTCCCATTAAGCCTTGATATATGTGTTCAATTTGGGTGTCAAACGCAAGGCTTTGGCTGCAGCTTCCATCTCAACTGTTCGATATTTCGCTATATATATCGATAAATGAGCTATGGGTTAAAATGTGGTTCCTATTAAGCCTTGATATATGTGTTCAATTTGGTGTCAAACTCATTTCAAATGTTCGATATTTCGCTATATATATCGATAAATGAGCTATGGGTTTAAATGTGGTTCCCCTTAAGCCTTGATATATGTGTTCAATTTGGTGTCAGACGCAAGGCTGTGGCTGCAGCTTTCATTTCAACTGTTCGATATTTCGCTATATATATCGATAAATGAGCTATGGGTTAAAATGTGGTTCCTATTAAGCCTTGATATATGTGTTCAATTTGGTGTCAAACTCATGGCTATGGCTGCAGCTTTCATTTCAAATGTTCGATATTTCGCTATATATATCGATAAATGAGCTATGGGTTAAAATGTGGTTCCCATTAAGCCTTGATATATGTGTTCAATTTGGGTGTCACACGCAAGGCTATGGCTGCAGCTTCCATCTCAACTGTTCGATATTTCGCTATATATATCGATAAATGAGCTATGGGTTAAAATGTGGTTCCCATTAAGCCTTGATATATGTGTTCAATTTTGTGTCAAACGCATGGCTATGGCTGCAGCTTTCATTTCAACTGTTCTATATTTCGCTATATATATCGATAAATGCGCTATGGGTTAAATGTGGTTCCCATTAAACTTTGATATATGTGTTTAATTTGGTTGTCAAACGCATGGCTATGGCTGCAGCTTCCATCTCAACTGTTCGATATTTCGCTATATATATCCATAAATGCGCTATGGGTTAAATGTGGTTCCCATTAAGCCTTGATATATGTGTTCAATTTGGGTGTCACACGCAAGGCTATGGCTGCAGCTTCCATTTCAACTGTTCTATATTTCGCTATATATATCGATAAATGCGCTATGGGTTAAATGTGGTTCCCATTAAACTTTGATATATGTGTTCAATTTTGTGTCAAACGCATGGCTATGGCTGCAGCTTTCATTTCAACTGTTCTATATTTCGCTATATATATCGATAAATGCGCTATGGGTTAAATTTGGTTTCCATTAAACTTTGATATATGTGTTTAATTTGGTTGTCAAACGCATAGCTATGGCTGCAGCTTCCATCTCAACTGTTCGATATTTCGCTATATATATCGATAAATGCGCTATGGGTTAAATGTGGTTCCCATTAAGCCTTGATATATGTGTTCAATTTGGGTGTCAAACGCAAGGCTTTGGCTGCAGCTTCCATCTCAACTGTTCGATATTTCGCTATATATATCGATAAATGAGCTATGGGTTAAAATGTGGTTCCTATTAAGCCTTGATATATGTGTTCAATTTGGTGTCAAACTCATGGCTTTGGCTGCAGCTTCCATCTCAACTGTTCGATATTTCGCTATATATATCGATAAATGAGCTATGGGTTAAAATGTGGTTCCTATTAAGCCTTGATATATGTGTTCAATTTGAAGTCAAACGCAAGGCTATGGCTGCAGCTTTCATTTCAAATGTTCGATATTTCGCTATATATATCGATAATTGAGCTATGGGTTAAAATGTGGTTCCCCTTAAGCCTTGATATATGTGTTCAATTTGGTGTCAAACGCAAGGCTATGGCTGCAGCTTCCATCTCAACTGTTCGATATTTCGCTATATATATCGATAAATGAGCTATGGGTTAAAATGTGGTCCCCATTAAGCCTTGATATATGTGTTCAATTTGGTGTCAAACGCATGGCTATGGCTGCAGCTTTCATTTCAACTGTTCGATATTTCGCTATATATATCGATAAATGAGCTATGGGTTAAATGTGGTTCCCATTAAACTTTGATATATGTGTTTAATTTGGTTGTCAAACGAAAGGCTATGGCTGCAGCTTTCATTTCAACTGTTCGATATTTCGCTATATATATCGATAAATGAGCTATGGGTTAAAATGTGGTTCCCCTTAAGCCTTGATATATGTGTTCAATTTGGTGTCAAACGCAAGGCTATGGCTGCAGCTTCCATCTCAACTGTTCGATATTTCGCTATATAGATCGATAAATGAGCTATGGGTTAAAATGTGGTTCCCATTAAGCCTTGATAAATGTGTTCAATTTGGTGTCAAACGCAAGGCTATGGCTGCAGCTTTCATTTCAAATGTTCGATATTTCGCTATATGTATCGATAAATGAGCTATGGGTTAAAATGTGGTTCCCCTTAAGCTCTGATATATGTGTTCAATTTGAAGTCAAACGCAAGGCTATGGCTGCAGCTTTCATTTCAAATGTTCGATATTTCGCTATATATATCGATAAATGAGCTATGGGTTAAAATGTGGTTCCCCTTAAGCCTTGATTTATGTGTTCAATTTGGTGTCAAACGCAAGGCTATGGCTGCAGCTTCCATCTCAACTGTTCGATATTTCGCTATATATATCGATAAATGAGCTATGGGTTAAAATGTGGTTCCCATTAAGCCTTGATATATGTGTTCAATTTGGTGTCAAACGCATGGCTATGGCTGCAGCTTTCATTTCAACTGTTCGATATTTCGCTATATATATCGATAAATGAGCTATGGGTTAAATGTGGTTCCCATTAAACTTTGATATATGTGTTTAATTTGGTTGTCAAACGAAAGGCTATGGCTGCAGCTTTCATCTCAACTGTTCGATATTTCGCTATATATATCGATAAATGAGCTATGGGTTAAAATGTGGTCCCCATTAAGCCTTGATATATGTGTTCAATTTGGTGTCAGACGCAAGGCTGTGGCTGCAGCTTTCATTTCAACTGTTCGATATTTCGCTATATATATCGATAAATGAGCTATGGGTTAAAATGTGGTTCCTATTAAGCCTTGATATATGTGTTCAATTTGGTGTCAAACTCATGGCTATGGCTGCAGCTTTCATTTCAAATGTTCGATATTTCGCTATATATATCGATAAATGAGCTATGGGTTAAAATGTGGTTCCCATTAAGCCTTGATATATGTGTTCAATTTGGGTGTCACACGCAAGGCTATGGCTGCAGCTTTCATTTCAAATGTTCGATATTTCGCTATATATATCGATAAATGAGCTATGGGTTAAAATGTGGTTCCTATTAAGCCTTGATATATGTGTTCAATTTGGTGTCAAACTCATGGCTATGGCTGCAGCTTTCATTTCAACTGTTCGATATTTCGCTATATATATCGATAAATGAGCTATGGGTTAAATGTGGTTCCCATTAAACTTTGATATATGTGTTTAATTTGGTTGTCAAACGAAAGGCTATGGCTGCAGCTTTCATTTCAACTGTTCTATATTTCGCTATATATATCGATAAATGCGCTATGGGTTAAATGTGGTTCCCATTAAACTTTGATATATGTGTTTAATTTGGTTGTCAAACGCATGGCTATGGCTGCAGCTTCCATCTCAACTGTTCGATATTTCGCTATATATATCCATAAATGCGCTATGGGTTAAATGTGGTTCCCATTAAGCCTTGATATATGTGTTCAATTTGGGTGTCACACGCAAGGCTATGGCTGCAGCTTCCATTTCAACTGTTCTATATTTCGCTATATATATCGATAAATGCGCTATGGGTTAAATGTGGTTCCCATTAAACTTTGATATATGTGTTCAATTTTGTGTCAAACGCATGGCTATGGCTGCAGCTTTCATTTCAACTGTTCTATATTTCGCTATATATATCGATAAATGCGCTATGGGTTAAATTTGGTTTCCATTAAACTTTGATATATGTGTTTAATTTGGTTGTCAAACGCATGGCTATGGCTGCAGCTTCCATCTCAACTGTTCGATATTTCGCTATATATATCGATAAATGCGCTATGGGTTAAATGTGGTTCCCATTAAGCCTTGATATATGTGTTCAATTTGGGTGTCAAACGCAAGGCTTTGGCTGCAGCTTCCATCTCAACTGTTCGATATTTCGCTATATATATCGATAAATGAGCTATGGGTTAAAATGTGGTTCCTATTAAGCCTTGATATATGTGTTCAATTTGGTGTCAAACTCATGGCTTTGGCTGCAGCTTCCATCTCAACTGTTCGATATTTCGCTATATATATCGATAAATGAGCTATGGGTTAAAATGTGGTTCCTATTAAGCCTTGATATATGTGTTCACTTTGAAGTCAAACGCAAGGCTATGGCTGCAGCTTTCATTTCAAATGTTCGATATTTCGCTATATATATCGATAATTGAGCTATGGATTAAAATGTGGTTCCCCTTAAGCCTTGATATATGTGTTCAATTTGGTGTCAAACGCAAGGCTATGGCTGCAGCTTCCATCTCAACTGTTCGATATTTCGCTATATATATCGATAAATGAGCTATGGGTTAAAATGTGGTCCCCATTAAGCCTTGATATATGTGTTCAATTTGGTGTCAAACGCATGGCTATGGCTGCAGCTTTCATTTCAACTGTTCGATATTTCGCTATATATATCGATAAATGAGCTATGGGTTAAATGTGGTTCCCATTAAACTTTGATATATGTGTTTAATTTGGTTGTCAAACGAAAGGCTATGGCTGCAGCTTTCATTTCAACTGTTCGATATTTCGCTATATATATCGATAAATGAGCTATGGGTTAAAATGTGGTTCCCCTTAAGCCTTGATATATGTGTTCAATTTGGTGTCAAACGCAAGGCTATGGCTGCAGCTTCCATCTCAACTGTTCGATATTTCGCTATATAGATCGATAAATGAGCTATGGGTTAAAATGTGGTTCCCATTAAGCCTTGATAAATGTGTTCAATTTGGTGTCAAACGCAAGGCTATGGCTGCAGCTTTCATTTCAAATGTTCGATATTTCGCTATATGTATCGATAAATGAGCTATGGGTTAAAATGTGGTTCCCCTTAAGCTCTGATATATGTGTTCAATTTGAAGTCAAACGCAAGGCTATGGCTGCAGCTTTCATTTCAAATGTTCGATATTTCGCTATATATATCGATAAATGAGCTATGGGTTAAAATGTGGTTCCCCTTAAGCCTTGATTTATGTGTTCAATTTGGTGTCAAACGCAAGGCTATGGCTGCAGCTTCCATCTCAACTGTTCGATATTTCGCTATATATATCGATAAATGAGCTATGGGTTAAAATGTGGTTCCCATTAAGCCTTGATATATGTGTTCAATTTGGTGTCAAACGCATGGCTATGGCTGCAGCTTTCATTTCAACTGTTCGATATTTCGCTATATATATCGATAAATGAGCTATGGGTTAAATGTGGTTCCCATTAAACTTTGATATATGTGTTTAATTTGGTTGTCAAACGAAAGGCTATGGCTGCAGCTTTCATTTCAACTGTTCGATATTTCGCTATATATATCGATAAATGAGCTATGGGTTAAATGTGGTTCCCATTAAGCCTTGATATATGTGTTCAATTTGGGTGTCAAACGCTAGGCTTTGGCTGCAGCTTCCATCTCAACTGTTCGATATTTCGCTATATATATCGATAAATGAGCTATGGGTTAAAATGTGGTTCCTATTAAGCCTTGATATATGTGTTCAATTTGGTGTCAAACTCATGGCTATGGCTGCAGCTTTCATTTCAAATGTTCGATATTTCGCTATATATATCGATAAATGAGCTATGGGTTTAAATGTGGTTCCCCTTAAGCCTTGATATATGTGTTCAATTTGGTGTCAGACGCAAGGCTGTGGCTGCAGCTTTCATTTCAACTGTTCGATATTTCGCTATATATATCGATAAATGAGCTATGGGTTTAAATGTGGTTCCCCTTAAGCCTTGATATATGTGTTCAATTTGGTGTCAGACGCAAGGCTGTGGCTGCAGCTTTCATTTCAACTGTTCGATATTTCGCTATATATATCGATAAATGAGCTATGGGTTAAAATGTGGTTCCTATTAAGCCTTGATATATGTGTTCAATTTGGTGTCAAACTCATGGCTATGGCTGCAGCTTTCATTTCAAATGTTCGATATTTCGCTATATATATCGATAAATGAGCTATGGGTTAAAATGTGGTTCCCATTAAGCCTTGATATATGTGTTCAATTTGGGTGTCACACGCAAGGCTATGGCTGCAGCTTCCATCTCAACTGTTCGATATTTCGCTATATATATCGATAAATGAGCTATGGGTTAAAATGTGGTTCCCATTAAGCCTTGATATATGTGTTCAATTTTGTGTCAAACGCATGGCTATGGCTGCAGCTTTCATTTCAACTGTTCTATATTTCGCTATATATATCGATAAATGCGCTATGGGTTAAATGTGGTTCCCATTAAACTTTGATATATGTGTTTAATTTGGTTGTCAAACGCATGGCTATGGCTGCAGCTTCCATCTCAACTGTTCGATATTTCGCTATATATATCGATAAATGCGCTATGGGTTAAATGTGGTTCCCATTAAGCCTTGATATATGTGTTCAATTTGGGTGTCAAACGCAAGGCTTTGGCTGCAGCTTCCATCTCAACTGTTCGATATTTCGCTATATATATCGATAAATGAGCTATGGGTTAAAATGTGGTTCCTATTAAGCCTTGATATATGTGTTCAATTTGGTGTCAAACTCATGGCTTTGGCTGCAGCTTCCATCTCAACTGTTCGATATTTCGCTATATATATCGATAAATGAGCTATGGGTTAAAATGTGGTTCCTATTAAGCCTTGATATATGTGTTCAATTTGAAGTCAAACGCAAGGCTATGGCTGCAGCTTTCATTTCAAATGTTCGATATTTCGCTATATATATCGATAATTGAGCTATGGGTTAAAATGTGGTTCCCCTTAAGCCTTGATATATGTGTTCAATTTGGTGTCAAACGCAAGGCTATGGCTGCAGCTTCCATCTCAACTGTTCGATATTTCGCTATATATATCGATAAATGAGCTATGGGTTAAAATGTGGTTCCCATTAAGCCTTGATATATGTGTTCAATTTGGTGTCAAACGCATGGCTATGGCTGCAGCTTTCATTTCAACTGTTCGATATTTCGCTATATATATCGATAAATGAGCTATGGGTTAAATGTGGTTCCCATTAAACTTTGATATATGTGTTTAATTTGGTTGTCAAACGAAAGGCTATGGCTGCAGCTTTCATTTCAACTGTTCGATATTTCTCTATATATATCGATAAATGAGCTATGGGTTAAAATGTGGTTCCCCTTAAGCCTTGATATATGTGTTCAATTTGGTGTCAAACGCAAGGCTATGGCTGCAGCTTCCATCTCAACTGTTCGATATTTCGCTATATAGATCGATAAATGAGCTATGGGTTAAAATGTGGTTCCCATTAAGCCTTGATAAATGTGTTCAATTTGGTGTCAAACGCAAGGCTATGGCTGCAGCTTTCATTTCAAATGTTCGATATTTCGCTATATGTATCGATAAATGAGCTATGGGTTAAAATGTGGTTCCCCTTAAGCTCTGATATATGTGTTCAATTTGAAGTCAAACGCAAGGCTATGGCTGCAGCTTTCATTTCAAATGTTCGATATTTCGCTATATATATCGATAAATGAGCTATGGGTTAAAATGTGGTTCCCCTTCAGCCTTGATATATGTGTTCAATTTGGTGTCAAACGAAAGGCTATGGCTGCAGCTCCCATCTCAACTGTTCGATATTTCGCTATATATATCGATAAATGAGCTATGGGTTAAAATGTGGTTCCCATTAAGCCTTGATATATGTGTTCAATTTGGTGTCAAACGCATGGCTATGGCTGCAGCTTTCATTTCAACTGTTCGATATTTCGCTATATATATCGATAAATGAGCTATGGGTTAAATGTGGTTCCCATTAAACTTTGATATATGTGTTTAATTTGGTTGTCAAACGAAAGGCTATGGCTGCAGCTTTCATTTCAACTGTTCGATATTTCGCTATATATATCGATAAATGAGCTATGGGTTAAATGTGGTTCCCATTAAGCCTTGATATATGTGTTCAATTTGGGTGTCAAACGCAAGGCTTTGGCTGCAGCTTCCATCTCAACTGTTCGATATTTCGCTATATATATCGATAAATGAGCTATGGGTTAAAATGTGGTTCCTATTAAGCCTTGATATATGTGTTCAATTTGGTGTCAGACGCAAGGCTGTGGCTGCAGCTTTCATTTCAACTGTTCGATATTTCGCTATATATATCGATAAATGAGCTATGGGTTAAAATGTGGTTCCTATTAAGCCTTGATATATGTGTTCAATTTGGTGTCAAACTCATGGCTATGGCTGCAGCTTTCATTTCAAATGTTCGATATTTCGCTATATATATCGATAAATGAGCTATGGGTTAAAATGTGGTTCCCATTAAGCCTTGATATATGTGTTCAATTTGGGTGTCACACGCAAGGCTATGGCTGCAGCTTCCATCTCAACTGTTCGATATTTCGCTATATATATCGATAAATGAGCTATGGGTTAAAATGTGGTTCCCATTAAGCCTTGATATATGTGTTCAATTTTGTGTCAAACGCATGGCTATGGCTGCAGCTTTCATTTCAACTGTTCTATATTTCGCTATATATATCGATAAATGCGCTATGGGTTAAATGTGGTTCCCATTAAACTTTGATATATGTGTTTAATTTGGTTGTCAAACGCATGGCTATGGCTGCAGCTTCCATCTCAACTGTTCGACATTTCGCTATATATATCGATAAATGCGCTATGGGTTAAATGTGGTTCCCATTAAGCCTTGATATATGTGTTCAATTTGGGTGTCACACGCAAGGCTATGGCTGCAGCTTCCATTTCAACTGTTCTATATTTCGCTATATATATCGATAAATGCGCTATGGGTTAAATGTGGTTCCCATTAAACTTTGATATATGTGTTCAATTTTGTGTCAAACGCATGGCTATGGCTGCAGCTTTCATTTCAACTGTTCTATATTTCGCTATATATATCGATAAATGCGCTATGGGTTAAATGTGGTTCCCATTAAACTTTGATATATGTGTTTAATTTGGTTGTCAAACGCATGGCTATGGCTGCAGCTTCCATCTCAACTGTTCGATATTTCGCTATATATATCGATAAATGCGCTATGGGTTAAATGTGGTTCCCATTAAGCCTTGATATATGTGTTCAATTTGGGTGTCAAACGCAAGGCTTTGGCTGCAGCTTCCATCTCAACTGTTCGATATTTCGCTATATATATCGATAAATGAGCTATGGGTTAAAATGTGGTTCCTATTAAGCCTTGATATATGTGTTCAATTTGGTGTCAAACTCATGGCTTTGGCTGCAGCTTCCATCTCAACTGTTCGATATTTCGCTATATATATCGATAAATGAGCTATGGGTTAAAATGTGGTTCCTATTAAGCCTTGATATATGTGTTCAATTTGAAGTCAAACGCAAGGCTATGGCTGCAGCTTTCATTTCAAATGTTCGATATTTCGCTATATATATCGATAATTGAGCTATGGGTTAAAATGTGGTTCCCCTTAAGCCTTGATATATGTGTTCAATTTGGTGTCAAACGCAAGGCTATGGCTGCAGCTTCCATCTCAACTGTTCGATATTTCGCTATATATATCGATAAATGAGCTATGGGTTAAAATGTGGTTCCCATTAAGCCTTGATATATGTGTTCAATTTGGTGTCAAACGCATGGCTATGGCTGCAGCTTTCATTTCAACTGTTCGATATTTCGCTATATATATCGATAAATGAGCTATGGGTTAAATGTGGTTCCCATTAAACTTTGATATATGTGTTTAATTTGGTTGTCAAACGAAAGGCTATGGCTGCAGCTTTCATTTCAACTGTTCGATATTTCTCTATATATATCGATAAATGAGCTATGGGTTAAAATGTGGTTCCCCTTAAGCCTTGATATATGTGTTCAATTTGGTGTCAAACGCAAGGCTATGGCTGCAGCTTCCATCTCAACTGTTCGATATTTCGCTATATAGATCGATAAATGAGCTATGGGTTAAAATGTGGTTCCCATTAAGCCTTGATAAATGTGTTCAATTTGGTGTCAAACGCAAGGCTATGGCTGCAGCTTTCATTTCAAATGTTCGATATTTCGCTATATGTATCGATAAATGAGCTATGGGTTAAAATGTGGTTCCCCTTAAGCTCTGATATATGTGTTCAATTTGAAGTCAAACGCAAGGCTATGGCTGCAGCTTTCATTTCAAATGTTCGATATTTCGCTATATATATCGATAAATGAGCTATGGGTTAAAATGTGGTTCCCCTTCAGCCTTGATATATGTGTTCAATTTGGTGTCAAACGAAAGGCTATGGCTGCAGCTCCCATCTCAACTGTTCGATATTTCGCTATATATATCGATAAATGAGCTATGGGTTAAAATGTGGTTCCCATTAAGCCTTGATATATGTGTTCAATTTGGTGTCAAACGCATGGCTATGGCTGCAGCTTTCATTTCAACTGTTCGATATTTCGCTATATATATCGATAAATGAGCTATGGGTTAAATGTGGTTCCCATTAAACTTTGATATATGTGTTTAATTTGGTTGTCAAACGAAAGGCTATGGCTGCAGCTTTCATTTCAACTGTTCGATATTTCGCTATATATATCGATAAATGAGCTATGGGTTAAATGTGGTTCCCATTAAGCCTTGATATATGTGTTCAATTTGGGTGTCAAACGCAAGGCTTTGGCTGCAGCTTCCATCTCAACTGTTCGATATTTCGCTATATATATCGATAAATGAGCTATGGGTTAAAATGTGGTTCCTATTAAGCCTTGATATATGTGTTCAATTTGGTGTCAGACGCAAGGCTGTGGCTGCAGCTTTCATTTCAACTGTTCGATATTTCGCTATATATATCGATAAATGAGCTATGGGTTAAAATGTGGTTCCTATTAAGCCTTGATATATGTGTTCAATTTGGTGTCAAACTCATGGCTATGGCTGCAGCTTTCATTTCAAATGTTCGATATTTCGCTATATATATCGATAAATGAGCTATGGGTTAAAATGTGGTTCCCATTAAGCCTTGATATATGTGTTCAATTTGGGTGTCACACGCAAGGCTATGGCTGCAGCTTCCATCTCAACTGTTCGATATTTCGCTATATATATCGATAAATGAGCTATGGGTTAAAATGTGGTTCCCATTAAGCCTTGATATATGTGTTCAATTTTGTGTCAAACGCATGGCTATGGCTGCAGCTTTCATTTCAACTGTTCTATATTTCGCTATATATATCGATAAATGCGCTATGGGTTAAATGTGGTTCCCATTAAACTTTGATATATGTGTTTAATTTGGTTGTCAAACGCATGGCTATGGCTGCAGCTTCCATCTCAACTGTTCGACATTTCGCTATATATATCGATAAATGCGCTATGGGTTAAATGTGGTTCCCATTAAGCCTTGATATATGTGTTCAATTTGGGTGTCACACGCAAGGCTATGGCTGCAGCTTCCATTTCAACTGTTCTATATTTCGCTATATATATCGATAAATGCGCTATGGGTTAAATGTGGTTCCCATTAAACTTTGATATATGTGTTCAATTTTGTGTCAAACGCATGGCTATGGCTGCAGCTTTCATTTCAACTGTTCTATATTTCGCTATATATATCGATAAATGCGCTATGGGTTAAATGTGGTTCCCATTAAACTTTGATATATGTGTTTAATTTGGTTGTCAAACGCATGGCTATGGCTGCAGCTTCCATCTCAACTGTTCGATATTTCGCTATATATATCGATAAATGCGCTATGGGTTAAATGTGGTTCCCATTAAGCCTTGATATATGTGTTCAATTTGGGTGTCAAACGCAAGGCTTTGGCTGCAGCTTCCATCTCAACTGTTCGATATTTCGCTATATATATCGATAAATGAGCTATGGGTTAAAATGTGGTTCCTATTAAGCCTTGATATATGTGTTCAATTTGGTGTCAAACTCATGGCTATGGCTGCAGCTTTCATTTCAAATGTTCGATATTTCGCTATATATATCGATAAATGAGCTATGGGTTAAAATGTGGTTCCCCTTAAGCCTTGATATATGTGTTCAATTTGGTGTCAGACGCAAGGCTGTGGCTGCAGCTTTCATTTCAACTGTTCGATATTTCGCTATATATATCGATAAATGAGCTATGGGTTAAAATGTGGTTCCTATTAAGCCTTGATATATGTGTTCAATTTGGTGTCAAACTCATGGCTATGGCTGCAGCTTTCATTTCAAATGTTCGATATTTCGCTATATATATCGATAAATGAGCTATGGGTTAAAATGTGGTTCCCATTAAGCCTTGATATATGTGTTCAATTTGGGTGTCACACGCAAGGCTATGGCTGCAGCTTCCATCTCAACTGTTCGATATTTCGCTATATATATCGATAAATGAGCTATGGGTTAAAATGTGGTTCCCATTAAGCCTTGATATATGTGTTCAATTTTGTGTCAAACGCATGGCTATGGCTGCAGCTTTCATTTCAACTGTTCTATATTTCGCTATATATATCGATAAATGCGCTATGGGTTAAATGTAGTTCCCATTAAACTTTGATATATGTGTTTAATTTGGTTGTCAAACGCATGGCTATGGCTGCAGCTTCCATCTCAACTGTTCGATATTTCGCTATATATATCGATAAATGCGCTATGGGTTAAATGTGGTTCCCATTAAGCCTTGATATATGTGTTCAATTTGGGTGTCACACGCAAGGCTATGGCTGCAGCTTCCATTTCAACTGTTCTATATTTCGCTATATATATCGATAAATGCGTAATGGGTTAAATGTGGTTCCCATTAAACTTTGATATATGTGTTCAATTTGGTGTCAAACGCATGGCTATGGCTGCAGCTTTCATTTCAACTGTTCGATATTTCGCTATATATATCGATAAATGAGCTATGGGTTTAATGTGGTTCCCATTAAGCCTTGATATATGTGTTCAATTTGGGTGTCACACGCAAGGCTATGGATGCAGCTTTCATTTCAACTGTTCGATATTTCGCTATATATATCGATAAATGCGCTATGGGTTAAATGTGGTTCCCATTAAACTTTGATATATGTGTTCAATTTGGTGTCAAACGCATGGCTATGGCTGCAGCTTTCATTTCAACTGTTCGATATTTCGCTATATATATCGATAAATGAGCTATGGGTTAAATGTGGTTCCCATTAAACTTTGATATATGTGTTTAATTTGGGTGTCAAACGAAAGGCTATGGCTGCAGTTTTTATTTTTATTTTAGCTGCTTGATATTACGCCATATTTATCGATAAATGAGTTATGGGCCAAAATGTGGTTCCCATTAAGCCTTGATATATGTGTTCAATTTGGTGTCAAACGCATTGCTATGGCTGCAGCTTGCATTTCAACTGTTCGATATTTCGCCATATATATCGATAAATGAGCTATGGGTTAAATGTGGTTCCCATTAAGCCTTGATATATGTGTTCAATTTGGGTGTCAAACGATAGGGCATGGCCGCAGTTTTTATTTTTATTTTAGCTGCTTGATATTACGCCATATTTATCGATAAATGAGTTATGGGCCAAAATGTGGTTCCCATAAAACCTTGATATATGTGTTCAATTTGGTGTCAAACGAAAGGCTGTGGCTACAGCTTTCATTTCAACTGTTCGCTATTTCGATATATATATCGATAAATGAGCTATGGGCCAAAATGTGGTTCCCCTTAAGCCTTGATATATGTGTTCAATTTGGTGTCAAACGCATGGCTATGGCTGCAGCTTTCATTTCAACTGTTCGATATTTCGCTATATATATCGATAAATGAGCTATGGGTTAAAATGTGGTTCCCATTAAGCCTTGATATATGTGTTCAATTTGGTGTCAAACGCATGGCTATGGCTGCAGCTTTCATTTCAACTGTTCGATATTTCGCCATATATATCGATAAATGAGCTATGGGTTAAATGTGGTTCCCATTAAGCCTTGATATATGTGTTCAATTTGGGTGTCAAACGATAGGGCATGGCCGCAGTTTTTATTTTTATTTTAGCTGCTTGATATTACGCCATATTTATCGATAAATGAGTTATGGGCCAAAATGTGGTTCCCATAAAACCTTGATATATGTGTTCAATTTGGTGTCAAACGAAAGGCTGTGGCTACAGCTTTCATTTCAACTGTTCGCTATTTCGATATATATATCGATAAATGAGCTATGGGCCAAAATGTGGTTCCCCTTAAGCCTTGATATATGTGTTCAATTTGGTGTCAAACGCATGGCTATGGCTGCAGCTTTCATTTCAACTGTTCGATATTTCGCTATATATATCGATAAATGAGCTATGGGGTAAAATGTGGTTCCCATTAAGCCTTGATATATGTGTTCAATTTGGTGTCAAACGCAAGGCTTTGGCTGCAGCTTTCATTTCAAATGTTCGATATTTCGCTATATATATCGATAAATGAGCTATGGGTTAAAATGTGGTTCCCCTTAAGCCTTGATATATGTGTTCAATTTGAAGTCAAACGCAAGGCTATGGCTGCAGCTTTCATTTCAAATGTTCGATATTTCGCTATATATATCGATAAATGAGCTATGGGTTAAAATGTGGTTCCCATTAAGCCTGATATATTTATGTGTTCAATTTGGTGTCAAACGCAAGGCTATGGCTGCAGCTTCCATCTCAACTGTTCGATATTTCGCTATATGTATCGATAAATGAGCTATGGGGTAAAATGTGGTTCCCATTAAGCCTTGATATATGTGTTCAATTTGGTGTCAAACGCAAGGCTATGGCTGCAGCTTCCATCTCAACTGTTCGATATTTCGCATATATATCGATAAATGAGCTATGGGGTAAAATGTGGTTCCCATTAAGCCTTGATATATGTGTTCAATTTGGTGTCAAAAGCAAGGCTATGGCTGCAGCTTTCATTTCAAATGTTCGATATTTCGCATATATATCGATAAATGAGCTATGGGTTAAAATGTGGTTCCCCTTAAGCCTTGATATATGTGTTCAATTTGGTGTCAAACGCAAGGCTATGGCTGCAGCTTTCATTTCAAATGTTCGATATTTCGCATATATATCGATAAATGAGCTATGGGGTAAAATGTGGTTCCCATTAAGCCTTGATATATGTGTTCAATTTGGTGTCAAACGCAAGGCTTTGGCTGCAGCTTTCATTTCAAATGTTCGATATTTCGCTATATATATCGATAAATGAGCTATGGGTTAAAATGTGGTTCCCCTTAAGCCTTGATATATGTGTTCAATTTGAAGTCAAACGCAAGGCTATGGCTGCAGCTTTCATTTCAAATGTTCGATATTTCGCTATATATATCGATAAATGAGCTATGGGTTAAAATGTGGTTCCCGTTAAGCCTTGATATATGTGTTCAATTTGGTGTCAAAAGCAAGGCTATGGCTGCAGCTTTCATTTCAAATGTTCGATATTTCGCATATATATCGATAAATGAGCTATGGGTTAAAATGTGGTTCCCCTTAAGCCTTGATATATGTGTTCAATTTGGTGTCAAACGCAAGGCTATGGCTGCAGCTTTCATTTCAAATGTTCGATATATCGCTATGTATATCGATAAATGAGCTATATGTTAAAATGTGGTTCCCATTAAACCTTGATATATGTGTTCAATTTGGTGTCAAACGCAAGGCTATGGCTGCAGCTTTCATTTCAAATGTTCGATATATCGCTATATATATCGATAAATGAGCTATGGGTTAAAATGTGGTTCCCATTAAGCCTTGATATATGTGTTCAATTTGGTGTCAAACGCATGGCTATGGCTGCAGCTTTCATTTCAACTGTTCGATATTTCGCTATATATATCGATAAATGAGTTATGGGCCAAAATGTGGTTCCCATAAAACCTTGATATATGTGTTCAATTTGGTGTCAAACGCAAGGCTATGACTGCAGCTTTCATTTCAAATGTTCGATATTTCGCTATATATATCGATAAATGAGCTATGGGTTAAAATGTGGTTCCCCTTAAGCTTTGATATATGTGTTCAATTTGAAGTCAAGCGCAAGGCTATGGCTGCAGCTTTCATTTCAACTGTTCGATATTTCGCTATATATATCGATAAGTGAGCTATGGGTTAAATGTGGTTCCCATTAAACTTTGATATATGTGTTTAATTTGGTTGTCAAACGAAAGGCTATGGCTGCAGCTTTTATTTCAACTGTTCGATATTTCGCTATATATATCGATAAATGAGCTATGGGTTAAATGTGGTTCCCATTAAGCCTTGATATATGTGTTCAATTTGAAGTCAAGCGCAAGGCTATGGCTGCAGCTTTCATTTCAACTGTTCGATATTTCGCTATATATATCGATAAATGAGTTATGGGCCAAAATGTGGTTCCCATAAAACCTTGATATATGTGTTCAATTTGGTGTCAAACGCAAGGCTATGACTGACGCTTTCATTTCAAATGTTCGATATTTCGCTATATATATCGATAAATGAGTTATGGGCCAAAATGTGGTTCCCATAAAACCTTGATATATGTGTTCAATTTGGTGTCAAACGCAAGGCTATGACTGCAGCTTTCATTTCAAATGTTCGATATATCGCTATATATATCGATAAATGAGCTATGGGTTAAAATGTGGTTCCCATTAAGCCTTGATATATGTGTTCAATTTGAAGTCAAGCGCAAGGCTATGGCTGTAGCTTTCATTTCAACTGTTCGATATTTCGCTATATATATCGATAAATGAGTTATGGGCCAAAATGTGGTTCCCATAAAACCTTGATATATGTGTTCAATTTGAAGTCAAGCGCAAGGCTATGGCTGTAGCTTTCATTTCAACTGTTCGATATTTCGCTATATGTATCGATAAATGAGCTATGGGTTAAAATGTGGTTCCCATTAAGCCTTGATATATGTGTTCAATTTGAAGTCAAGCGCAAGGCTATGGCTGTAGCTTTCATTTCAACTGTTCGATATTTCGCTATATATATCGATAAATGAGTTATGGGCCAAAATGTGGTTCCCATTAAGCCTTGATATATGTGTTCAATTTGGTGTCAAACGCAAGGCTATGACTGCAGCTTTCATTTCAAATGTTCGATATATCGCTATATATATCGATAAATGAGCTATGGGTTAAAATGTGGTTCCCATTAAGCCTTGATATATGTGTTCAATTTGAAGTCAAGCGCAAGGCTATGGCTGTAGCTTTCATTTCAACTGTTCGATATTTCGCTATATATATCGATAAATGAGTTATGGGCCAAAATGTGGTTCCCATTAAGCCTTGATATATGTGTTCAATTTGAAGTCAAGCGCAAGGCTATGGCTGTAGCTTTCATTTCAACTGTTCGATATTTCGCTATATGTATCGATAAATGAGCTATGGGGTAAAATGTGGTTCCCATTAAGCCTTGATATATGTGTTCAATTTGGTGTCAAACGCAAGGCTATGGCTGCAGCTTCCATCTCAACTGTTCGATATTTCGCATATATATCGATAAATGAGCTATGGGGTAAAATGTGGTTCCCATTAAGCCTTGATATATGTGTTCAATTTGGTGTCAAAAGCAAGGCTATGGCTGCAGCTTTCATTTCAAATGTTCGATATTTCGCATATATATCGATAAATGAGCTATGGGTTAAAATGTGGTTCCCCTTAAGCCTTGATATATGTGTTCAATTTGGTGTCAAACGCAAGGCTATGGCTGCAGCTTTCATTTCAAATGTTCGATATTTCGCATATATATCGATAAATGAGCTATGGGGTAAAATGTGGTTCCCATTAAGCCTTGATATATGTGTTCAATTTGGTGTCAAACGCAAGGCTTTGGCTGCAGCTTTCATTTCAAATGTTCGATATTTCGCTATATATATCGATAAATGAGCTATGGGTTAAAATGTGGTTCCCCTTAAGCCTTGATATATGTGTTCAATTTGAAGTCAAACGCAAGGCTATGGCTGCAGCTTTCATTTCAAATGTTCGATATTTCGCTATATATATCGATAAATGAGCTATGGGTTAAAATGTGGTTCCCATTAAGCCTGATATATTTATGTGTTCAATTTGGTGTCAAACGCAAGGCTATGGCTGCAGCTTCCATCTCAACTGTTCGATATTTCGCTATATGTATCGATAAATGAGCTATGGGGTAAAATGTGGTTCCCATTAAGCCTTGATATATGTGTTCAATTTGGTGTCAAACGCAAGGCTATGGCTGCAGCTTCCATCTCAACTGTTCGATATTTCGCATATATATCGATAAATGAGCTATGGGGTAAAATGTGGTTCCCATTAAGCCTTGATATATGTGTTCAATTTGGTGTCAAAAGCAAGGCTATGGCTGCAGCTTTCATTTCAAATGTTCGATATTTCGCATATATATCGATAAATGAGCTATGGGTTAAAATGTGGTTCCCCTTAAGCCTTGATATATGTGTTCAATTTGGTGTCAAACGCAAGGCTATGGCTGCAGCTTTCATTTCAAATGTTCGATATATCGCTATGTATATCGATAAATGAGCTATATGTTAAAATGTGGTTCCCATTAAACCTTGATATATGTGTTCAATTTGGTGTCAAACGCAAGGCTATGGCTGCAGCTTTCATTTCAAATGTTCGATATATCGCTATATATATCGATAAATGAGCTATGGGTTAAAATGTGGTTCCCATTAAGCCTTGATATATGTGTTCAATTTGGTGTCAAACGCATGGCTATGGCTGCAGCTTTCATTTCAACTGTTCGATATTTCGCTATATATATCGATAAATGAGTTATGGGCCAAAATGTGGTTCCCATAAAACCTTGATATATGTGTTCAATTTGGTGTCAAACGCAAGGCTATGACTGCAGCTTTCATTTCAAATGTTCGATATTTCGCTATATATATCGATAAATGAGCTATGGGTTAAAATGTGGTTCCCCTTAAGCTTTGATATATGTGTTCAATTTGAAGTCAAGCGCAAGGCTATGGCTGCAGCTTTCATTTCAACTGTTCGATATTTCGCTATATATATCGATAAGTGAGCTATGGGTTAAATGTGGTTCCCATTAAACTTTGATATATGTGTTTAATTTGGTTGTCAAACGAAAGGCTATGGCTGCAGCTTTTATTTCAACTGTTCGATATTTCGCTATATATATCGATAAATGAGCTATGGGTTAAATGTGGTTCCCATTAAGCCTTGATATATGTGTTCAATTTGAAGTCAAGCGCAAGGCTATGGCTGCAGCTTTCATTTCAACTGTTCGATATTTCGCTATATATATCGATAAATGAGTTATGGGCCAAAATGTGGTTCCCATAAAACCTTGATATATGTGTTCAATTTGGTGTCAAACGCAAGGCTATGACTGCAGCTTTCATTTCAAATGTTCGATATATCGCTATATATATCGATAAATGAGCTATGGGTTAAAATGTGGTTCCCATTAAGCCTTGATATATGTGTTCAATTTGAAGTCAAGCGCAAGGCTATGGCTGTAGCTTTCATTTCAACTGTTCGATATTTCGCTATATATATCGATAAATGAGTTATGGGCCAAAATGTGGTTCCCATAAAACCTTGATATATGTGTTCAATTTGGTGTCAAACGCAAGGCTATGACTGCAGCTTTCATTTCAAATGTTCGATATTTCGCTATATATATCGATAAATGAGTTATGGGCCAAAATGTGGTTCCCATAAAACCTTGATATATGTGTTCAATTTGGTGTCAAACGCAAGGCTATGACTGCAGCTTTCATTTCAAATGTTCGATATTTCGCTATATATATCGATAAATGAGCTATGGGTTAAAATGTGGTTCCCCTTAAGCTTTGATATATGTGTTCAATTTGAAGTCAAGCGCAAGGCTATGGCTGCAGCTTTCATTTCAACTGTTCGATATTTCGCTATATATATCGATAAATGAGTTATGGGCCAAAATGTGGTTCCCATAAAACCTTGATATATGTGTTCAATTTGGTGTCAAACGCAAGGCTATGACTGCAGCTTTCATTTCAAATGTTCGATATTTCGCTATATATATCGATAAATGAGCTATGGGTTAAAATGTGGTTCCCCTTAAGCTTTGATATATGTGTTCAATTTGAAGTCAAGCGCAAGGCTATGGCTGCAGCTTTCATTTCAACTGTTCGATATTTCGCTATATATATCGATAAATGAGCTATGGGTTAAATGTGGTTCCCATTAAACTTTGATATATGTGTTTAATTTGGTTGTCAAACGAAAGGCTATGGCTGCAGCTTTTATTTCAACTGTTCGATATTTCGCTATATATATCGATAAATGAGTTATGGGCCAAAATATGGTGCCCATAAAACCTTGATATATGTGTTCAATTTGGTGTCAAACGCAAGGCTATGACTGCAGCTTTCATTTCAAATGTTCGATATATCGCTATATATATCGATAAATGAGCTATGGGTTAAAATGTGGTTCCCATTAAGCCTTGATATATGTGTTCAATTTGGTGTCAAACGCATGGGTATGGCTGCAGCTTTCATTTCAACTGTTCGATATTTCGCTATATATATCGATAAATGAGCTATGGGTTAAATATGGTTCCCATTAAACTTTGATATATGTGTTTAATTTGGTTGTCAAACGAAAGGCTATGGCTGCAGCTTTTATTTCAACTGTTCGATATTTCGCTATATATATCGATAAATGAGCTATGGGTTAAATGTGGTTCCCATTAAGCCTTGATATATGTGTTCAATTTGGGTGTCAAACGATAGGGCATGGCCGCAGTTTTTATTTTTATTTTAGCTGCTTGATATTACGCCATATTTATCGATAAATGAGTTATGGGCCAAAATGTGGTTCCCATAAAACCTTGATATATGTGTTCAATTTAGTGTCAAACGCATGGCTATGGCTGCAGCTTTCATTTCAAATGTTCGATATTTCGCTATATATATCGATAAATGAGCTATGGGTTAAATTTGGTTCCCATTAAACTTTGATATATGTGTTTAATTTGGTTGTCAAACGAAAGGCTATGGCTGCAGCTTTCATTTCAACTGTTCGATATTTCGCTATATATATATCGATAAATGAGCTATGGGTTAAATGTGGTTCCCATTAAGCCTTGATATATGTGTTCAATTTGGGTGTCAAACGCAAGGCTTTGGCTGCAGCTTCCATCTCAACTGTTCGATATTTCGCTATATATATCGATAAATGAGCTATGGGTTAAAATGTGGTTCCTATTAAGCCTTGATATATGTGTTCAATTTGGTGTCAAACTCATGGCTATGGCTGCAGCTTTCATTTCAAATGTTCGATATTTTGCTGTATATATCGATAAATGAGCTATGGGTTAAATGTGGTTCCCATTAAGCCTTGATATATGTGTTCAATTTGGGTGTCAAACGATAGGGCATGGCCGCAGTTTTTATTTTTATTTTAGCTGCTTGATATTACGCCATATTTATCGATAAATGAGTTATGGGCCAAAATGTGGTTCCCATAAAACCTTGATATATGTGTTCAATTTGGTGTCAAACGAAAGGCTGTGGCTGCAGCTTTCATTTCAACTGTTCGATATTTCGCTATATATATCGATAAATGAGCTATGGGTTAAATGTGGTTCCCATTAAACTTTGATATATGTGTTTAATTTGGTTGTCAAACGAAAGGCTATGGCTGCAGCTTTCATTTCAACTGTTCGATATTTCGCTATATATATCGATAAATGAGCTATGGGTTAAATGTGGTTCCCATTAAGCCTTGATATATGTGTTCAATTTGGGTGTCAAACGCAAGGCTTTGGCTGCAGCTTCCATCTCAACTGTTCGATATTTCGCTATATATATCGATAAATGAGCTATGGGTTAAAATGTGGTTCCTATTAAGCCTTGATATATGTGTTCAATTTGGTGTCAAACTCATGGCTATGGCTGCAGCTTTCATTTCAAATGTTCGACATTTTGCTGTATATATCGATAAATGAGCTATGGGTTAAATGTGGTTCCCATTAAGCCTTGATATATGTGTTCAATTTGGGTGTCAAACGATAGGGCATGGCCGCAGTTTTTATTTTTATTTTAGCTGCTTGATATTACGCCATATTTATCGATAAATGAGTTATGGGCCAAAATGTGGTTCCCATAAAACTTTGATATATGTGTTCAATTTGGTGTCAAACGAAAGGCTGTGGCTGCAGCTTTCATTTCAGCTGTTCGATATTTCGATATATATATCGATAAATGAGCTATGGGCCAAAATGTGGTTCCCCTTAAGCCTTGATATATGTGTTCAATTTGGTGTCAAACGCATGGCTATGGCTGCAGCTTTCATTTCAACTGTTCGATATTTCGCTATATATATCGATAAATGAGTTATGGGCCAAAATGTGGTTCCCATAAAACCTTGATATATGTGTTCAATTTGGTGTCAAACGCAAGGCTATGACTGCAGCTTTCATTTCAAATGTTCGATATTTCGCTATATATATCGATAAATGAGTTATGGGCCAAAATGTGGTTCCCATAAAACCTTGATATATGTGTTCAATTTGGTGTCAAACGCAAGGCTATGACTGCAGCTTTCATTTCAAATGTCCGATATTTCGCTATATATATCGATAAATGAGCTATGGGTTAAAATGTGGTTCCCCTTAAGTTTTGATATATGTGTTCAATTTGAAGTCAAGCGCAAGGCTATGGCTGCAGCTTTCATTTCAACTGTTCGATATTTCGCTATATATATCGATAAATGAGCTATGGGTTAAATGTGGTTCCCATTAAACTTTGATATATGTGTTTAATTTGGTTGTCAAACGAAAGGCTATGGCTGCAGCTTTTATTTCAACTGTTCTATATTTCGCTATATATATCGATAAATGAGTTATGGGCCAAAATGTGGTTCCCATAAAACCTTGATATATGTGTTCAATTTGGTGTCAAACGATAGGCTGTGGCTGCAGCTTTCATTTCAACTGTTCGATATTTCGCTATATACATATATCGATAAATGAGGTATGGGTTAAATGTGGTTCCCATTAAACTTTGATATATGTGTTTAATTTGGTTGTCAAACGAAAGGCTATGGCTGCAGCTTTCATTTCAAATGTTCGATATTTTGCTGTATATATCGATAAATGAGCTATGGGTTAAAAGTGGTTCCCATTAAGCCTTGATATATGTGTTCAATTTGGGTGTCAAACGATAGGGCATGGCCGCAGTTTTTATTTTTATTTTAGCTGCTTGATATTACGCCATATTTATCGATAAATGAGTTATGGGCCAAAATGTGGTTCCCATAAAACCTTGATATATGTGTTCAATTTGGTGTCAAACTCATGGCTATGGCTGCAGCTTTCATTTCAAATGTTCGATATTTTGCTGTATATATCGATAAATGAGCTATGGGTTAAATGTGGTTCCCATTAAGCCTTGATATATGTGTTCAATTTGGGTGTCAAACGATAGGGCATGGCCGCAGTTTTTATTTTTATTTTAGCTGCTTGATATTACGCCATATTTATCGATAAATGAGTTATGGGCCAAAATGTGGTTCCCATAAAACCTTGATATATGTGTTCAATTTGGTGTCAAACGAAAGGCTGTGGCTGCAGCTTTCATTTCAACTGTTCGATATTTCGCTATATATATCGATAAATGAGCTATGGGTTAAATGTGGTTCCCATTAAACTTTGATATATGTGTTTAATTTGGTTGTCAAACGAAAGGCTATGGCTGCAGCTTTCATTTCAACTGTTCGATATTTCGCTATATATATCGATAAATGAGCTATGGGTTAAATGTGGTTCCCATTAAGCCTTGATATATGTGTTCAATTTGGGTGTCAAACGCAAGGCTTTGGCTGCAGCTTCCATCTCAACTGTTCGATATTTCGCTATATATATCGATAAATGAGCTATGGGTTAAAATGTGGTTCCTATTAAGCCTTGATATATGTGTTCAATTTGGTGTCAAACTCATGGCTATGGCTGCAGCTTTCATTTCAAATGTTCGATATTTTGCTGTATATATCGATAAATGAGCTATGGGTTAAATGTGGTTCCCATTAAGCCTTGATATATGTGTTCAATTTGGGTGTCAAACGATAGGGCATGGCCGCAGTTTTTATTTTTATTTTAGCTGCTTGATATTACGCCATATTTATCGATAAATGAGTTATGGGCCAAAATGTGGTTCCCATAAAACTTTGATATATGTGTTCAATTTGGTGTCAAACGAAAGGCTGTGGCTGCAGCTTTCATTTCAACTGTTCGATATTTCGATATATATATCGATAAATGAGCTATGGGCCAAAATGTGGTTCCCCTTAAGCCTTGATATATGTGTTCAATTTGGTGTCAAACGCATGGCTATGGCTGCAGCTTTCATTTCAACTGTTCGATATTTCGCTATATATATCGATAAATGAGTTATGGGCCAAAATGTGGTTCCCATAAAACCTTGATATATGTGTTCAATTTGGTGTCAAACGCAAGGCTATGACTGCAGCTTTCATTTCAAATGTTCGATATTTCGCTATATATATCGATAAATGAGTTATGGGCCAAAATGTGGTTCCCATAAAACCTTGATATATGTGTTCAATTTGGTGTCAAACGCAAGGCTATGACTGCAGCTTTCATTTCAAATGTCCGATATTTCGCTATATATATCGATAAATGAGCTATGGGTTAAAATGTGGTTCCCCTTAAGTTTTGATATATGTGTTCAATTTGAAGTCAAGCGCAAGGCTATGGCTGCAGCTTTCATTTCAACTGTTCGATATTTCGCTATATATATCGATAAATGAGCTATGGGTTAAATGTGGTTCCCATTAAACTTTGATATATGTGTTTAATTTGGTTGTCAAACGAAAGGCTATGGCTGCAGCTTTTATTTCAACTGTTCTATATTTCGCTATATATATCGATAAATGAGTTATGGGCCAAAATGTGGTTCCCATAAAACCTTGATATATGTGTTCAATTTGGTGTCAAACGATAGGCTGTGGCTGCAGCTTTCATTTCAACTGTTCGATATTTCGCTATATACATATATCGATAAATGAGCTATGGGTTAAATGTGGTTCCCATTAAACTTTGATATATGTGTTTAATTTGGTTGTCAAACGAAAGGCTATGGCTGCAGCTTTCATTTCAAATGTTCGATATTTTGCTGTATATATCGATAAATGAGCTATGGGTTAAATGTGGTTCCCATTAAGCCTTGATATATGTGTTCAATTTGGGTGTCAAACGATAGGGCATGGCCGCAGTTTTTATTTTTATTTTAGCTGCTTGATATTACGCCATATTTATCGATAAATGAGTTATGGGCCAAAATGTGGTTCCCATAAAACCTTGATATATGTGTTCAATTTGGTGTCAAACGAAAGGCTGTGGCTGCAGCTTTCATTTCAACTGTTCGATATTTCGCTATATATATCGATAAATGAGCTATGGGTTAAATGTGGTTCCCATTAAACTTTGATATATGTGTTTAATTTGGTTGTCAAACGAAAGGCTATGGCTGCAGCTTTCATTTCAACTGTTCGATATTTCGCTATATATATCGATAAATGAGCTATGGGTTAAATGTGGTTCCCATTAAGCCTTGGTATATGTGTTCAATTTGGGTGTCAAACGCAAGGCTTTGGCTGCAACTTCCATCTCAACTGTTCGATATTTCGCTATATATATCGATAAATGAGCTATGGGTTAAAATGTGGTTCCTATTAAGCCTTGATATATGTGTTCAATTTGGTGTCAAACTCATGGCTATGGCTGCAGCTTTCATTTCAAATGTTCGATATTTTGCTGTATATATCGATAAATGAGCTATGGGTTAAATGTGGTTCCCATTAAGCCTTGATATATGTGTTCAATTTGGGTGTCAAACGATAGGGCATGGCCGCAGCTTTTATTTTTATTTTAGCTGCTTGATATTACGCCATATTTATCGATAAATGAGTTATGGGCCAAAATGTGGTTCCCATAAAACTTTGATATATGTGTTCAATTTGGTGTCAAACGAAAGGCTGTGGCTGCAGCTTTCATTTCAACTGTTCGATATTTCGATATATATATCGATAAATGAGCTATGGGCCAAAATGTGGTTCCCCTTAAGCCTTGATATATGTGTTCAATTTGGTGTCAAACGCATGGCTATGGCTGCAGCTTTAATTTCAACTGTTCGATATTTCGCTATATATATCGATAAATGAGTTATGGGCCAAAATGTGGTTCCCATAAAACCTTGATATATGTGTTCAATTTCGTGTCAAATGCAAGGCTATGACTGCAGCTTTCATTTCAAATGTTCGATATTTCGCTATATATATCGATAAATGAGTTATGGGCCAAAATGTGGTTCCCATAAAACCTTGATATATGTGTTCAATTTGGTGTCAAACGCAAGGCTATGACTGCAGCTTTCATTTCAAATGTTCGATATTTCGCTATATATATCGATAAATGAGCTATGGGTTAAAATGTGGTTCCCCTTAAGCTTTGATATATGTGTTCAATTTGAAGTCAAGCGCAAGGCTATGGCTGCAGCTTTAATTTCAACTGTTCGATATTTCGCTATATATATCGATAAATGAGCTATGGGTTAAATGTGGTTCCCATTAAACTTTGATATATGTGTTTAATTTGGTTGTCAAACGAAAGGCTATGGCTGCAGCTTTTATTTCAACTGTTCGATATTTCGCTATATATATCGATAAATGAGTTATGGGCCAAAATGTGGTTCCCATAAAACCTTGATATATGTGTTCAATTTGGTGTCAAACGCAAGGCTATGACTGCAGCTTTCATTTCAAATGTTCGATATATCGCTATATATATCGATAAATGAGCTATGGGTTAAAATGTGGTTCCCATTAAGCCTTGATATATGTGTTCAATTTGGTGTCAAACGCATGGCTATGGCTGCAGCTTTCATTTCAACTGTTCGATATTTCGCTATATATATCGATAAATGAGCTATGGGTTAAATATGGTTCCCATTAAATTTTGATATATGTGTTTAATTTGGTTGTCAAACGAAAGGCTATGGCTGCAGCTTTTATTTCAACTGTTCGATATTTCGCTATATATAGCGATAGATGAGCTATGGGTTAAATGTGGTTCCCATTAAGCCTTGATATATGTGTTCAATTTGGGTGTCAAACGATAGGGCATGGCCGCAGTTTTTATTTTTATTTTAGCTGCTTGATATTGCGCCATATTTATCGATAAATGAGTTATGGGCCAAAATGTGGTTCCCATAAAACCTTGATATATGTGTTCAATTTAGTGTCAAACGCATGGCTATGGCTGCAGCTTTCATTTCAACTGTTCGATATTTCGCTATATATATCGATAAATGAGCTATGGGTTAAATGTGGTTCCCATTAAACTTTGATATATGTGTTTAATTTGGTTGTCAAACGAAAGGCTATGGCTGCAGCTTTCATTTCAACTGTTCGATATTTCGCTATATATATCGATAAATGAGCTATGGGTTAAATGTGGTTCCCATTAAGCCTTGATATATGTGTTCAATTTGGGTGTCAAACGCAAGGCTTTGGCTGCAGCTTCCATCTCAACTGTTCGATATTTCGCTATATATATCGATAAATGAGCTATGGGTTAAAATGTGGTTCCCATTAAGCCTTGATATATGTGTTCAATTTGGTGTCAAACTCATGGCTATGGCTGCAGCCTTCATTTCAAATGTTCGATATTTTGCTGTATATATCGATAAATGAGCTATGGGTTAAATGTGGTTCCCATTAAGCCTTGATATATGTGTTCAATTGGGGTGTCAAACGATAGGGCATGGCCGCAGTTTTTATTTTTATTTTAGCTGCTTGATATTACGCCATATTTATCGATAAATGAGTTATGGGCCAAAATGTGGTTCCCATAAAACCTTGATATATGTGTTCAATTTGGTGTCAAACGAAAGGCTGTGGCTGCAGCTTTCATTTCAACTGTTCGATATTTCGCTATATATATCGATAAATGAGCTATGGGTTAAATGTGGTTCCCATTAAACTTTGATATATGTGTTTAATTTGGTTGTCAAACGAAAGGCTATGGCTGCAGCTTTCATTTCAACTGTTCGATATTTCGCTATATATATCTATAAATGAGCTATGGGTTAAATGTGGTTCCCATTAAGCCTTGATATATGTGTTCAATTTGGGTGTCAAACGCAAGGCTTTGGCTGCAGCTTCCATCTCAACTGTTCGATATTTCGCTATATATATCGATAAATGAGCTATGGGTTAAAATGTGGTTCCTATTAAGCCTTGATATATGTGTTCAATTTGGTGTCAAACTCATGGCTATGGCTGCAGCTTTCATTTCAAATGTTCGATATTTTGCTGTATATATCGATAAATGAGCTATGGGTTAAATGTGGTTCCCATTAAGCCTTGATATATGTGTTCAATTTGGGTGTCAAACGATAGGGCATGGCCGCAGTTTTTATTTTTATTTTAGCTGCTTGATATTACGCCATATTTATCGATAAATGAGTTATGGGCCAAAATGTGGTTCCCATAAAACTTTGATATATGTGTTCAATTTGGTGTCACACGAAAGGCTGTGGCTGCAGCTTTCATTTCAACTGTTCGATATTTCGCTATATATATCGATAAATGAGCTATGGGTTAAAATGTGGTTCCCATTAAGCCTTGATATATGTGTTCAATTTGGTGTCAAACGCATGGCTATGGCTGCAGCTTTCATTTCAACTGTTCGATATTTCGCTATATATATCGATAAATGAGCTATGGGTTAAAATGTGGTTCCCATTCAGCCTTTATATATGTGTTCAATTTGGGTGTCAAACGATAGGGCATGGCCGCAGTTTTTATTTTTATTTTAGCTGCTTGATATTACGCCATATTTATCGATAAATGAGTTATGGGCCAAAATCTGGTTCCCATAAAACCTTGATATATGTGTTCAATTTGGGTGTCAAACGCATGGCTATGGCTGCAGCTTTCATTTCAACTGTTCGATATTTCGCTATATATATCGATAAATGAGCTATGGGTTAAATGTGGTTCCCATTAAGCCTTGATATATGTGTTCAATTTGGGTGTCAAACGCAAGGCTATGGCTGCAGTTTCCATCTCAACTGTTCGATATTTCGCTGTATATATCGATAAATGAGCTATGGGTTAAAATGTGGTTCCTATTAAGCCTTGATATATGTGTTCAATTTGGTGTCAAACTCATGGCTATGGCTGCAGCTTTCATTTCAAATGTTCGATATTTTGCTGTATATATCGATAAATGAGCTATGGGTTAAATGTGGTTCCCATTAAGCCTTGATATATGTGTTCAATTTGGGTGTCAAACGATAGGGCATGGCCGCAGTTTTTATTTTTATTTTAGCTGCTTGATATTACGCCATATTTATCGATAAATGAGTTATGGGCCAAAATGTGGTTCCCATAAAACTTTGATATATGTGTTCAATTTGGTGTCAAACGAAAGGCTGTGGCTGCAGCTTTCATTTCAACTGTTCAATATTTCGCTATATATATCGATAAATGAGCTATGGGTTAAAATGTGGTTCCCATTAAGCCTTGATATATGTGTTCAATTTGGTGTCAAACGCATGGCTATGGCTGCAGCTTTCATTTCAACTGTTCGATATTTCGCTATATATATCGATAAATGAGCTATGGGTTAAAATGTGGTTCCCATTCAGCCTTGATATATGTGTTCAATTTGGGTGTCAAACGATAGGGCATGGCCGCAGTTTTTATTTTTATTTTAGCTGCTTGATATTACGCCATATTTATCGATAAATGAGTTATGGGCCAAAATCTGGTTCCCATAAAACCTTGATATATGTGTTCAATTTGGGTGTCAAACGCATGGCTATGGCTGCAGCTTTCATTTCAACTGTTCGATATTTCGCTATATATATCGATAAATGAGCTATGGGTTAAATGTGGTTCCCATTAAGCCTTGATATATGTGTTCAATTTGGGTGTCAAACGCAAGGCTATGGCTGCAGTTTCCATCTCAACTGTTCGATATTTCGCTATATATATCGATAAATGAGCTATGGGTTAAAATGTGGTTCCCATTAAACCTTGATATATGTGTTCAATTTGGTGTCAAACGCAAGGCTATGGCTGCAGCTTTCATTTCAAATGTTCGATATATCGCTATATATATCGATAAATGAGCTATGGGTTAAAATGTGGTTCCCATTAAGCCTTGATATATGTGTTCAATTTGGTGTCAAACGCATGGCTATGGCTGCAGCTATCATTTCAACTGTTCGATATTTCGCTATATATATCGATAAATGAGCTATGGGTTAAAATGTGGTTCCCATTAAGCCTTGATATATGTGTTCAATTTGGGTGTCAAACGATAGGGCATGGCCGCAGTTTTTATTTTTATTTTAGCTGCTTGATATTACGCCATATTTATCGATAAATGAGTTATGGGCCAAAATGTGGTTCCCATAAAACCTTGATATATGTGTTCAATTTGGTGTCAAACGCAAGGCTATGACTGCAGCTTTCATTTCAAATGTTCGATATTTCGCTATATATATCGATAAATGAGCTATGGGTTAAAATGTGGTTCCCCTTAAGCTTTGATATATGTGTTCAATTTGAAGTCAAACGCAAGGCTATGGCTGCAGCTTTCATTTCAAATGTTCGATATTTCGCTATATATATCGATAAATGAGCTATGGGTTAAAATGTGGTTCCCCTTAAGCCTTGATATATGTGTTCAATTTGGTGTCAAACGCAAGGCTATGGCTGCAGCTTTCATTTCAACTGTTCGATATTTCGCTATATATATCGATAAATGAGCTATGGGTTAAAATGTGGTTCCCATTAAGCCTTGATATATGTGTTCAATTTGGGTGTCAAACGATAGGGCATGGCCGCAGTTTTTATTTGTATTTTAGCTGCTTGATATTACGCCATATTTATCGATAAATGAGTTATGGGCCAAAATGTGGTTCCCATAAAACCGTGATATATGTGTTCAATTTGGTGTCAAACGAAAGGCTATGGCTGCAGCTTTCATTTCAACTGTTCTATATTTAGCTATATATATCCATAAATGAGATATGGGTTAAAATGTGGTTCCCATTAAGCCTTGATATATGTGTTCAAGTTGGTGTCAAACGCAAGGCTATGGCTGCAGCTTTCATGTCAACTGTTCGATATTTCGCTATATATATCCATAAATGAGCTATGGGTTAAATGTGGTTCCCATTCAACTTTGATATATGTGTTCAATTTGGGTGTCAAACGAAAGGCTATGGCTGCAGCTTTCATTTCAACTGTTCGATATTTCGCTATATATATCCATAAATGAGATATGGGTTAAAATGTGGTTCCCATTAAGCCTTGATATATGTGTTCAAGTTGGTGTCAAACGCAAGGCTATGGCTGCAGCTTTCATGTCAACTGTTCGATATTTCGCTATATATATCCATAAATGAGCTATGGGTTAAATGTGGTTCCCATTCAACTTTGATATATGTGTTCAATTTGGGTGTCAAACGAAAGGCTATGGCTGCAGCTTTCATTTCAGCTGTTCTATATTTCGCTATATATATCGATAAATGAGCTATGGGTTAAATGTGGTTCCCATTAAACCTTGATATATGTGTTCAATTTGGTGTCAAACGCAAGGCTATGGCTGCAGCTTTCATTTCAAATGTTCGATATATCGCTATATATATCGATAAATGAGCTATGGGTAAAAATGTGGTTCCCATTAAGCCTTGATATATGTGTTCAATTTGGTGTCAAACGCATGGCTATGGCTGCAGCTTTCATTTCAACTGTTCGATATTTCGCTATATATATCGATAAATGAGCTATGGGTTAAAATGTGGTTCCCATTAAGCCTTGATATATGTGTTCAATTTGGGTGTCAAACGATAGGGCATGGCCGCAGTTTTTATTTTTATTTTAGCTGCTTGATATTACGCCATATTTATCGATAAATGAGTTATGGGCCAAAATGTGGTTCCCATAAAACCTTGATATATGTGTTCAATTTGGTGTCAAACGCAAGGCTATGACTGCAGCTTTCATTTCAAATGTTCGATATTTCGCTATATATATCGATAAATGAGCTATGGGTTAAAATGTGGTTCTCATTAAGCCTTGATATATGTGTTCAATTTGGTGTCAAACGCATGGCTATGGCTGCAGCTTTCATTTCAACTGTTCGATATTTCGCTATATATATCGATAAATGAGCTATGGGTTAAAATGTGGTTCCCATTAAGCCTTGATATATCGATAAATGAGCTATGGGTTAAAATGTGGTTCCCCTTAAGTTTTGATATATGTGTTCAATTTGAAGTCAAGCGCAAGGCTATGGCTGCAGCTTTCATTTCAACTGTTCGATATTTCGCTATATATATCGATAAATGAGCTATGGGTTAAATGTGGTTCCCATTAAACTTTGATATATGTGTTTAATTTGGTTGTCAAACGAAAGGCTATGGCTGCAGCTTTTATTTCAACTGTTCTATATTTCGCTATATATATCGATAAATGAGTTATGGGCCAAAATGTGGTTCCCATAAAACCTTGATATATGTGTTCAATTTGGTGTCAAACGATAGGCTGTGGCTGCAGCTTTCATTTCAACTGTTCGATATTTCGCTATATACATATATCGATAAATGAGCTATGGGTTAAATGTGGTTCCCATTAAACTTTGATATATGTGTTTAATTTGGTTGTCAAACGAAAGGCTATGGCTGCAGCTTTCATTTCAAATGTTCGATATTTTGCTGTATATATCGATAAATGAGCTATGGGTTAAATGTGGTTCCCATTAAGCCTTGATATATGTGTTCAATTTGGGTGTCAAACGATAGGGCATGGCCGCAGTTTTTATTTTTATTTTAGCTGCTTGATATTACGCCATATTTATCGATAAATGAGTTATGGGCCAAAATGTGGTTCCCATAAAACCTTGATATATGTGTTCAATTTGGTGTCAAACGAAAGGCTGTGGCTGCAGCTTTCATTTCAACTGTTCGATATTTCGCTATATATATCGATAAATGAGCTATGGGTTAAATGTGGTTCCCATTAAACTTTGATATATGAGTTTAATTTGGTTGTCAAACGAAAGGCTATGGCTGCAGCTTTCATTTCAACTGTTCGATATTTCGCTATATATATCGATAAATGAGCTATGGGTTAAATGTGGTTCCCATTAAGCCTTGGTATATGTGTTCAATTTGGGTGTCAAACGCAAGGCTTTGGCTGCAACTTCCATCTCAACTGTTCGATATTTCGCTATATATATCGATAAATGAGCTATGGGTTAAAATGTGGTTCCTATTAAGCCTTGATATATGTGTTCAATTTGGTGTCAAACTCATGGCTATGGCTGCAGCTTTCATTTCAAATGTTCGATATTTTGCTGTATATATCGATAAATGAGCTATGGGTTAAATGTGGTTCCCATTAAGTCTTGATATATGTGTTCAATTTGGGTGTCAAACGATAGGGCATGGCCGCAGCTTTTATTTTTATTTTAGCTGCTTGATATTACGCCATATTTATCGATAAATGAGTTATGGGCCAAAATGTGGTTCCCATAAAACTTTGATATATGTGTTCAATTTGGTGTCAAACGAAAGGCTGTGGCTGCAGCTTTCATTTCAACTGTTCGATATTTCGATATATATATCGATAAATGAGCTATGGGCCAAAATGTGGTTCCCCTTAAGCCTTGATATATGTGTTCAATTTGGTGTCAAACGCATGGCTATGGCTGCAGCTTTAATTTCAACTGTTCGATATTTCGCTATATATATCGATAAATGAGTTATGGGCCAAAATGTGGTTCCCATAAAACCTTGATATATGTGTTCAATTTCGTGTCAAATGCAAGGCTATGACTGCAGCTTTCATTTCAAATGTTCGATATTTCGCTATATATATCGATAAATGAGTTATGGGCCAAAATGTGGTTCCCATAAAACCTTGATATATGTGTTCAATTTGGTGTCAAACGCAAGGCTATGACTGCAGCTTTCATTTCAAATGTTCGATATTTCGCTATATATATCGATAAATGAGCTATGGGTTAAAATGTGGTTCCCCTTAAGCTTTGATATATGTGTTCAATTTGAAGTCAAGCGCAAGGCTATGGCTGCAGCTTTAATTTCAACTGTTCGATATTTCGCTATATATATCGATAAATGAGCTATGGGTTAAATGTGGTTCCCATTAAACTTTGATATATGTGTTTAATTTGGTTGTCAAACGAAAGGCTATGGCTGCAGCTTTTATTTCAACTGTTCGATATTTCGCTATATATATCGATAAATGAGTTATGGGCCAAAATGTGGTTCCCATAAAACCTTGATATATGTGTTCAATTTGGTGTCAAACGCAAGGCTATGACTGCAGCTTTCATTTCAAATGTTCGATATATCGCTATATATATCGATAAATGAGCTATGGGTTAAAATGTGGTTCCCATTAAGCCTTGATATATGTGTTCAATTTGGTGTCAAACGCATGGCTATGGCTGCAGCTTTCATTTCAACTGTTCGATATTTCGCTATATATATCGATAAATGAGCTATGGGTTAAAATGTGGTTCCCATTAAGCCTTGATATATGTGTTCAATTTGGTGTCAAACTCATGGCTATGGCTGCAGCCTTCATTTCAAATGTTCGATATTTTGCTGTATATATCGATAAATGAGCTATGGGTTAAATGTGGTTCCCATTAAGCCTTGATATATGTGTTCAATTGGGGTGTCAAACGATAGGGCATGGCCGCAGTTTTTATTTTTATTTTAGCTGCTTGATATTACGCCATATTTATCGATAAATGAGTTATGGGCCAAAATGTGGTTCCCATAAAACCTTGATATATGTGTTCAATTTGGTGTCAAACGAAAGGCTGTGGCTGCAGCTTTCATTTCAACTGTTCGATATTTCGCTATATATATCGATAAATGAGCTATGGGTTAAATGTGGTTCCCATTAAACTTTGATATATGTGTTTAATTTGGTTGTCAAACGAAAGGCTATGGCTGCAGCTTTCATTTCAACTGTTCGATATTTCGCTATATATATCTATAAATGAGCTATGGGTTAAATGTGGTTCCCATTAAGCCTTGATATATGTGTTCAATTTGGGTGTCAAACGCAAGGCTTTGGCTGCAGCTTCCATCTCAACTGTTCGATATTTCGCTATATATATCGATAAATGAGCTATGGGTTAAAATGTGGTTCCTATTAAGCCTTGATATATGTGTTCAATTTGGTGTCAAACTCATGGCTATGGCTGCAGCTTTCATTTCAAATGTTCGATATTTTGCTGTATATATCGATAAATGAGCTATGGGTTAAATGTGGTTCCCATTAAGCCTTGATATATGTGTTCAATTTGGGTGTCAAACGATAGGGCATGGCCGCAGTTTTTATTTTTATTTTAGCTGCTTGATATTACGCCATATTTATCGATAAATGAGTTATGGGCCAAAATGTGGTTCCCATAAAACTTTGATATATGTGTTCAATTTGGTGTCAAACGAAAGGCTGTGGCTGCAGCTTTCATTTCAACTGTTCGATATTTCGCTATATATATCGATAAATGAGCTATGGGTTAAAATGTGGTTCCCATTAAGCCTTGATATATGTGTTCAATTTGGTGTCAAACGCATGGCTATGGCTGCAGCTTTCATTTCAACTGTTCGATATTTCGCTATATATATCGATAAATGAGCTATGGGTTAAAATGTGGTTCCCATTCAGCCTTGATATATGTGTTCAATTTGGGTGTCAAACGATAGGGCATGGCCGCAGTTTTTATTTTTATTTTAGCTGCTTGATATTACGCCATATTTATCGATAAATGAGTTATGGGCCAAAATCTGGTTCCCATAAAACCTTGATATATGTGTTCAATTTGGGTGTCAAACGCATGGCTATGGCTGCAGCTTTCATTTCAACTGTTCGATATTTCGCTATATATATCGATAAATGAGCTATGGGTTAAATGTGGTTCCCATTAAGCCTTGATATATGTGTTCAATTTGGGTGTCAAACGCAAGGCTATGGCTGCAGTTTCCATCTCAACTGTTCGATATTTCGCTATATATATCGATAAATGAGCTATGGGTTAAAATGTGGTTCCCATTAAACCTTGATATATGTGTTCAATTTGGTGTCAAACGCAAGGCTATGGCTGCAGCTTTCATTTCAAATGTTCGATATATCGCTATATATATCGATAAATGAGCTATGGGTTAAAATGTGGTTCCCATTAAGCCTTGATATATGTGTTCAATTTGGTGTCAAACGCATGGCTATGGCTGCAGCTATCATTTCAACTGTTCGATATTTCGCTATATATATCGATAAATGAGCTATGGGTTAAAATGTGGTTCCCATTAAGCCTTGATATATGTGTTCAATTTGGGTGTCAAACGATAGGGCATGGCCGCAGTTTTTATTTTTATTTTAGCTGCTTGATATTACGCCATATTTATCGATAAATGAGTTATGGGCCAAAATGTGGTTCCCATAAAACCTTGATATATGTGTTCAATTTGGTGTCAAACGCAAGGCTATGACTGCAGCTTTCATTTCAAATGTTCGATATTTCGCTATATATATCGATAAATGAGCTATGGGTTAAAATGTGGTTCCCCTTAAGCTTTGATATATGTGTTCAATTTGAAGTCAAACGCAAGGCTATGGCTGCAGCTTTCATTTCAATTGTTCGATATTTCGCTATATATATCGATAAATGAGCTATGGGTTAAAATGTGGTTCCCCTTAAGCCTTGATATATGTGTTCAATTTGGTGTCAAACGCAAGGCTATGGCTGCAGCTTTCATTTCAACTGTTCGATATTTCGCTATATATATCGATAAATGAGCTATGGGTTAAAATGTGGTTCCCATTAAGCCTTGATATATGTGTTCAATTTGGGTGTCAAACGATAGGGCATGGCCGCAGTTTTTATTTGTATTTTAGCTGCTTGATATTACGCCATATTTATCGATAAATGAGTTATGGGCCAAAATGTGGTTCCCATAAAACCGTGATATATGTGTTCAATTTGGTGTCAAACGAAAGGCTATGGCTGCAGCTTTCATTTCAACTGTTCTATATTTAGCTATATATATCCATAAATGAGATATGGGTTAAAATGTGGTTCCCATTAAGCCTTGATATATGTGTTCAAGTTGGTGTCAAACGCAAGGCTATGGCTGCAGCTTTCATGTCAACTGTTCGATATTTCGCTATATATATCCATAAATGAGCTATGGGTTAAATGTGGTTCCCATTCAACTTTGATATATGTGTTCAATTTGGGTGTCAAACGAAAGGCTATGGCTGCAGCTTTCATGTCAACTGTTCGATATTTCGCTATATATATCCATAAATGAGCTATGGGTTAAATGTGGTTCCCATTCAACTTTGATATATGTGTTCAATTTGGGTGTCAAACGAAAGGCTATGGCTGCAGCTTTCATTTCAGCTGTTCGATATTTCGCTATATATATCGATAAATGAGCTATGGGTTAAATGTGGTTCCCATTAAACCTTGATATATGTGTTCAATTTGGTGTCAAACGCAAGGCTATGGCTGCAGCTTTCATTTCAAATGTTCGATATATCGCTATATATATCGATAAATGAGCTATGGGTAAAAATGTGGTTCCCATTAAGCCTTGATATATGTGTTCAATTTGGTGTCAAACGCATGGCTATGGCTGCAGCTTTCATTTCAACTGTTCGATATTTCGCTATATATATCGATAAATGAGCTATGGGTTAAAATGTGGTTCCCATTAAGCCTTGATATATGTGTTCAATTTGGGTGTCAAACGATAGGGCATGGCCGCAGTTTTTATTTTTATTTTAGCTGCTTGATATTACGCCATATTTATCGATAAATGAGTTATGGGCCAAAATGTGGTTCCCATAAAACCTTGATATATGTGTTCAATTTGGTGTCAAACGCAAGGCTATGACTGCAGCTTTCATTTCAAATGTTCGATATTTCGCTATATATATCGATAAATGAGCTATGGGTTAAAATGTGGTTCTCATTAAGCCTTGATATATGTGTTCAATTTGGTGTCAAACGCATGGCTATGGCTGCAGCTTTCATTTCAACTGTTCGATATTTCGCTATATATATCGATAAATGAGCTATGGGTTAAAATGTGGTTCCCATTAAGCCTTGATATATGTGTTCAATTTGGGTGTCAAACGATAGGGCATGGCCGCAGTTTTTATTTTTATTTTAGCTGCTTGATATTACGCCATATTTATCGATAAATGAGTTATGGGCCAAAATGTGGTTCCCATAAAACCTTGATATATTTGTTCAATTTGGTGTCAAACGCAAGGCTATGACTGCAGCTTTCATTTCAAATGTTCGATATTTCGCTATATATATCGATAAATGAGCTATGGGTTAAAATGTGGTTCCCCTTAAGCTTTGATATATGTGTTCAATTTGAAGTCAAACGCAAGGCTATGGCTGCAGCTTTCATTTCAAATGTTCGATATTTCGCTATATATATCGATAAATGAGCTATGGGTTAAAATGTGGTTCCCCTTAAGCCTTGATATATGTGTTCAATTTGGTGTCAAACGCAAGGCTATGGCTGCAGCTTTCATTTCAACTGTTCGATATTTCGCTATATATATCGATAAATGAGCTATGGGTTAAAATGTGGTTCCCATTAAGCCTTGATATATGTGTTCAATTTGGTGTCAAACGCAAGGCTATGGCTGCAGCTTTCATTTCAAATGTTCGATATATCGCTATATATATCGATAAATGAGCTATGGGTTAAAATGTGGTTCCCATTAAGCCTTGATATATGTGTTCAATTTGGTGTCAAACGCATGGCTATGGCTGCAGCTTTCATTTCAACTGTTCGATATTTCGCTATATATATCGATAAATGAGTTATGGGCCAAAATGTGGTTCCCATAAAACCTTGATATATGTGTTCAATTTGGTGTCAAACGCAAGGCTATGGCTGCAGCTTTCATTTCAAATGTTCGATATTTCGCTATATATATCGATAAATGAGCTATGGGTTAAAATGTGGTTCCCCTTAAGCCTTGATATATGTGTTCAATTTGGTGTCAAACGCAAGGCTATGGCTGCAGCTTTCATTTCAACTGTTCGATATTTCGCTATATATATCGATAAATGAGCTATGGGTTAAAATGTGGTTCCCATTAAGCCTTGATATTGGTGTTCAATTTGGGTGTCAAACGATAGGGCATGGCCGCAGTTTTTATTTGTATTTTAGCTGCTTGATATTACGCCATATTTATCGATAAATGAGTTATGGGCCAAAATGTGGTTCCCATAAAACCGTGATATATGTGTTCAATTTGGTGTCAAACGAAAGGCTATGGCTGCAGCTTTCATTTCAACTGTTCTATATTTAGCTATATATATCCATAAATGAGATATGGGTTAAAATGTGGTTCCCATTAAGCCTTGATATATGTGTTCAAGTTGGTGTCAAACGCAAGGCTATGGCTGCAGCTTTCATGTCAACTGTTCGATATTTCGCTATATATATCCATAAATGAGCTATGGGTTAAATGTGGCTCCCATTCAACTTTGATATATGTGTTCAATTTGGGTGTCAAACGAAAGGCTATGGCTGCAGCTTTCATTTCAACTGTTCGATATTTCGCTATATATATCCATAAATGAGATATGGGTTAAAATGTGGTTCCCGTTAAGCCTTGATATATGTGTTCAAGTTGGTGTCAAACGCAAGGCTATGGCTGCAGCTTTCATGTCAACTGTTCGATATTTCGCTATATATATCCATAAATGAGCTATGGGTTAAATGTGGTTCCCATTCAACTTTGATATATGTGTTCAATTTGGGTGTCAAACGAAAGGCTATGGCTGCAGCTTTCATTTCAGCTGTTCGATATTTCGCTATATATATCGATAAATGAGCTATGGGTTAAATGTGGTTCCCATTAAACCTTGATATATGTGTTCAATTTGGTGTCAAACGCAAGGCTATGGCTGCAGCTTTCATTTCAAATGTTCGATATATCGCTATATATATCGATAAATGAGCTATGGGTAAAAATGTGGTTCCCATTAAGCCTTGATATATGTGTTCAATTTGGTGTCAAACGCATGGCTATGGCTGCAGCTTTCATTTCAACTGTTCGATATTTCGCTATATATATCGATAAATGAGCTATGGGTTAAAATGTGGTTCCCATTAAGCCTTGATATATGTGTTCAATTTGGGTGTCAAACGATAGGGCATGGCCGCAGTTTTTATTTTTATTTTAGCTGCTTGATATTACGCCATATTTATCGATAAATGAGTTATGGGCCAAAATGTGGTTCCCATAAAACCTTGATATATGTGTTCAATTTGGTGTCAAACGCAAGGCTATGACTGCAGCTTTCATTTCAAATGTTCGATATTTCGCTATATATATCGATAAATGAGCTATGGGTTAAAATGTGGTTCCCATTAAGCCTTGATATATGTGTTCAATTTGGGTGTCAAACGATAGGGCATGGCCGCAGTTTTTATTTTTATTTTAGCTGCTTGATATTACGCCATATTTATCGATAAATGAGTTATGGGCCAAAATCTGGTTCCCATAAAACCTTGATATATGTGTTCAATTTGGGTGTCAAACGCATGGCTATGGCTGCAGCTTTCATTTCAACTGTTCGATATTTCGCTATATATATCGATAAATGAGCTATGGGTTAAATGTGGTTCCCATTAAGCCTTGATATATGTGTTCAATTTGGGTGTCAAACGCAAGGCTATGGCTGCAGTTTCCATCTCAACTGTTCGATATTTCGCTATATATATCGATAAATGAGCTATGGGTTAAAATGTGGTTCCCATTAAACCTTGATATATGTGTTCAATTTGGTGTCAAACGCAAGGCTATGGCTGCAGCTTTCATTTCAAATGTTCTATATATCGCTATATATATCGATAAATGAGCTATGGGTTAAAATGTGGTTCTCATTAAGCCTTGATATATGTGTTCAATTTGGTGTCAAACGCATGGCTATGGCTGCAGCTTTCATTTCAACTGTTCGATATTTCGCTATATATATCGATAAATGAGCTATGGGTTAAAATGTGGTTCCCATTAAGCCTTGATATATGTGTTCAATTTGGGTGTCAAACGATAGGGCATGGCCGCAGTTTTTATTTTTATTTTAGCTGCTTGATATTACGCCATATTTATCGATAAATGAGTTATGGGCCAAAATGTGGTTCCCATAAAACCTTGATATATTTGTTCAATTTGGTGTCAAACGCAAGGCTATGACTGCAGCTTTCATTTCAAATGTTCGATATTTCGCTATATATATCGATAAATGAGCTATGGGTTAAAATGTGGTTCCCCTTAAGCTTTGATATATGTGTTCAATTTGAAGTCAAACGCAAGGCTATGGCTGCAGCTTTCATTTCAAATGTTCGATATTTCGCTATATATATCGATAAATGAGCTATGGGTTAAAATGTGGTTCCCCTTAAGCCTTGATATATGTGTTCAATTTGGTGTCAAACGCAAGGCTATGGCTGCAGCTTTCATTTCAACTGTTCGATATTTCGCTATATATATCGATAAATGAGCTATGGGTTAAAATGTGGTTCCCATTAAGCCTTGATATATGTGTTCAATTTGGTGTCAAACGCAAGGCTATGGCTGCAGCTTTCATTTCAAATGTTCGATATATCGCTATATATATCGATAAATGAGCTATGGGTTAAAATGTGGTTCCCATTAAGCCTTGATATATGTGTTCAATTTGGTGTCAAACGCATGGCTATGGCTGCAGCTTTCATTTCAACTGTTCGATATTTCGCTATATATATCGATAAATGAGTTATGGGCCAAAATGTGGTTCCCATAAAACCTTGATATATGTGTTCAATTTGGTGTCAAACGCAAGGCTATGGCTGCAGCTTTCATTTCAAATATTCGATATTTCGCTATATATATCGATAAATGAGCTATGGGTTAAAATGTGGTTCCCCTTAAGCCTTGATATATGTGTTCAATTTGGTGTCAAACGCAAGGCTATGGCTGCAGCTTTCATTTCAACTGTTCGATATTTCGCTATATATATCGATAAATGAGCTATGGGTTAAAATGTGGTTCCCATTAAGCCTTGATATATGTGTTCAATTTGGGTGTCAAACGATAGGGCATGGCCGCAGTTTTTATTTGTATTTTAGCTGCTTGATATTACGCCATATTTATCGATAAATGAGTTATGGGCCAAAATGTGGTTCCCATAAAACCGTGATATATGTGTTCAATTTGGTGTCAAACGAAAGGCTATGGCTGCAGCTTTCATTTCAACTGTTCTATATTTAGCTATATATATCCATAAATGAGATATGGGTTAAAATGTGGTTCCCATTAAGCCTTGATATATGTGTTCAAGTTGGTGTCAAACGCAAGGCTATGGCTGCAGCTTTCATGTCAACTGTTCGATATTTCGCTATATATATCCATAAATGAGCTATGGGTTAAATGTGGTTCCCATTCAACTTTGATATATGTGTTCAATTTGGGTGTCAAACGAAAGGCTATGGCTGCAGCTTTCATTTCAACTGTTCGATATTTCGCTATATATATCCATAAATGAGATATGGGTTAAAATGTGGTTCCCATTAAGCCTTGATATATGTGTTCAAGTTGGTGTCAAACGCAAGGCTATGGCTGCAGCTTTCATGTCAACTGTTCGATATTTCGCTATATATATCCATAAATGAGCTATGGGTTAAATGTGGTTCCCATTCAACTTTGATATATGTGTTCAATTTGGGTGTCAAACGAAAGGCTATGGCTGCAGCTTTCATTTCAGCTGTTCGATATTTCGCTATATATATCGATAAATGAGCTATGGGTTAAATGTGGTTCCCATTAAACTTTGATATATGTGTTCAATTTGGTGTCAAACGCAAGGCTATGGCTGCAGCTTTCATTTCAACTGTTCGATATTTCGCTATATACAGTATTGGACAATACAATCGCACCCCCTTTTTGTCATCGAACTAAAACAAAGACGTCCTTCAAATAAAGTTTCAGATAATTTCGTATAAAAGTTTGACTTATGTTGTAGCAAACTTCGTTCAAGGTTTTACTAAAAGCTTTGCACGAAATTCAAAATAATTTAGCAAATTTTGACCTAATTTTTCAACTTTTTTCCTCGGCACTTTAGAAAAATTCTGAGTACGCAGTTTTGTAGCCCATTCAATTTGACTCTGACAAAGTGCAAGTATTGAGTAGCTCCGACAGCGCCTTGATTTTTAATAAATTTTTTTCCGAACTAAGTTATGTATTTTCTCCATATAAAAAATAATGTTGTGATTTCGTTGTATGGAGAAAAAATACACATAAAAAGTTGAAAAATTAGGGCAAAATTTGCAGAGTTATTCTGAATTTTGTACAAAATCATCAAAAATGGCTTTATGGTATTCATTACAACATAAACGATGTTTGAAAATAAAATAAATCGAAATCGCATATGAAAGACGTTGTTGTTATAGCTCGATGTTATATAGGGGGTGCTATAGTATCGTCCGACACTGTATATCGATAAATGAGCAATTTGGTGTCAAACGCAAGGCTATGGCTGCAGCTTTTATTTCAAATGTTCGATATTTCGCTATATATATCGATAAATGAGCTATGGGGTAAATGTGGTTCCCATTAAACTTTGATATATGTGTTCAATTTGGTGTCAAACGCAAGGCTATGGCTGCAGCTTTCATTTCAACTGTTCGATATTTCGCTATATATCTCGATAAATGAGCTATGGGTTAAAATGTGGTTCCCATTAAGCCTTGACATATGTGTTCAATTTGGTGTCAAACGATAGGGCATGGCCGCAGTTTTTATTTTTATTTTAGCTGCTTGATATTACGCCATATTTATCGATAAATGAGTTATGGGTTAAATGTGGTTCCCATTAAACTTTGATATATGTGTTCAATTTGGTGTCAAACGCAAAGCTATGGCTGCAGCTTTCATTTCAACTGTTCGATATTTCGCTATATATATCGATAAATGAGCTATGGGTTAAAATGTGGTTCCCATTAAGCATTGATATATGTGTTCAATTTGGTGTCAAACGCAAGGCTATGGCTGCAGCTTTCATGTCAACTGTTCGATATTTCGCTATATATATCCATAAATGAGCTATGGGTTAAATGTGGTTCCCATTCAACTTTGATATATGTGTTCAATTTGGGTGTTAAACGAAAGGCTGTGGCTGCAGCTTTCATTTCAACTGTTCGATATTTCGCTATATATATCGATAAATGAGCTATGGGTTAAATGTGGTTCCCATTAAACTTTGATATATGTGTTCAATTTGGTGTCAAACGCAAGGCTGTGGCTGCAGCTTTCATTTCAACTGTTCGATATTTGGCTATATATATATATCGATACATGAGCTATGGTCCAAAATGTGGTTCCCATTAAGCCTTGATATATGTGTTGAATTTGGTGTCAAACGCAAGGCTGTGGCTGCAGCCTTCATTTCAACTGTTCGATATTTCGCTATATATATTGATAAATGAGCTATGGGTTAAAATGTGGTTCACATTAAGCCTTGATATATGTGTTCAATTTGGTGTCAAACGCAAGGCTATGGCTGCAACTTTCATTTCAACTGTTCGATATTTCGCTATATATATCGATAAATGAGCTACGGGTTAAAATGGGGTTCCCATTAAGCCTTGATATATGTGTTCAATTTTGTGTCAAACGCAAGGCTATGGCTGCAGCTTTCGTTTCAACTGTTCGATATTTCGCTATATATATCGATAAATGAGCTATGGTACAAAATGTGGTTCCCACTAAGGCTTGAGATATGTGTTCAATTTGGTGTCAAACGCAAGGCTATGGCTGCAGCTTTCATTTCAACTGTTCGATATTTCGCTATATATATCGATAAATGAGCTATGGGTTAAAATGTGGTTCCCATTAAGCCTTGATATATGTGTTCAATTTGGTGTCAAACGCAAGGCTATAGCTGCAGCTTTCATTTCAACAGTTCGATATTTCGCTATATATATCGATAAATGAGCTATGGGTAAAATGTTGTTCCCATTAAGCCTTGATATATGTGTTCAATTTGGTGTCAAACGCAAGGCTATGGCTGTAGCTTTCATTTCAACTGTTCGATATTTCGCTACATATATCGATACATGAGCTATGGTCCAAAATGTGGTTCCCATTAAGCCTTGATATATGTGTTGAATTTGGTGTCAAACGCAAGGCTATGGCTGCAGCTTTCATTTCAACTGTTCGATATTTCGCTATATATATCGATAAATGAGCTATGGGTTAAAATGTGGTTCCCATTAAGCATTGATATATGTGTTCAATTTGGTGTCAAACGCAAGGCTATGGCTGCAGCTTTCATGTCAACTGTTCGATATTTCGCTATATGTATCCATAAATGAGCTATGGGTTAAATGTGGTTCCCATTCAACTTTGATATATGTGTTCAATTTGGGTGTTAAACGAAAGGCTGTGGCTGCAGCTTTCATTTCAACTGTTCGATATTTCGCTATATATATCGATAAATGAGCTATGGGTTAGAATGTGGTTCCCATTAAGCATTGATATATGTGTTCAATTTGGTGTCAAACGCAAGGCTATGGCTGCAGCTTTCATGTCAACTGTTCGATATTTCGCTATATATATATCCATAAATGAGCTATGGGTTAAATGTGGTTCCCATTCAACTTTGATATATGTGTTCAATTTGGGTGTTAAACGAAAGGCTGTGGCTGCAGCTTTCATTTCAACTGTTCGATATTTCGCTATATATATCGATAAATGAGCTATGGGTTAAATGTGGTTCCCATTAAACTTTGATATATGTGTTCAATTTGGTGTCAAACGCAAGGCTGTGGCTGCAGCTTTCATTTCAACTGTTCGATATTTGGCTATATATATATCGATACATGAGCTATGGTCCAAAATGTGGTTCCCATTAAGCCTTGATATATGTGTTGAATTTGGTGTCAAACGCAAGGCTGTGGCTGCAGCCTTCATTTCAACTGTTCGATATTTCGCTATATATATTGATAAATGAGCTATGGGTTAAAATGTGGTTCACATTAAGCCTTGATATATGTGTTCAATTTGGTGTCAAACGCAAGGCTATGGCTGCAACTTTCATTTCAACTGTTCGATATTTCGCTATATATATCGATAAATGAGCTACGGGTTAAAATGGGGTTCCCATTAAGCCTTGATATATGTGTTCAATTTTGTGTCAAACGCAAGGCTATGGCTGCAGCTTTCGTTTCAACTGTTCGATATTTCGCTATATATATCGATAAATGAGCTATGGTACAAAATGTGGTTCCCACTAAGGCTTGAGATATGTGTTCAATTTGGTGTCAAACGCAAGGCTATGGCTGCAGCTTTCATTTCAACTGTTCGATATTTCGCTATATATATCGATAAATGAGCTATGGGTTAAAATGTGGTTCCCATTAAGCCTTGATATATGTGTTCAATTTGGTGTCAAACGCAAGGCTATAGCTGCAGCTTTCATTTCAACAGTTCGATATTTCGCTATATATATCGATAAATGAGCTATGGGTAAAATGTTGTTCCCATTAAGCCTTGATATATGTGTTCAATTTGGTGTCAAACGCAAGGCTATGGCTGTAGCTTTCATTTCAACTGTTCGATATTTCGCTACATATATCGATACATGAGCTATGGTCCAAAATGTGGTTCCCATTAAGCCTTGATATATGTGTTGAATTTGGTGTCAAACGCAAGGCTATGGCTGCAGCTTTCATTTCAACTGTTCGATATTTCGCTATATATATCGATAAATGAGCTATGGGTTAAAATGTGGTTCCCATTAAGCATTGATATATGTGTTCAATTTGGTGTCAAACGCAAGGCTATGGCTGCAGCTTTCATGTCAACTGTTCGATATTTCGCTATATATATCCATAAATGAGCTATGGGTTAAATGTGGTTCCCATTCAACTTTGATATATGTGTTCAATTTGGGTGTTAAACGAAAGGCTGTGGCTGCAGCTTTCATTTCAACTGTTCGATATTTCGCTATATATATCGATAAATGAGCTATGGGTTAGAATGTGGTTCCCATTAAGCATTGATATATGTGTTCAATTTGGTGTCAAACGCAAGGCTATGGCTGCAGCTTTCATGTCAACTGTTCGATATTTCGCTATATATATATCCATAAATGAGCTATGGGTTAAATGTGGTTCCCATTCAACTTTGATATATGTGTTCAATTTGGGTGTTAAACGAAAGGCTGTGGCTGCAGCTTTCATTTCAACTGTTCGATATTTCGCTATATATATCGATAAATGAGCTATGGGTTAAATGTGGTTCCCATTAAACTTTGATATATGTGTTCAATTTGGTGTCAAACGCAAGGCTGTGGCTGCAGCTTTCATTTCAACTGTTCGATATTTGGCTATATATATATCGATACATGAGCTATGGTCCAAAATGTGGTTCCCATTAAGCCTTGATATATGTGTTGAATTTGGTGTCAAACGCAAGGCTGTGGCTGCAGCCTTCATTTCAACTGTTCGATATTTCGCTATATATATTGATAAATGAGCTATGGGTTAAAATGTGGTTCACATTAAGCCTTGATATATGTGTTCAATTTGGTGTCAAACGCAAGGCTATGGCTGCAACTTTCATTTCAACTGTTCGATATTTCGCTATATATATCGATAAATGAGCTACGGGTTAAAATGGGGTTCCCATTAAGCCTTGATATATGTGTTCAATTTTGTGTCAAACGCAAGGCTATGGCTGCAGCTTTCGTTTCAACTGTTCGATATTTCGCTATATATATCGATAAATGAGCTATGGTACAAAATGTGGTTCCCACTAAGGCTTGAGATATGTGTTCAATTTGGTGTCAAACGCAAGGCTATGGCTGCAGCTTTCATTTCAACTGTTCGATATTTCGCTATATATATCGATAAATGAGCTATGGGTTAAAATGTGGTTCCCATTAAGCCTTGATATATGTGTTCAATTTGGTGTCAAACGAAAGGCTATAGCTGCAGCTTTCATTTCAACAGTTCGATATTTCGCTATATATATCGATAAATGAGCTATGGGTAAAATGTTGTTCCCATTAAGCCTTGATATATGTGTTCAATTTGGTGTCAAACGCAAGGCTATGGCTGCAGCTTTCATTTTAAATGTTCGATATTTCGCTACATATATCGATACATGAGCTATGGTCCAAAATGTGGTTCCGATTAAGCCTTGATATATGTGTTGAATTTGGTGTCAAACGCAAGGCTATGGCTGCAGCTTTCATTTCAACTGTTCGATGTGTCGCTATATATATCGATAAATGAGCTATGGGTTAAAATGTGGTTCCCATTTAGCCTTGATATATGTGTTCAATTTGGGTGTCAAACGAAAGGGCATGGCCGCAGGTTTTATTTTTATTTTAGCTGCTAGATATTACGCCATATTTATCGATAAATGAGTTATGGGCCAAAATGTGGTTCCCATAAAACCGTGATATATGTGTTCAATGTGGTGTCAAACGAAAGGCTACAGCTGCAGCTTTCATTTCAACTGTTGGATATTTCGCTATATATATCGATAAATGAGCTATGGGTTAAAATGTGGTTCCCATTAAGCCTTGATATATGTGTTCAATTTGGTGTCAAACGCAAGGCTATGGCTGCAACTTTCATTTCAACTGTTCGATATTTCGCTATATATATTGATAAATGAGCTATGGGTTAAAATGTGGTTCACATTAAGCCTTGATATATGTGTTCAATTTGGTGTCAAACGCAAGGCTGTGGCTGCAGCTTTCATTTCAACTGTTCGATATTTCGCTATATATATCGATAAATGAGCTATGGGTTAAATGTGGTTCCCATTAAACTTTGATATATGTGTTCAATTTGGTGTCAAACGCAAGGCTGTGGCTGCAGCTTTCATTTCAACTGTTCGATATTTGGCTATATATATATCGATACATGAGCTATGGTCCAAAATGTGGTTCCCATTAAGCCTTGATATATGTGTTGAATTTGGTGTCAAACGCAAGGCTGTGGCTGCAGCCTTCATTTCAACTGTTCGATATTTCGCTATATATATTGATAAATGAGCTATGGGTTAAAATGTGGTTCACATTAAGCCTTGATATATGTGTTCAATTTGGTGTCAAACGCAAGGCTATGGCTGCAACTTTCATTTCAACTGTTCGATATTTCGCTATATATATCGATAAATGAGCTACGGGTTAAAATGGGGTTCCCATTAAGCCTTGATATATGTGTTCAATTTTGTGTCAAACGCAAGGCTATGGCTGCAGCTTTCGTTTCAACTGTTCGATATTTCGCTATATATATCGATAAATGAGCTATGGTACAAAATGTGGTTCCCACTAAGGCTTGAGATATGTGTTCAATTTGGTGTCAAACGCAAGGCTATGGCTGCAGCTTTCATTTTAAATGTTCGACATTTCGCTATATATATCGATAAATTAGCTATGGGTTAAAATGTGGTTCCCCTTAAGCCTTGATATATGTGTTCAATTTGGTGTCAAACGAAAGGCTATAGCTGCAGCTTTCATTTCAACAGTTCGATATTTCGCTATATATATCGATAAATGAGCTATGGGTAAAATGTTGTTCCCATTAAGCCTTGATATATGTGTTCAATTTGGTGTCAAACGCAAGGCTATGGCTGTAGCTTTCATTTCAACTGTTCGATATTTCGCTACATATATCGATACATGAGCTATGGTCCAAAATGTGGTTCCATTAAGCCTTGATATATGTGTTGAATTTGGTGTCAAACGCAAGGCTATGGCTGCAGCTTTCATTTCAACTGTTCGATATTTCGCTACATATATCGATACATGAGCTATGGTCCAAAATGTGGTTCCCATTTAGCCTTGATATATGTGTTCAATTTGGGTGTCAAACGAAAGGGCATGGCCGCAGGTTTTATTTTTATTTTAGCTGCTTGATATTACGCCATATTTATCGATAAATGAGTTATGGGCCAAAATGTGGTTCCCATAAAACCGTGATATATGTGTTCAATGTGGTGTCAAACGAAAGGCTACAGCTGCAGCTTTCATTTCAACTGTTGGATATTTCGCTATATATATCGATAAATGAGCTATGGGTTAAAATGTGGTTCCCATTAAGCCTTGATATATGTGTTCAATTTGGTGTCAAACGCAAGACTATGGCTGCAGCTTTCATTTCAACTGTTCGATATTTCGCTATATATATCGATAAATGAGCTATGGGTTAAAATGTGGTTCCCATTAAGCCTTGATATATGTGTTCAATTTGGTGTCAAACGCAAGGCTATAGCTGCAGCTTTCATTTCAACTGTTCGATATTTCGCTATATATATCGATAAATGAGCTATGGGTTAAAATGTGGTTCCCATTAAACTTTGATATATGTGTTCAATTTGGGTGCCAAACGAAAGGGCATGGCCGCAGGTTTATTTTTCTTTTAGCTGCTTGATATTACGCCATATTTATCGATAAATGAGTTATGGGCCAAAATGTGGTTCCCGTTAAGCCTTGATATATCTGTTCAATTTAGTGTCAAACGCAAGGCTATGGCTGCAGCTTTCATTCCAACTGTTCGATATTTCGCTATATATATCGATAAATGAGCTATGGGTCAAAATGTGGTTCCCATTAAGCCTTGATATATGTGTTCAATTTGGTGTCAAACGCAAGGCTATGGCTGCAGCTTTCATTCCAACTGTTCGATATTTCGCTATATATATCGATAAATGAGCTATGGGTCAAAATGTGGTTCCCGTTAAGCCTTGATATATGTGTTCAATTTAGTGTCAAACGCAAGGCTATGGCTGCATCTTTCATTCCAACTGTTCGATATTTCGCTATATATATCGATAAATGAGCTATGGGTCAAAATGTGGTTCCCGTTAATCCTTGATATATGTGTTCAATTTAGTGTCAAACGCAAGGCTATGGCTGCAGCTTTCATTCCAACTGTTCGATATTTCGCTATATATATCGATAAATGAGCTATGGGTCAAAATGTGGTTCCCGTTAAGCCTTGATATATGTGTTCAATTTAGTGTCAAACGCAAGGCTAGGGCTGCAGCTTTCATTCCAACTGTTCGATATTTCGGTATATATATTGATAAATGAGCTATGGGTTAAAATGTGGTTCACATTAAGCCTTGATATATGTGTTCAATTTGGTGTCAAACGCAAGGCTATGGCTGCAACTTTCATTTCAACTGTTCGATATTTCGCTATATATATCGATAAATGAGCTACGGGTTAAAATGGGGTTCCCATTAAGCCTTGATATATGTGTTCAATTTTGTGTCAAACGCAAGGCTATGGCTGCAGCTTTCGTTTCAACTGTTCGATATTTCGCTATATATATCGATAAATGAGCTATGGTACAAAATGTGGTTCCCACTAAGGCTTGAGATATGTGTTCAATTTGGTGTCAAACGCAAGGCTATGGCTGCAGCTTTCATTTCAACTGTTCGATATTTCGCTATATATATTGATAAATGAGCTATGGGTTAAAATGTGGTTCCCATTAAGCCTTGATATATGTGTTCAATTTGGTGTCAAACGCAAGGCTATAGCTGCAGCTTTCATTTCAACAGTTCGATATTTCGCTATATATATCGATAAATGAGCTATGGGTAAAATGTTGTTCCCATTAAGCCTTGATATATGTGTTCAATTTGGTGTCAAAGGCAAGGCTATGGCTGCAGCTTTCATTTCAACAGTTCGATATTTCGCTATATATATCGATAAATGAGCTATGGGTAAAATGTTGTTCCCATTAAGCCTTGATATATGTGTTCAATTTGGTGTCAAACGCAAGGCTATGGCTGCAGCTTTCATTTCAACTGTTCGATATTTCGCTATATATATCGATAAATGAGCTATGGGTTAAAAAGTGGTTCCCATTTAGCCTTGATATATGTGTTCAATTTGGGTGTCAAACGAAAGGGCATGGCCGCAGGTTTTATTTTTATTTTAGCTGCTTGATATTACGCCATATTTATCGATAAATGAGTTATGGGCCAAAATGTGGTTCCCATAAAACCGTGATATATGTGTTCAATTTGGTGTCAAACGCAAGGCTATGGCTGTAGCTTTCATTTCAACTGTTCGATATTTCGCTACATATATAGATACATGAGCTATGGTAAAAAATGTGGTTCCCATTAAGCCTTGATATATGTGTTGAATTTGGTGTCAAACGCAAGGCTATGGCTGCAGCTTTCATTTCAACTGTTGGATATTTCGCTATATATATCGATAAATGAGCTATGGGTTAAAATGTGGTTCCCATTAAGCCTTGATATATGTGTTCAATTTGGTGTCAAACGCAAGGCTATGGCTGCAACTTTCATTTCAACTGTTCGATATTTCGCTATATATATCGATAAATGAGCTATGGGTTAAAATGTGGTTCCCATTAAGCCTTGATATATGTGTTTAATTTGGTGTCAAACGCAAGACTATGGCTGCAGCTTTCATTTCAACTGTTCGATATTTCGCTATATATATCGATAAATGAGCTATGGGTTAAAATGTGGTTCCCATTAAGCCTTGATATATGTGTTCAATTTGGTGTCAAACGCAAGGCTATAGCTGCAGCTTTCATTTCAACTGTTCGATATTTCGCTATATATATCGATAAATGAGCTATGGGTTAAAATGTGGTTCCCATTAAACTTTGATATATGTGTTCAATTTGGGTGTCAAACGAAAGGGCATGGCCGCAGTTTTTATTTTTCTTTTAGCTGCTTGATATTACGCCATATTTATCGATAAATGAGTTATGGGCCAAAATGTGGTTCCCGTTAAGCCTTGATATATGTGTTCAATTTAGTGTCAAACGCAAGGCTATGGCTGCAGCTTTCATTCCAACTGTTCGATATTTCGCTATATATATCGATAAATGAGCTATGGGTCAAAATGTGGTTCCCATTAAGCCTTGATATATGTGTTCAATTTAGTGTCAAACGCAAGGCTATGGCTGCAGCTTTCATTCCAACTGTTCGATATTTCGCTATATATATCGATAAATGAGCTATGGGTCAAAATGTGGTTCCCGTTAAGCCTTGATATATGTGTTCAATTTAGTGTCAAACGAAAGGCTATGGCTGCAGCTTTCATTCCAAGTGTTCGATATTTCGCTATATATATCGATAAATGAGCTATGGGTCAAAATGTGGTTCCCGTTAAGCCTTGATATATGTGTTCAATTTAGTGTCAAACGCAAGGCTATGGCTGCAGCTTTCATTCCAACTGTTCGATATTTCGCTATATATATCGATAAATGAGCTATGGGTCAAAATGTGGTTCCCGTTAAGCCTTGATATATGTGTTCAATTTAGTGTCAAACGCAAGGCTATGGCTGCAGCTTTCATTCAAACTGTTCGATATTTCGCTATATATATCGATAAATGAGCTATGGGTCAAAATGTGGTTCCCATTAAGCCTTGATATATGTGTTCAACTTGGTGTCAAACGAAAATCTGTGGCTGCAGCTTTCATTTCAACTGTTCGATATTTCGCTATATATATCGATAAATGAGCTATGGGTTAAAATGTGGTTCACATTAAGCCTTGATATATGTGTTCAATTTGGTGTCAAACACAAGGCTATGGCTGCAACTTTGATTTCAACTGTTCGATATTTCGCTATATATATCGATAAATGAGCTATGGGTTAAAATGTGGTTCCCATTAAGCCTTGATATATGTGTTCAATTTGGTGTCAAACGCAAGGCTATGGCTGCAGCTTTCATTTCAACTGTTAGATATTTCGCTATATATATCGATAAATGAGCTATGGGTTAAAATGTGGTTCCCATTAAGCCTTGATATATGTGTTCAAGTTGGTGTCAAACGCAAGGCTATGGCTGCAGCTTTCATGTCAACTGTTCGATATTTCACTATATATATCCATAAATGAGCTATGGGTTAAATGTGGTTCCCATTAAGCCTTGATATATGTGTTCAATTTGGGTGTCAAACGGAAGGGCATGGCCGCAGGTTTTATTTTTATTTTTGCTGCTTGATATTACGCCATATTTATCGATAAATGAGTTATGGGCCAAAATGTGGTTCCCATAAAACCGTGATATATGTGTTCAATTTGGTGTCAAACGCAAGGCTATAGCTGCAGCTTTCATTTCATAATAAATGAGCTATGACTCAAAATATGGTTCCCTTTAAGCCTTCATATATGTGTTCAATTTGGTGTTCAACGCAAGGCTATGGCTGCAGCTTTCATTTCAACTGTTCGATATTTCGCTATATATATCGATAAATGAGCTATGGTCCAAAATGTGGTTCCCATTAAACTTTGATATATGTGTTCAATTTGGGTGTCAAACGAAAGGGCATGGCCGCATTTTTTATTTTTTTTAGCTGCGTGATATTACGCCATATTTATCGATAAATGAGTTATGGGCCAAAATGTGGTTCCCATAAAACCGTGATATATGTGTTCAATTTGGTGTCAAACGAAAGGCTTTGGCTTCAGCTTTCATTTCAACTGTTGGATATTTCGCTATATATATCGATAAATGAGCTATGGGTTAAAATGTGGTTCCCATTAAGCCTTGATATATGTGTTCAATTTGGGTGTCAAACGGAAGGGCATGGCCGCAGGTTTTATTTTTAGTTTTGCTGCTTGATATTACGCCATATTTATCGATAAATGAGTTATGGGCCAAAATGTGGTTCCCATAAAACCGTGATATATGTGTTCAATTTGGTGTCAAACGAAAGGCTACAGCTGCAGCTTTCATTTCAACTGTTGGATATTTCGCTATATATATCGATAAATGAGCTATGGGTTAAAATGTGGTTCCCATTAAGCCTTGATATATGTGTTCAATTTGGTGTCAAACGCAAGGCTATGGCTGTAGCTTTCATTTCAACTGTTCGATATTTCGCTACATATATCGATACATGAGCTATGGTCCAAAATGTGGTTCCCATTAAGCCTTGATATATGTGTTGAATTTGGTGTCAAACGGAAGGCTATGGCTGCAGCTTTCATTTCAACTGTTCGATATTTCGCTATATATATCGATAAATGAGCTATGGGTTAAAATGTGGTTCCCATTAAGCCTTGATATATGTGTTCAATTTGGGTGTAAAACGAAAGGGCATGGCCGCAGGTTTTATTTTTATTTTTGCTGCTTGATATTACGCCATATTTATCGATAAATGAGTTATGGGCCAAAATGTGGTTCCCATAAAACCGTGATATATTTATGTGTTCAATTTGGTGTCAAACGAAAGGCTACAGCTGCAGCTTTCATTTCAACTGTTGGATATTTCGCTATATATATCGATAAATGAGCTATGGGTTAAAATGTGGTTCCCATTAAGCATTGATATATGTGTTCAATTTGGCGTCAAACGCAAGGCTATGGCCGCAGTTTTTATTTTTGTTTTAGCTGCTTAATACCACGCCACATTTATCGATGAATGAGTTATGGGCCAAAATGTGGTTCCCTTTAAGCCTTCATATATGTGTTCAATTTGGTGTTCAACGCATGGCTATGGCTGCAGCTTTCATTTCAACTTTTCGATATTTCGCTATATATATCGATAAATGAGCTATGGGTTAAAATGTGGTTCCCATTAAGCCTTGATATATGTGTTCAATTTGGTGTCAAACGCAAGGCTATAGCTGCAGCTTTCATTTCAACTGTTCGATATTTCGCTATATATATCGATAAATGAGCTATGGGTCAAAATGTGGTTCCCGTTAAGCCTTGATATATGTGTTCAATTTAGTGTCAAACGCAAGGCTATGGCTGCAGCTTTCATTTCATAATAAATGAGCTATGAGTCAAAATGTGGTTCCCTTTAAGCCTTCATATATGTGTTCAATTTGGTGTTCAACGCAAGGCTATGGCTGCAGCTTTCATTCCAACTGTTCGATATTTCGCTATATATATCGATAAATGAGCTATGGGTCAAAATGTGGTTCCCATTAAGCCTTGATATATGTGTTCAATTTAGTGTCAAACGCAAGGCTATGGCTGCAGCTTTCATTCCAACTGTTCGATATTTCGCTATATATATCGATAAATGAGCTATGGGTCAAAATGTGGTTCCCGTTAAGCCTTGATATATGTGTTCAATTTAGTGTCAAACGCAAGGCTATGGCTGCAGCTTTCATTCCAACTGTTCGATATTTCGCTATATATATCGATAAATGAGCTATGGGTCAAAATGTGGTTCCCGTTAAGCCTTGATATATGTGTTCAATTTAGTGTCAAACGCAAGGCTATGGCTGCAGCTTTCATTCCAACTGTTCGATATTTCGCTATATATATCGATAAATGAGCTATGGGTCAAAATGTGGTTCCCGTTAAGCCTTGATATATGTGTTCAATTTAGTGTCAAACGCAAGGCTATGGCTGCAGCTTTCATTCCAAATGTTCGATATTTTGCTATATATATCGATAAATGAGCTATGGGTCAAAATGTGGTTCCCATTAAGCCTTGATATATGTGTTCAACTTGGTGTCAAACGAAAGGCTGTGGCTGCAGCTTTCATTTCAACTGTTCGATATTTCGCTATATGTATCGATAAATGAGCTATGGGTTAAAATGTGGTTCACATTAAGCCTTGATATATGTGTTCAATTTGGTGTCAAACACAAGGCTATGGCTGCAACTTTCATTTCAACTGTTCGATATTTCGCTATATATATCGATAAATGAGCTATGGGTTAAAATGTGGTTCCCATTAAGCCTTGATATATGTGTTCAATTTGGTGTTCAACGCAAGGCTATGGCTGCAGCTTTCATTTCAACTGTTGGATATTTCGCTATATATATGGATAAATGAGCTATGGGTTAAAATGTGGTTCCCATTAAGCATTGATATATGTGTTCAATTTGGCGTCAAACGCAAGGCTATGGCCGCAGCTTTCATTTCATAATAAATGAGCTATGACTCAAAATGTGGTAACCTTTAAGCCTTCATATATGTGTTCAATTTGGTGTTCAACGCAAGGCTATGGCTGCAGCTTTCATTTCAACTGTTCGATATTTCGCTATATATATCGATAAATGAGCTATGGGTTAAAATGTGGTTCCCATTAAGCCTTGAAATATGTGTTCAATTTGGTGTCAAACGCAAGGCTATAGCTGTAGCTTTCATTTCAACTGTTCGATATTTCGCTACATATATCGATACATGAGCTATGGTCCAAAATGTGGTTCCCATTAAGCCTTGATATATGTGTTGAATTTGGTGTCAAACGGAAGGCTATGGCTGCAGCTGTCATTTCAACTGTTCGATATTTCGCTATATATATCGATAAATGAGCTATGGGTTAAAATGTGGTTCCCATTAAGCCCTGATATATGTGTTCAATTTGGGTGTCAAACGAAAGGGCATGGCCGCAGGTTTTATTTTTGTTTTTGCTGCTTGATATTACGCCATATTTATCGATAAATGAGTTATGGGCCAAAATGTGGTTCCCATAAAACCGTGATATATTTATGTGTTCAATTTGGTGTCAAACGAAAGGCTACAGCTGCAGCTTTCATTTCAACTGTTGGATATTTCGCTATATATATCGATAAATGAGCTATGGGTTAAAATGTGGTTCCCATTAACCATTGATATATGTGTTCAATTTGGTGTCAAACGCAAGGCTATGGCTGTAGCTTTCATTTCAACTGTTCGATATTTCGCTACATATATCGATACATGAGCTATGGTCCAAAATGTGGTTCCCATTAAGCCTTGATATATGTGTTGAATTTGGTGTCAAACGGAAGGCTATGGCTGCAGCTGTCATTTCAACTGTTCGATATTTCGCTATATATATCGATAAATGAGCTATGGGTTAAAATGTGGTTCCCATTAAGCCCTGATATATGTGTTCAATTTGGGTGTCAAACGAAAGGGCATGGCCGCAGGTTTTATTTTTGTTTTAGCTGCTTGATATTACGCCACATTTATCGATAAATGAGTTATGGGCCAAAATGTGGTTCCCATAAAACCGTGATATATGTGTTCAATTTGGTGTCAAACGCAAGGCTATAGCTGCAGCTTTCATTTCATAATAAATGAGCTATGACTCAAAATGTGGTAACCTTTAAGCCTTCATATATGTGTTCAATTTGGTGTTCAACGCAAGGCTATGGCTGCAGCTTTCATTTCAACTGTTCGATATTTCGCTATATATATCGATAAATGAGCTATGGGTTAAAATGTGGTTCCCATTAAGCCTTGAAATATGTGTTCAATTTGGTGTCAAACGCAAGGCTATGGCTGTAGCTTTCATTTCAACTGTTCGATATTTCGCTACATATATCGATACATGAGCTATGGTCCAAAATGTGGTTCCCATTAAGCCTTGATATATGTGTTGAATTTGGTGTCAAACGGAAGGCTATGGCTGCAGCTGTCATTTCAACTGTTCGATATTTCGCTATATATATCGATAAATGAGCTATGGGTTAAAATGTGGTTCCCATTAAGCCCTGATATATGTGTTCAATTTGGGTGTCAAACGAAAGGGCATGGCCGCAGGTTTTATTTTTGTTTTTGCTGCTTGATATTACGCCATATTTATCGATAAATGAGTTATGGGCCAAAATGTGGTTCCCATAAAACCGTGATATATTTATGTGTTCAATTTGGTGTCAAACGAAAGGCTACAGCTGCAGCTTTCATTTCAACTGTTGGATATTTCGCTATATATATCGATAAATGAGCTATGGGTTAAAATGTGGTTCCCATTAACCATTGATATATGTGTTCAATTTGGCGTCAAACGCAAGGCTATGGCCGCAGTTTTTATTTTTGTTTTAGCTGCTTAATACCACGCCACATTTATCGATAAATGAGTTATGGGCCAAAATGTGGTTCCCATAAAACCGTGATATATGTGTTCAATTTGGTGTCAAACGCAAGGCTATGGCTGCAGCTTTCATTTCATAATAAATGAGCTATGAGTCAAAATGTGGTTCCCTTTAAGCCTTCATATATGTGTTCAATTTGGTGTTCAACGCATGGCTATGGCTGCAGCTTTCATTCCAACTGTTCGATATTTCGCTATATATATCGATAAATGAGCTATGGGTCAAAATGTGGTTCCCATTAAGCCTTGATATATGTGTTCAATTTAGTGTCAAACGCAAGGCTATGGCTGCAGCTTTCATTCCAACTGTTCGATATTTCGCTATATATATCGATAAATGAGCTATGGGTCAAAATGTGGTTCCCGTTAAGCCTTGATATATGTGTTCAATTTAGTGTCAAATGCAAGGCTATGGCTGCAGCTTTCATTCCAACTGCTCGATATTTCGCTATATATATCGATAAATGAGCTATGGGTCAAAATGTGGTTCCCGTTAAGCCTTGATATATGTGTTCAATTTAGTGTCAAACGCAAGGCTATGGCTGCAGCTTTCATTCCAACTGTTCGATATTTCGCTATATATATCGATAAATGAGCTATGGGTCAAAATGTGGTTCCCGTTAAGCCTTGATATATGTGTTCAATTTAGTGTCAAACGCAAGGCTATGGCTGCAGCTTTCATTCCAACTGTTCGATATTTCGCTATATATATCGATAAATGAGCTATGGGTCAAAATGTGGTTCCCATTAAGCCTTGATATATGTGTTCAACTTGGTGTCAAACGAAAGGCTGTGGCTGCAGCTTTCATTTCAACTGTTCGATATTTCGCTATATATATCGATAAATGAGCTATGGGTTAAAATGTGGTTCACATTAAGCCTTGATATATGTGTTCAATTTGGTGTCAAACACAAGGCTATGGCTGCAACTTTCATTTCAACTGTTCGATATTTCGCTATATATATCGATAAATGAGCTATGGGTTAAAATGTGGTTCCCATTAAGCCTTGATGTATGTGTTCAGTTTGGTGTCAAACGCAAGGCTATGGCTGCAGCTTTCATTTCAACTGTTCGATATTTCGCTATATATATCGATAAATGAGCTATGGGTTAAAATGTGGTTCCCATTAAGCCTTGATATATGTGTTCAATTTGGGTGTCAAACGAAAGGGCATGGCCGCAGGTTTTATTTTTATTTTAGCTGCTTGATATTACGCCATATTTATCGATAAATGAGTTATGGGCCTAAATGTGGTTCCCATAAAACCGTGATATATGTGTTCAATTTGGTGTCAAACGAAAGGCTACAGCTGCAGCTTTCATTTCAACTGTTGGATATTTCGCTATATATATGGATAAATGAGCTATGGGTTAAAATGTGGTTCCCATTAAGCATTGATATATGTGTTCAATTTGGCGTCAAACGCAAGGCTATGGCCGCAGTTTTTATTTTTGTTTTAGCTGCTTGATATTACGCCACATTTATCGATAAATGAGTTATGGGCCAAAATGTGGTTCCCATAAAACCGTGATATATGTGTTCAATTTGGTGTCAAACGCAAGGCTATAGCTGCAGCTTTCATTTCATAATAAATGAGCTATGACTCAAAATGTGGTAACCTTTAAGCCTTCATATATGTGTTCAATTTGGTGTTCAACGCAAGGCTATGGCTGCAGCTTTCATTTCAACTGTTCGATATTTCGCTATATATATCGATAAATGAGCTATGGTCCAAAATGTGGTTCCCATTAAACTTTGATATATGTGTTCAATTTGGGTGTCAAACGAAAGGGCATGGCCGCAGTTTTTATTTTTTTTAGCTGCGTGATATTACGCCATATTTATCGATAAATGAGTTATGGGCCAAAATGTGGTTCCCATAAAACCGTGATATATGTGTTCAATTTGGTGTCAAACGAAAGGCTTTGGCTTCAGCTTTCATTTCAACTGTTGGATATTTCGCTATATATATCGCTAAATGAGCTATGGGTTAAAATGTGGTTCCCATTAAGCCTTGATATATGTGTTCAATTTGGGTGTCAAACGGAAGGGCATGGCCGCAGGTTTTATTTTTATTTTTGCTGCTTGATATTACGTCATATTTATCGATAAATGAGTTATGGGCCAAAATGTGGTTCCCATAAAACCGTGATATATGTGTTCAATTTGGTGTCAAACGAAAGGCTACAGCTGCAGCTTTCATTTCAACTGTTGGATATTTCGCTATATATATCGATAAATGAGCTATGGGTTAAAATGTGGTTCCCATTAAGCCTTGATATATGTGTTCAATTTGGTGTCAAACGCAAGGCTATGGCTGTAGCTTTCATTTCAACTGTTCGATATTTCGCTACATATATCGATACATGAGCTATGGTCCAAAATGTGGTTCCCATTAAGCCTTGATATATGTGTTCAATTTGGGTGTCAAACGAAAGGGCATGGCCGCAGTTTTTATTTTTTTTAGCTGCGTGATATTACGCCATATTTATCGATAAATGAGTTATGGGCCAAAATGTGGTTCCCATAAAACCGTGATATATGTGCTCAATTTGGTGTCAAACGCAAGGCTATGGCTGTAGCTTTCATTTCAACTGTTCGATATTTCGCTATATATATCGATAAATGAGCTATGGTCCAAAATGTGGTTCCCATTAAACTTTGATATATGTGTTCAATTTGGGTGTCAAACGAAAGGGCATGGCCGCAGTTTTTATTTTTTTTAGCTGCGTGATATTACGCCATATTTATCGATAAATGAGTTATGGGCCAAAATGTGGTTCCCATAAAACCGTGATATATGTGTTCAATTTGGTGTCAAACGAAAGGCTTTGGCTTCAGCTTTCATTTCAACTGTTGGATATTTCGCTATATATATCGCTAAATGAGCTATGGGTTAAAATGTGGTTCCCATTAAGCCTTGATATATGTGTTCAATTTGGGTGTCAAACGGAAGGGCATGGCCGCAGGTTTTATTTTTATTTTTGCTGCTTGATATTACGTCATATTTATCGATAAATGAGTTATGGGCCAAAATGTGGTTCCCATAAAACCGTGATATATGTGTTCAATTTGGTGTCAAACGAAAGGCTACAGCTGCAGCTTTCATTTCAACTGTTGGATATTTCGCTATATATATCGATAAATGAGCTATGGGTTAAAATGTGGTTCCCATTAAGCCTTGATATATGTGTTCAATTTGGTGTCAAACGCAAGGCTATGGCTGTAGCTTTCATTTCAACTGTTCGATATTTCGCTACATATATCGATACATGAGCTATGGTCCAAAATGTGGTTCCCATTAAGCCTTGATATATGTGTTGAATTTGGTGTCAAACGGAAGGCTATGGCTGCAGCTTTCATTTCAACTGTTCGATATTTCGCTATATATATCGATAAATGAGCTATGGGTTAAAATGTGGTTCCCATTAAGCCTTGATATATGTGTTCAATTTGGGTGTCAAACGAAAGGGCATGGCCGCAGGTTTTATTTTTGTTTTTGCTGCTTGATATTACGCCATATTTATCGATAAATGAGTTATGGGCCAAAATGTGGTTCCCATAAAACCGTGATATATTTATGTGTTCAATTTGGTGTCAAACGAAAGGCTACAGCTGCAGCTTTCATTTCAACTGTTGGATATTTCGCTATATATATCGATAAATGAGCTATGGGTTAAAATGTGGTTCCCATTAAGCATTGATATATGTGTTCAATTTGGCGTCAAACGCAAGGCTATGGCCGCAGTTTTTATTTTTGTTTTAGCTGCTTAATACCACGCCACATTTATCGATAAATGAGTTATGGGCCAAAATGTGGTTCCCATAAAACCGTGATATATGTGTTCAATTTGGTGTCAAACGCAAGGCTATGGCTGCAGCTTTCATTTCATAATAAATGAGCTATGAGTCAAAATGTGGTTCCCTTTAAGCCTTCATATATGTGTTCAATTTGGTGTTCAACGCATGGCTATGGCTGCAGCTTTCATTTCAACTGTTCGATATTTCGCTATATATATCGATAAATGAGCTATAGGTTAAAATGTGGTTCCCATTAAGCCTTGATATATGTGTTCAATTTGGTGTCAAACGCAAGGCTATAGCTGCAGCTTTCATTTCAACTGTTCGATATTTCGCTATATATATCGATAAATGAGCTATGGTCCAAAATGTGGTTCCCATTAAACTTTGATTTATGTGTTCAATTTGGGTGTCAAACGAAAGGGCATGGCCGCAGTTTTTATTTTTTTTATCTGCGTGATATTACGCCATATTTATCGATAAATGAGTTATGGGCCAAAATGTGGTTCCCATAAAACCGTGATATATGTGTTCAATTTGGTGTCAAACGAAAGGCTTTGGCTTCAGCTTTCATTTCTACTGTTGGATATTTCGCTATATATATCGATAAATGAGCTATGGGTTAATAAATGGGTCCCATTAAGCCTTGATATATGTGTTCAATTTGGTGTCAAACGCAAGGCTATGGCTGCAGCTTTCATTTCAACTGTTCGATATTTCGCTATATATATCGATAAATGAGCTATGGGTAAAATGTGGTTCCCATTAAGCCTTGATATATGTGTTCAATTTGGTGTCAAACGCAAGGCTATGGCTGCAGATTTCATTTCAACTGTTCGATATTTCGCTATATATATCGATAAATGAGCTATGGTCAAAATGTGGTTCCCATTAAACTCTGATTTATGTGTTCAATTTGGGTGTCAAACGAAAGGGCATGGCCGCAGTTTTTATTTTATTTTAGCTGCGTGATATTACGCCATATTTATCGATAAATGAGCTATGAGTCAAAATGTGGTTCCCATTAAGCCTTGATATATGTGTTCAATTTGGTGTCAAACGCAAGGCTATGGCTGCAGCTTTCATTTCAACTGCTCGCTATTTCGCTATATATATCGATAAATGAGCTATGGGTTAAAATGTGGTTCCCATTAAGCCTTGATATATGTGTTCAATTTGGTGTCAAACGCAAGGCTATGGCTGCAGATCTCATTTCAACGGTTCGATATTTCGCTATATGTATCGATAAATGAGCTATGGTCCAAAATGTGGTTCCCATTAAACTCTGATTTATGTGTTCAATTTGGGTGTCAAACGAAAGGGCATGGCCGCAGTTTTTATTTTATTCTAGCTGCGTGATATTACGCCATATTTATCGATAAATGAGTTATGGGCCAAAATGTGGTTCCCATAAAACCGTGATATATGTGTTCAATTTGGTGTCAAACGAAAGGCTTTGGCTTCAGCTTTCATTTCAACTGTTATATATCGATAAATGAGCTATGGGTTAATAAATGGGTCCCATTAAGGATATATGTGTTCAATTTGGTGTCAAACGCAAGGCTATGGCTGCAACTTTCATTTCAACTGTTCGATATTTCGCTATATATATCGATAAATGAGCTATGGGTTAAAATGTGGTTCCCATTAAGCCTTGATATATGTGTTCAATTTGGGTGTCAAACGAAAGGACATGGCCGCAGTTTTTAGTTTTATTTTAGCTGCTTGATATTACGCCATATTTATCGATAAATGAGCTATGGGCCAAAATGTGGTTCCCATAAAACCGTGATATATGTGTTCAATTTGGTGTCAAACTCAAGGCTATGGCTGCAGCTTTCATTCCAACTGTTCGATATTTCGCTATATATATCGATAAATGAGCTATGGGTCAAAATGTGGTTCCCATTAAGCATTGATATATGTGTTCAATTTGGCGTCAAACGCAAGGCTATGGCTGCAGCTTTCATTCCAACTGTTGGATATTTCGCTATATATATCGATAAATGAGCTATGGGTCAAAATGTGGTTCCCATTAAGCCTTGATATATGTGTTCAATTTGGCGTCAAACGCAAGGCTATGGCTGCAGCTTTCATTCCAACTGTTGGATATTTCGCTATATATATCGATAAATGAGCTATGGGTCAAAATGTGGTTCCCATTAAGCCTTGATATATGTGTTCAATTTAGTGTCAAACGCAAGGCTATGGCTGCAGCTTTCATTCCAACTGTTCGATATTTCGCTATATATATCGATAAATGAGCTATGGGTCAAAATGTGGTTCCCATTAAGCCGTGATATATGTGTTCAATTTGGTGTCAAACTCAAGGCTATGGCTGCAACTTTCATTTCAACTGTTGGATATTTCGCTATATATATCGATAAATGAGCTATGGGTCAAAATGTGGTTCCCATTAAGCCTTGATATATGTGTTCAATTTAGTGTCAAACGCAAGGCTATGGCTGCAGCTTTCATTCCAACTGTTCGATATTTCGCTATATATATCGATAAATGAGCTATGGGTCAAAATGTGGTTCCCATTAAGCATTGATATATGTGTTCAATTTGGCGTCAAACGCAAGGCTATGGCCGCAGTTTTTATTTTTGTTTTAGCTGCTTGATATTACGCCACATTTATCGATAAATGAGTTATGGGCCAAAATGTGGTTCCCATTAAGCCTTGATATATGTGTTGAATTTGGTGTCAAACGGAAGGCTATGGCTGCAGCTTTCATTTCAACTGTTCGATATTTCGCTATATATATCGATAAATGAGCTATGGGTTAAAATGTGGTTCCCATTAAGCATTGATATATGTGTTCAATTTGGCGTCAAACGCAAGGCTATGGCCGCAGTTTTTATTTTTGTTTTAGCTGCTTGATATTACGCCACATTTATCGATAAATGAGTTATGGGCCAAAATGTGGTTCCCATTAAGCCTTGATATATGTGTTCAATTTGGTGTCAAACGCAAGGCTATAGCTGCAGCTTTCATTTCATAATAAATGAGCTATGACTCAAAATGTGGTAGCCTTTAAGCCTTCATATATGTGTTCAATTTGGTGTTCAACGCAAGGCTATGGCTGCAGCTTTCATTTCAACTGTTCGATATTTCGCTATATATATCGATAAATGAGCTATGGGTTAAAATGTGGTTCCCATTAAGCCTTGATATATGTGTTCAATTTGGTGTCAAACGCAAGGCTATGGCTGTAGCTTTCATTTCAACTGTTCGATATTTCGCTACATATATCGATACATGAGCTATGGTCCAAAATGTGGTTCCCATTAAGCCTTGATATATGTGTTGAATTTGGTGTCAAACGGAAGGCTATGGCTGCAGCTTTCATTTCAACTGTTCGATATTTCGCTATATATATCGATAAATGAGCTATGGGTTAAAATGTGGTTCCCATTAAGCCTTGATATATGTGTTCAATTTGGGTGTCAAACGAAAGGGCATGGCCGCAGGTTTTATTTTTGTTTTTGCTGCTTGATATTACGCCATATTTATCGATAAATGAGTTATGGGCCAAAATGTGGTTCCCATAAAACCGTGATATATTTATGTGTTCAATTTGGTGTCAAACGAAAGGCTACAGCTGCAGCTTTCATTTCAACTGTTGGATATTTCGCTATATATATCGATAAATGAGCTATGGGTTAAAATGTGGTTCCCATTAAGCATTGATATATGTGTTCAATTTGGCGTCAAACGCAAGGCTATGGCCGCAGTTTTTATTTTTGTTTTAGCTGCTTAATACCACGCCACATTTATCGATAAATGAGTTATGGGCCAAAATGTGGTTCCCATAAAACCGTGATATATGTGTTCAATTTGGTGTCAAACGCAAGGCTATGGCTGCAGCTTTCATTTCATAATAAATGAGCTATGAGTCAAAATGTGGTTCCCTTTAAGCCTTCATATATGTGTTCAATTTGGTGTTCAACGCATGGCTATGGCTGCAGCTTTCATTTCAACTGTTCGATATTTCGCTATATATATCGATAAATGAGCTATGGGTTAAAATGTGGTTCCCATTAAGCCTTGATATATGTGTTCAATTTGGTGTCAAACGCAAGGCTATAGCTGCAGCTTTCATTTCAACTGTTCGATATTTCGCTATATATATCGATAAATGAGCTATGGGTCAAAATGTGGTTCCCGTTAAGCCTTGATATATGTGTTCAATTTAGTGTCAAACGCAAGGCTATGGCTGCAGCTTTCATTTCATAATAAATGAGCTATGAGTCAAAATGTGGTTCCCTTTAAGCCTTCATATATGTGTTCAATTTGGTGTTCAACGCAAGGCTACGGCTACAGCTTTCATTCCAACTGTTCGATATTTCGCTATATATATCGATAAATGAGCTATGGGTCAAAATGTGGTTCCCATTAAGCCTTGATATATGTGTTCAATTTAGTGTCAAACGCAAGGCTATGGCTGTAGCTTTCATTTCAACTGTTCGATATTTCGCTACATATATCGATACATGAGCTATGGTCCAAAATGTGGTTCCCATTAAGCCTTGATATATGTGTTGAATTTGGTGTCAAACGGAAGGCTATGGCTGCAGCTTTCATTTCAACTGTTCGATATTTCGCTATATATATCGATAAATGAGGTATGGGTTAAAATGTGGTTCCCATTAAGCCTTGATATATGTGTTCAATTTGGGTGTCAAACGAAAGGGCATGGCCGCAGGTTTTATTTTTGTTTTTGCTGCTTGATATTACGCCATATTTATCGATAAATGAGTTATGGGCCAAAATGTGGTTCCCATAAAACCGTGATATATTTATGTGTTCAATTTGGTGTCAAACGAAAGGCTACAGCTGCAGCTTTCATTTCAACTGTTGGATATTTCGCTATATATATCGATAAATGAGCTATGGGTTAAAATGTGGTTCCCATTAAGCATTGATATATGTGTTCAATTTGGCTCCAAACGCAAGGCTATGGCCGCAGTTTTTATTTTTGTTTTAGCTGCTTAATACCACGCCACATTTATCGATAAATGAGTTATGGGCCAAAATGTGGTTCCCATAAAACCGTGATATATGTGTTCAATTTGGTGTCAAACGCAAGGCTATGGCTGCAGCTTTCATTTCATAATAAATGAGCTATGAGTCAAAATGTGGTTCCCTTTAAGCCTTCATATATGTGTTCAATTTGGTGTTCAACGCATGGCTATGGCTGCAGCTTTCATTTCAACTGTTCGATATTTCGCTATATATATCGATAAATGAGCTATGGGTTAAAATGTGGTTCCCATTAAGCCTTGATATATGTGTTCAATTTGGTGTCAAACGCAAGGCTATAGCTGCAGCTTTCATTTCAACTGTTCGATATTTCGCTATATATATCGATAAATGAGCTATGGGTCAAAATGTGGTTCCCGTTAAGCCTTGATATATGTGTTCAATTTAGTGCCAAACGCAAGGCTATGGCTGCAGCTTTCATTTCATAATAAATGAGCTATGAGTCAAAATGTGGTTCCCTTTAAGCCTTGATATATGTGTTCAACTTGGTGTCAAACGAAAGGCTGTGGCTGCAGCTTTCATTTCAACTGTTCGATATTTCGCTATATATATCGATAAATGAGCTATGGGTTAAAATGTGGTTCACATTAAGCCTTGATATATGTGTTCAATTTGGTGTCAAACACAAGGCTATGGCTGCAACTTTCATTTCAACTGTTCGATATTTCGCTATATATATCGATAAATGAGCTATGGGTTAAAATGTGGTTCCCATTAAGCCTTGATATATGTGTTCAATTTGGTGTCAAACGCAAGGCTATGGCTGCAGCTTTCATTTCAACTGTTCGACATTTCGCTATATATATCGATAAATGAGCTATGGGTCAAAATGTGGTTCCCGTTAAGCCTTGATATATGTGTTCAATTTAGTGTCAAATGCAAGGCTATGGCTGCAGCTTTCATTCCAACTGTTCGATATTTCGCTATATATATCGATAAATGAGCTATGGGTCAAAATGTGGTTCCCATTAAGCCTTGATATATGTGTTCAACTTGGTGTCAAACGAAAGGCTGTGGCTGCAGCTTTCATTTCAACTGTTCGATATTTCGCTATATATATCGATAAATGAGCTATGGGTCAAAATGTGGTTCCCTTTAAGCCTTGATATATGTGTTCAACTTGGTGTCAAACGAAAGGCTGTGGCTGCAGCTTTCATTCCAACTGTTCGATATTTCGCTATATATATCGATAAATGAGCTATGGGTCAAAATATGGTTCCCATTAAGCCTTGATATATGTGTTCAATTTGGTGTCAAACACAAGGCTATGGCTGCAACTTTCATTTCAACTGTTCGATATTTCGCTATATATATCGATAAATGAGCTATGGGTTAAAATGTGGTTCACATTAAGCCTTGATATATGTGTTCAATTTGGTGTCAAACACAAGGCTATGGCTGCAACTTTCATTTCAACTGTTCGATATTTCGCTATATATATCGATAAATGAGCTATGGGTTAAAATGTGGTTCCCATTAAGCCTTGATATATGTGTTCAATTTGGTGTCAAACGCAAGGCTATGGCTGCAGCTTTCATTTCAACTGTTCGATATTTCGCTATATATATCGATAAATGAGCTATGGGTTAAAATGTGGTTCACATTAAGCCTTGATATATGTGTTCAATTTGGTGTCAAACACAAGGCTATGGCTGCAACTTTCATTTCAACTGTTCGATATTTCGCTATATATATCGATAAATGAGCTATGGGTTAAAATGTGGTTCCCATTAAGCCTTGATATATGTGTTCAATTTGGTGTCAAACGCAAGGCTATGGCTGCAGCTTTCATTTCAACTGTTCGACATTTCGCTATATATATCGATAAATGAGCTATGGATCAAAATGTGGTTCCCGTTAAGCCTTGATATATGTGTTCAATTTAGTGTCAAATGCAAGGCTATGGCTGCAGCTTTCATTCCAACTGTTCGATATTTCGCTATATATATCGATAAATGAGCTATGGGTCAATATGTGGTTCCCATTAAGCCTTGATATATGTGTTCAACTTGGTGTCAAACGAAAGGCTGTGGCTGCAGCTTTCATTTCAACTGTTCGATATTTCGCTATATATATCGATAAATGAGCTATGGGTTAAAATGTGGCTCACATTAAGCCTTGATATATGTGTTCAATTTGGTGTCAAACACAAGGCTATGGCTGCAACTTTCATTTCAACTGTTCGATATTTCGCTATATATATCGATAAATGAGCTATGGGTTAAAATGTGGTTCCCATTAAGCCTTGATATATGTGTTCAATTTGGTGTCAAACGCAAGGCTATAGCTGCAGCTTTCATTTCAACTGTTCGATATTTCGCTATATATATCGATAAATGAGCTATGGGTCAAAATGTGGTTCCCGTTAAGCCTTGATATATGTGTTCAATTTAGTGTCAAACGCAAGGCTATGGCTGCAGCTTTCATTTCATAATAAATGAGCTATGAGTCAAAATGTGGTTCCCTTTAAGCCTTGATATATGTGTTCAACTTGGTGTCAAACGAAAGGCTGTGGCTGCAGCTTTCATTTCAACTGTTCGATATTTCGCTATATATATCGATAAATGAGCTATGGGTTAAAATGTGGTTCACATTAAGCCTTGATATATGTGTTCAATTTGGTGTCAAACACAAGGCTATGGCTGCAACTTTCATTTCAACTGTTCGATATTTCGCTATATATATCGATAAATGAGCTATGGGTTAAAATGTGGTTCCCATTAAGCCTTGATATATGTGTTCAATTTGGTGTCAAACGCAAGGCTATAGCTGCAGCTTTCATTTCAACTGTTCGATATTTCGCTATATATATCGATAAATGAGCTATGGGTCAAAATGTGGTTCCCGTTAAGCCTTGATATATGTGTTCAATTTAGTGTCAAACGCAAGGCTATGGCTGCAGCTTTCATTTCATAATAAATGAGCTATGAGTCAAAATGTGGTTCCCTTTAAGCCTTGATATATGTGTTCAACTTGGTGTCAAACGAAAGGCTGTGGCTGCAGCTTTCATTTCAACTGTTCGATATTTCGCTATATATATCGATAAATGAGCTATGGGTTAAAATGTGGTTCACATTAAGCCTTGATATATGTGTTCAATTTGGTGTCAAACACAAGGCTATGGCTGCAACTTTCATTTCAACTGTTCGATATTTCGCTATATATATCGATAAATTAGCTATGGGTTAAAATGTGGTTCCCATTAAGCCTTGATATATGTGTTCAATTTGGTGTCAAACGCAAGGCTATGGCTGCAGCTTTCATTTCAACTGTTCGACATTTCGCTATATATATCGATAAATGAGCTATGGGTCAAAATGTGGTTCCCGTTAAGCCTTGATATATGTGTTCAATTTAGTGTCAAATGCAAGGCTATGGCTGCAGCTTTCATTCCAACTGTTCGATATTTCGCTATATATATCGATAAATGAGCTATGGGTCAAAATGTGGTTCCCATTAAGCCTTGATATATGTGTTCAACTTGGTGTCAAACGAAAGGCTGTGGCTGCAGCTTTCATTTCAACTGTTCGATATTTCGCTATATATATCGATAAATGAGCTATGGGTCAAAATGTGGTTCCCTTTAAGCCTTGATATATGTGTTCAACTTGGTGTCAAACGAAAGGCTGTGGCTGCAGCTTTCATTCCAACTGTTCGATATTTCGCTATATATATCGATAAATGAGCTATGGGTCAAAATGTGGTTCCCATTAAGCCTTGATATATGTGTTCAACTTGGTGTCAAACGAAAGGCTGTGGCTGCAGCTTTCATTTCAACTGTTCGATATTTCGCTATATATATCGATAAATGAGCTATGGGTTAAAATGTGGTTCACATTAAGCCTTGATATATGTGTTCAATTTGGTGTCAAACACAAGGCTATGGCTGCAACTTTCATTTCAACTGTTCGATATTTCGCTATATATATCGATAAATGAGCTATGGGTTAAAATGTGGTTCCCATTAAGCCTTGATATATGTGTTCAATTTGGTGTCAAACGCAAGGCTATGGCTGCAGCTTTCATTTCAACTGTTCGACATTTCGCTATATATATCGATAAATGAGCTATGGGTCAAAATGTGGTTCCCGTTAAGCCTTGATATATGTGTTCAATTTAGTGTCAAATGCAAGGCTATGGCTGCAGCTTTCATTCCAACTGTTCGATATTTCGCTATATATATCGATAAATGAGCTATGGGTCAATATGTGGTTCCCATTAAGCCTTGATATATGTGTTCAACTTGGTGTCAAACGAAAGGCTGTGGCTGCAGCTTTCATTTCAACTGTTCGATATTTCGCTATATATATCGATAAATGAGCTATGGGTTAAAATGTGGTTCACATTAAGCCTTGATATATGTGTTCAATTTGGTGTCAAACACAAGGCTATGGCTGCAACTTTCATTTCAACTGTTCGATATTTCGCTATATATATCGATAAATGAGCTATGGGTTAAAATGTGGTTCCCATTAAGCCTTGATATATGTGTTCAATTTGGTGTCAAACGCAAGGCTATAGCTGCAGCTTTCATTTCATAATAAATGAACTATGACTCAAAATGTGGTAACCTTTAAGCCTTCATATATGTGTTCAATTTGGTGTTCAACGCAAGGCTATGGCTGCAGCTTTCATTTCAACTGTTCGACATTTCGCTATATATATCGATAAATGAGTTATGGGCCAAAATGTGGTTCCCATAAAACCGTGATATATGTGTTCAATTTGGTGTCAAACGCAAGGCTATAGCTGCAGCTTTCATTTCATTATAAATGAACTATGACTCAAAATGTGGTAACCTTTAAGCCTTCATATATGTGTTCAATTTGGTGTTCAACGCAAGGCTATGGCTGCAGCTTTCATTTCAACTGTTCGACACTTCGCTATATATATCGATAAATGAGCTATGGGTCAAAATGTGGTTCCCGTTAAGCCTTGATATATGTGTTCAATTTAGTGTCAAATGCAAGGCTATGGCTGCAGCTTTCATTCCAACTGTTCGATATTTCGCTATATATATCGATAAATGAGCTATGGGTCAAAATGTTGTTCCCATTAAGCCTTGATATATGTGTTCAATTTGGTGTCAAACGCAAGGCTATAGCTGCAGCTTTCATTTCATAATAAATGAGCTATGACTCAAAATGTGGTAACCTTTAAGCCTTCATATATGTGTTCAATTTGGTGTTCAACGCAAGGCTATGGCTGCAGCTTTCATTTCAACTGTTCGACACTTCGCTATATATATCGATAAATGAGCTATGGGTCAAAATGTGGTTCCCGTTAAGCCTTGATATATGTGTTCAATTTAGTGTCAAATGCAAGGCTATGGCTGCAGCTTTCATTCCAACTGTTCGACACTTCGCTATATATATCGATAAATGAGCTATGGGTCAAAATGTGGTTCCCATTAAGCCTTGATATATGTGTTCAATTTGGTGTCAAACGCAAGGCTATAGCTGCAGCTTTCATTTCATTATAAATGAACTATGACTCAAAATGTGGTAACCTTTAAGCCTTCATATATGTGTTCAATTTGGTGTTCAACGCAAGGCTATGGCTGCAGCTTTCATTTCAACTGTTCGACACTTCGCTATATATATCGATAAATGAGCTATGGGTCAAAATGTGGTTCCCGTTAAGCCTTGATATATGTGTTCAATTTAGTGTCAAATGCAAGGCTATGGCTGCAGCTTTCATTCCAACTGTTCGACACTTCGCTATATATATCGATAAATGAGCTATGGGTCAAAATGTGGTTCCCGTTAAGCCTTGATATATGTGTTCAATTTAGTGTCAAATGCAAGGCTATGGCTGCAGCTTTCATTCCAACTGTTCGATATTACGCCACATTTATCGATAAATGAGTTATGGGCCAAAATGTGGTTCCCATTAAGCCTTGATATATGTGTTCAATTTGGTGTCAAACGCAAGGCTATAGCTGCAGCTTTCATTTCATAATAAATGAGCTATGACTCAAAATGTGGTAGCCTTTAAGCCTTCATATATGTGTTCAATTTGGTGTTCAACGCAAGGCTATGGCTGCAGCTTTCATTTCAACTGTTCGATATTTCGCTATATATATCGATAAATGAGCTATGGGTTAAAATGTGGTTCCCATTAAGCCTTGATATATGTGTTCAATTTGGTGTCAAACGCAAGGCTATGGCTGTAGCTTTCATTTCAACTGTTCGATATTTCGCTACATATATCGATACATGAGCTATGGTCCAAAATGTGGTTCCCATTAAGCCTTGATATATGTGTTGAATTTGGTGTCAAACGGAAGGCTATGGCTGCAGCTTTCATTTCAACTGTTCGATATTTCGCTATATATATCGATAAATGAGCTATGGGTTAAAATGTGGTTCCCATTAAGCCTTGATATATGTGTTCAATTTGGGTGTCAAACGAAAGGGCATGGCCGCAGGTTTTATTTTTGTTTTTGCTGCTTGATATTACGCCATATTTATCGATAAATGAGTTATGGGCCAAAATGTGGTTCCCATAAAACCGTGATATATTTATGTGTTCAATTTGGTGTCAAACGAAAGGCTACAGCTGCAGCTTTCATTTCAACTGTTGGATATTTCGCTATATATATCGATAAATGAGCTATGGGTTAAAATGTGGTTCCCATTAAGCATTGATATATGTGTTCAATTTGGCGTCAAACGCAAGGCTATGGCCGCAGTTTTTATTTTTGTTTTAGCTGCTTAATACCACGCCACATTTATCGATAAATGAGTTATGGGCCAAAATGTGGTTCCCATAAAACCGTGATATATGTGTTCAATTTGGTGTCAAACGCAAGGCTATGGCTGCAGCTTTCATTTCATAATAAATGAGCTATGAGTCAAAATGTGGTTCCCTTTAAGCCTTCATATATGTGTTCAATTTGGTGTTCAACGCATGGCTATGGCTGCAGCTTTCATTTCAACTGTTCGATATTTCGCTATATATATCGATAAATGAGCTATGGGTTAAAATGTGGTTCCCATTAAGCCTTGATATATGTGTTCAATTTGGTGTCAAACGCAAGGCTATAGCTGCAGCTTTCATTTCAACTGTTCGATATTTCGCTATATATATCGATAAATGAGCTATGGGTCAAAATGTGGTTCCCGTTAAGCCTTGATATATGTGTTCAATTTAGTGTCAAACGCAAGGCTATGGCTGCAGCTTTCATTTCATAATAAATGAGCTATGAGTCAAAATGTGGTTCCCTTTAAGCCTTCATATATGTGTTCAATTTGGTGTTCAACGCAAGGCTACGGCTACAGCTTTCATTCCAACTGTTCGATATTTCGCTATATATATCGATAAATGAGCTATGGGTCAAAATGTGGTTCCCATTAAGCCTTGATATATGTGTTCAATTTAGTGTCAAACGCAAGGCTATGGCTGTAGCTTTCATTTCAACTGTTCGATATTTCGCTACATATATCGATACATGAGCTATGGTCCAAAATGTGGTTCCCATTAAGCCTTGATATATGTGTTGAATTTGGTGTCAAACGGAAGGCTATGGCTGCAGCTTTCATTTCAACTGTTCGATATTTCGCTATATATATCGATAAATGAGGTATGGGTTAAAATGTGGTTCCCATTAAGCCTTGATATATGTGTTCAATTTGGGTGTCAAACGAAAGGGCATGGCCGCAGGTTTTATTTTTGTTTTTGCTGCTTGATATTACGCCATATTTATCGATAAATGAGTTATGGGCCAAAATGTGGTTCCCATAAAACCGTGATATATTTATGTGTTCAATTTGGTGTCAAACGAAAGGCTACAGCTGCAGCTTTCATTTCAACTGTTGGATATTTCGCTATATATATCGATAAATGAGCTATGGGTTAAAATGTGGTTCCCATTAAGCATTGATATATGTGTTCAATTTGGCTCCAAACGCAAGGCTATGGCCGCAGTTTTTATTTTTGTTTTAGCTGCTTAATACCACGCCACATTTATCGATAAATGAGTTATGGGCCAAAATGTGGTTCCCATAAAACCGTGATATATGTGTTCAATTTGGTGTCAAACGCAAGGCTATGGCTGCAGCTTTCATTTCATAATAAATGAGCTATGAGTCAAAATGTGGTTCCCTTTAAGCCTTCATATATGTGTTCAATTTGGTGTTCAACGCATGGCTATGGCTGCAGCTTTCATTTCAACTGTTCGATATTTCGCTATATATATCGATAAATGAGCTATGGGTTAAAATGTGGTTCCCATTAAGCCTTGATATATGTGTTCAATTTGGTGTCAAACGCAAGGCTATAGCTGCAGCTTTCATTTCAACTGTTCGATATTTCGCTATATATATCGATAAATGAGCTATGGGTCAAAATGTGGTTCCCGTTAAGCCTTGATATATGTGTTCAATTTAGTGCCAAACGCAAGGCTATGGCTGCAGCTTTCATTTCATAATAAATGAGCTATGAGTCAAAATGTGGTTCCCTTTAAGCCTTGATATATGTGTTCAACTTGGTGTCAAACGAAAGGCTGTGGCTGCAGCTTTCATTTCAACTGTTCGATATTTCGCTATATATATCGATAAATGAGCTATGGGTTAAAATGTGGTTCACATTAAGCCTTGATATATGTGTTCAATTTGGTGTCAAACACAAGGCTATGGCTGCAACTTTCATTTCAACTGTTCGATATTTCGCTATATATATCGATAAATGAGCTATGGGTTAAAATGTGGTTCCCATTAAGCCTTGATATATGTGTTCAATTTGGTGTCAAACGCAAGGCTATGGCTGCAGCTTTCATTTCAACTGTTCGACATTTCGCTATATATATCGATAAATGAGCTATGGGTCAAAATGTGGTTCCCGTTAAGCCTTGATATATGTGTTCAATTTAGTGTCAAATGCAAGGCTATGGCTGCAGCTTTCATTCCAACTGTTCGATATTTCGCTATATATATCGATAAATGAGCTATGGGTCAAAATGTGGTTCCCATTAAGCCTTGATATATGTGTTCAACTTGGTGTCAAACGAAAGGCTGTGGCTGCAGCTTTCATTTCAACTGTTCGATATTTCGCTATATATATCGATAAATGAGCTATGGGTCAAAATGTGGTTCCCTTTAAGCCTTGATATATGTGTTCAACTTGGTGTCAAACGAAAGGCTGTGGCTGCAGCTTTCATTCCAACTGTTCGATATTTCGCTATATATATCGATAAATGAGCTATGGGTCAAAATATGGTTCCCATTAAGCCTTGATATATGTGTTCAATTTGGTGTCAAACACAAGGCTATGGCTGCAACTTTCATTTCAACTGTTCGATATTTCGCTATATATATCGATAAATGAGCTATGGGTTAAAATGTGGTTCACATTAAGCCTTGATATATGTGTTCAATTTGGTGTCAAACACAAGGCTATGGCTGCAACTTTCATTTCAACTGTTCGATATTTCGCTATATATATCGATAAATGAGCTATGGGTTAAAATGTGGTTCCCATTAAGCCTTGATATATGTGTTCAATTTGGTGTCAAACGCAAGGCTATGGCTGCAGCTTTCATTTCAACTGTTCGATATTTCGCTATATATATCGATAAATGAGCTATGGGTTAAAATGTGGTTCACATTAAGCCTTGATATATGTGTTCAATTTGGTGTCAAACACAAGGCTATGGCTGCAACTTTCATTTCAACTGTTCGATATTTCGCTATATATATCGATAAATGAGCTATGGGTTAAAATGTGGTTCCCATTAAGCCTTGATATATGTGTTCAATTTGGTGTCAAACGCAAGGCTATGGCTGCAGCTTTCATTTCAACTGTTCGACATTTCGCTATATATATCGATAAATGAGCTATGGATCAAAATGTGGTTCCCGTTAAGCCTTGATATATGTGTTCAATTTAGTGTCAAATGCAAGGCTATGGCTGCAGCTTTCATTCCAACTGTTCGATATTTCGCTATATATATCGATAAATGAGCTATGGGTCAATATGTGGTTCCCATTAAGCCTTGATATATGTGTTCAACTTGGTGTCAAACGAAAGGCTGTGGCTGCAGCTTTCATTTCAACTGTTCGATATTTCGCTATATATATCGATAAATGAGCTATGGGTTAAAATGTGGCTCACATTAAGCCTTGATATATGTGTTCAATTTGGTGTCAAACACAAGGCTATGGCTGCAACTTTCATTTCAACTGTTCGATATTTCGCTATATATATCGATAAATGAGCTATGGGTTAAAATGTGGTTCCCATTAAGCCTTGATATATGTGTTCAATTTGGTGTCAAACGCAAGGCTATAGCTGCAGCTTTCATTTCAACTGTTCGATATTTCGCTATATATATCGATAAATGAGCTATGGGTCAAAATGTGGTTCCCGTTAAGCCTTGATATATGTGTTCAATTTAGTGTCAAACGCAAGGCTATGGCTGCAGCTTTCATTTCATAATAAATGAGCTATGAGTCAAAATGTGGTTCCCTTTAAGCCTTGATATATGTGTTCAACTTGGTGTCAAACGAAAGGCTGTGGCTGCAGCTTTCATTTCAACTGTTCGATATTTCGCTATATATATCGATAAATGAGCTATGGGTTAAAATGTGGTTCACATTAAGCCTTGATATATGTGTTCAATTTGGTGTCAAACACAAGGCTATGGCTGCAACTTTCATTTCAACTGTTCGATATTTCGCTATATATATCGATAAATGAGCTATGGGTTAAAATGTGGTTCCCATTAAGCCTTGATATATGTGTTCAATTTGGTGTCAAACGCAAGGCTATAGCTGCAGCTTTCATTTCAACTGTTCGATATTTCGCTATATATATCGATAAATGAGCTATGGGTCAAAATGTGGTTCCCGTTAAGCCTTGATATATGTGTTCAATTTAGTGTCAAACGCAAGGCTATGGCTGCAGCTTTCATTTCATAATAAATGAGCTATGAGTCAAAATGTGGTTCCCTTTAAGCCTTGATATATGTGTTCAACTTGGTGTCAAACGAAAGGCTGTGGCTGCAGCTTTCATTTCAACTGTTCGATATTTCGCTATATATATCGATAAATGAGCTATGGGTTAAAATGTGGTTCACATTAAGCCTTGATATATGTGTTCAATTTGGTGTCAAACACAAGGCTATGGCTGCAACTTTCATTTCAACTGTTCGATATTTCGCTATATATATCGATAAATTAGCTATGGGTTAAAATGTGGTTCCCATTAAGCCTTGATATATGTGTTCAATTTGGTGTCAAACGCAAGGCTATGGCTGCAGCTTTCATTTCAACTGTTCGACATTTCGCTATATATATCGATAAATGAGCTATGGGTCAAAATGTGGTTCCCGTTAAGCCTTGATATATGTGTTCAATTTAGTGTCAAATGCAAGGCTATGGCTGCAGCTTTCATTCCAACTGTTCGATATTTCGCTATATATATCGATAAATGAGCTATGGGTCAAAATGTGGTTCCCATTAAGCCTTGATATATGTGTTCAACTTGGTGTCAAACGAAAGGCTGTGGCTGCAGCTTTCATTTCAACTGTTCGATATTTCGCTATATATATCGATAAATGAGCTATGGGTCAAAATGTGGTTCCCTTTAAGCCTTGATATATGTGTTCAACTTGGTGTCAAACGAAAGGCTGTGGCTGCAGCTTTCATTCCAACTGTTCGATATTTCGCTATATATATCGATAAATGAGCTATGGGTCAAAATGTGGTTCCCATTAAGCCTTGATATATGTGTTCAACTTGGTGTCAAACGAAAGGCTGTGGCTGCAGCTTTCATTTCAACTGTTCGATATTTCGCTATATATATCGATAAATGAGCTATGGGTTAAAATGTGGTTCACATTAAGCCTTGATATATGTGTTCAATTTGGTGTCAAACACAAGGCTATGGCTGCAACTTTCATTTCAACTGTTCGATATTTCGCTATATATATCGATAAATGAGCTATGGGTTAAAATGTGGTTCCCATTAAGCCTTGATATATGTGTTCAATTTGGTGTCAAACGCAAGGCTATGGCTGCAGCTTTCATTTCAACTGTTCGACATTTCGCTATATATATCGATAAATGAGCTATGGGTCAAAATGTGGTTCCCGTTAAGCCTTGATATATGTGTTCAATTTAGTGTCAAATGCAAGGCTATGGCTGCAGCTTTCATTCCAACTGTTCGATATTTCGCTATATATATCGATAAATGAGCTATGGGTCAATATGTGGTTCCCATTAAGCCTTGATATATGTGTTCAACTTGGTGTCAAACGAAAGGCTGTGGCTGCAGCTTTCATTTCAACTGTTCGATATTTCGCTATATATATCGATAAATGAGCTATGGGTTAAAATGTGGTTCACATTAAGCCTTGATATATGTGTTCAATTTGGTGTCAAACACAAGGCTATGGCTGCAACTTTCATTTCAACTGTTCGATATTTCGCTATATATATCGATAAATGAGCTATGGGTTAAAATGTGGTTCCCATTAAGCCTTGATATATGTGTTCAATTTGGTGTCAAACGCAAGGCTATAGCTGCAGCTTTCATTTCATAATAAATGAACTATGACTCAAAATGTGGTAACCTTTAAGCCTTCATATATGTGTTCAATTTGGTGTTCAACGCAAGGCTATGGCTGCAGCTTTCATTTCAACTGTTCGACATTTCGCTATATATATCGATAAATGAGTTATGGGCCAAAATGTGGTTCCCATAAAACCGTGATATATGTGTTCAATTTGGTGTCAAACGCAAGGCTATAGCTGCAGCTTTCATTTCATTATAAATGAACTATGACTCAAAATGTGGTAACCTTTAAGCCTTCATATATGTGTTCAATTTGGTGTTCAACGCAAGGCTATGGCTGCAGCTTTCATTTCAACTGTTCGACACTTCGCTATATATATCGATAAATGAGCTATGGGTCAAAATGTGGTTCCCGTTAAGCCTTGATATATGTGTTCAATTTAGTGTCAAATGCAAGGCTATGGCTGCAGCTTTCATTCCAACTGTTCGATATTTCGCTATATATATCGATAAATGAGCTATGGGTCAAAATGTTGTTCCCATTAAGCCTTGATATATGTGTTCAACTTGGTGTCAAACGAAAGGCTGTGGCTGCAGCTTTCATTTCAACTGTTCGATATTTCGCTATATATATCGATAAATGAGCTATGGGTTAAAATGTGGTTCACATTAAGCCTTGATATATGTGTTCAATTTGGTGTCAAACACAAGGCTATGGCTGCAACTTTCATTTCAACTGTTCGATATTTCGCTATACATATCGATAAATGAGCTATGGGTTAAAATGTGGTTCACATTAAGCCTTGATATATGTGTTCAATTTGGTGTCAAACACAAGGCTATGGCTGCAACTTTCATTTCAACTGTTCGATATTTCGCTATATATATCGATAAATGAGCTATGGGTTAAAATGTGGTTCCCATTAAGCCTTGATATATGTGTTCAATTTGGTGTCAAACGCAAGGCTGTGGCTGCAGCTTTCATTTCAACTGTTCGATATTTCGCTATATATATCGATAAATGAGCTATGGGTTAAAATGTGGTTCACATTAAGCCTTGATATATGTGTTCAACTTGGTGTCAAACGAAAGGCTGTGGCTGCAGCTTTCATTTCAACTGTTCGATATTTCGCTATATATATCGATAAATGAGCTATGGGTTAAAATGTGGTTCACATTAAGCCTTGATATATGTGTTCAATTTGGTGTCAAACACAAGGCTATGGCTGCAACTTTCATTTCAACTGTTCGACATTTCGCTATATATATCGATAAATGAGCTATGGGTTAAAATGTGGTTCCCATTAAGCCTTGATATATGTGTTCAATTTGGGTGTCAAACGAAAGGGCATGGCCGCAGGTTTTATTTTTATTTTAGCTGCTTGATATTACGCCATATTTATCGATAAATGAGTTATGGGCCAAAATGTGGTTCCCATAAAACCGTGATATGTGTTCAATTTGGTGTCAAACGCAAGGCTATGGCCGCAGTTTTTATTTTTGTTTTAGCTGCTTAATATTACGCCACATTTATCGATAAATGAGTTATGGGCCAAAATGTGGTTCCCATAAAACCGTGATATATGTGTTCAATTTGGTGTCAAACGCAAGGCTATAGCTGCAGCTTTCATTTCATAATAAATGAGCTATGACTCAAAATGTGGTAACCTTTAAGCCTTCATATATGTGTTCAATTTGGTGTTCAACGCAAGGCTATGGCTGCAGCTTTCATTTCAACTGTTCGATATTTCGCTATATATATCGATAAATGAGCTATGGTCCAAAATGTGGTTCCCATTAAACTTTGATATATGTGTTCAATTTGGGTGTCAAACGAAAGGGCATGGCCGCAGTTTTTATTTTTTTTAGCTGCGTGATATTACGCCATATTTATCGATAAATGAGTTATGGGCCAAAATGTGGTTCCCATAAAACCGTGATATATGTGTTCAATTTGGTGTCAAACGCAAGGCTTTGGCTTCAGCTTTCATTTCAACTGTTGGATATTTCGCTATATATATCGCTAAATGAGCTATGGGTTAAAATGTGGTTCCCATTAAGCCTTGATATATGTGTTCAATTTGGGTGTCAAACGAAAGGGCATGGCCGCAGTTTTTATTTTTGCTGCTTGATATTACGCCATATTTATCGATAAATGAGTTATGGGCCAAAATGTGGTTCCCATAAAACCGTGATATATGTGTTCAATTTGGTGTCAAACGAAAGGCTACAGCTGCAGCTTTCATTTCAACTGTTGGATATTTCGCTATATATATCGATAAATGAGCTATGTGTTAAAATGTGGTTCACATTAAGCCTTGATATATGTGTTCAACTTGGTGTCAAACGAAAGGCTGTGGCTGCAGCTTTCATTTCAACTGTTCGATATTTCGCTATATATATCGATAAATGAGCTATGGGTTAAAATGTGGTTCACATTAAGCCTTGATATATGTGTTCAATTTGGTGTCAAACACAAGGCTATGGCTGCAACTTTCATTTCAACTGTTCGACATTTCGCTATATATATCGATAAATGAGCTATGGGTTAAAATGTGGTTCCCATTAAGCCTTGATATATGTGTTCAATTTGGGTGTCAAACGAAAGGGCATGGCCGCAGGTTTTATTTTTATTTTAGCTGCTTGATATTACGCCATATTTATCGATAAATGAGTTATGGGCCAAAATGTGGTTCCCATAAAACCGTGATATATGTGTTCAATTTGGTGTCAAACGCAAGGCTATGGCCGCAGTTTTTATTTTTGTTTTAGCTGCTTAATATTACGCCACATTTATCGATAAATGAGTTATGGGCCAAAATGTGGTTCCCATAAAACCGTGATATATGTGTTCAATTTGGTGTCAAACGCAAGGCTATAGCTGCAGCTTTCATTTCATAATAAATGAGCTATGACTCAAAATGTGGTAACCTTTAAGCCTTCATATATGTGTTCAATTTGGTGTTCAACGCAAGGCTATGGCTGCAGCTTTCATTTCAACTGTTCGATATTTCGCTATATATATCGATAAATGAGCTATGGTCCAAAATGTGGTTCCCATTAAACTTTGATATATGTGTTCAATTTGGGTGTCAAACGAAAGGGCATGGCCGCAGTTTTTATTTTTTTTAGCTGCGTGATATTACGCCATATTTATCGATAAATGAGTTATGGGCCAAAATGTGGTTCCCATAAAACCGTGATATATGTGTTCAATTTGGTGTCAAACGCAAGGCTTTGGCTTCAGCTTTCATTTCAACTGTTGGATATTTCGCTATATATATCGCTAAATGAGCTATGGGTTAAAATGTGGTTCCCATTAAGCCTTGATATATGTGTTCAATTTGGGTGTCAAACGGAAGGGCATGGCCGCAGGTTTTATTTTTATTTTTGCTGCTTGATATTACGCCATATTTATCGATAAATGAGTTATGGGCCAAAATGTGGTTCCCATAAAACCGTGATATATGTGTTCAATTTGGTGTCAAACGAAAGGCTACAGCTGCAGCTTTCATTTCAACTGTTGGATATTTCGCTATATATATCGATAAATGAGCTATGGGTTAAAATGTGGTTCCCATTAAGCCTTGATATATGTGTTCAATTTGGTGTCAAACGCAAGGCTATGGCTGTAGCTTTCATTTCAACTGTTCGATATTTCGCTACATATATCGATACATGAGCTATGGTCCAAAATGTGGTTCCCATTAAGCCTTGATATATGTGTTGAATTTGGTGTCAAACGGAAGGCTATGGCTGCAGCTTTCATTTCAACTGTTCGATATTTCGCTATATATATCGATAAATGAGCTATGGGTTAAAATGTGGTTCCCATTAAGCCTTGATATATGTGTTCAATTTGGGTGTCAAACGAAAGGGCATGGCCGCAGGTTTAATTTTTTTTTGCTGCTTGATATTACGCCATATTTATCGATAAATGAGTTATGGGCCAAAATGTGGTTCCCATAAAACCGTGATATATTTATGTGTTCAATTTGGTGTCAAACGAAAGGCTACAGCTGCAGCTTTCATTTGAACTGTTGGATATTTCGCTATATATATCGATAAATGAGCTATGGGTTAAAATGTGGTTCCCATTAAGCATTGGTATATGCGTTCAATTTGGCGTCAAACGCAAGGCTATGGCCGCAGTTTTTATTTTTGTTTTAGCTGCTTAATACCACGCCACATTTATCGATAAATGAGTTATGGGCCAAAATGTGGTTCCCATAAAACCGTGACATATGTGTTCAATTTGGTGTCAAACGCAAGGCTATGGCTGCAGCTTTCATTTCATAATAAATGAGCTATGAGTCAAAATGTGGTTCCCTTTAAGCCTTCATATATGTGTTCAATTTGGTGTTCAACGCATGGCTATGGCTGCAGCTTTCATTTCAACTGTTCGATATTTCGCTATATATATCGATAAATGAGCTACAGGTTAAAATGTGGTTCCCATTAAGCCTTGATATATGTGTTCAATTTGGTGTCAAACGCAAGGCTATAGCTGCAGCTTTCATTTCAACTGTTCGATATTTCGCTATATATATCGATAAATGAGCTATGGGTTAATAAATGGGTCCCATTAAGCCTTGATATATGTGTTCAATTTGGTGTTCAACGCAAGGCTATGGCTGCAGCTTTCATTTCAACTGTTCGATATTTCGCTATATATATCGATAAATGAGCTATGGTCCAAAATGTGGTTCCCATTAAACTTTGATTTATGTGTTCAATTTGGGTGTCAAACGAAAGGGCATGGCCGCAGTTTTTATTTTTTTTATCTGCGTGATATTACGCCATATTTATCGATAAATGAGTTATGGGCCAAAATATGGTTCCCATGAAACCGTGATATATGTGTTCAATTTGGTGTCAAACGAAAGGCTTTGGCTTCAGCTTTCATTTCAACTGTTGGATATTTCGCTATATATATCGATAAATGAGCTATGGGTTAATAAATGGGTCCCATTAAGCCTTGATTGGCGGCCACCGTGGTGTGGAGGTAGTGTTGTCGGCCTACCACACCGAAGGTCCGGGTTCAAGCCCTGGTACAGGTTACATCAAAAAGTGGTTTGAAAAAGTTTTTCAAAAACGGGGTCGCCCCTCGGCAGTGGTTTGGCAAACTCTCCGAGTGTATTTCTGCCATGAAAGGCTTCTCAGCAAAAATTCATCTGCTTTGTAGATGCCGTTCGGAGTCGGCGAAAAACCGTAGGTCCCGCCAATTTGTAGGAAAAATTTGAAAGCGGCACACCACAAATTGGAAGAGAAGCTTGGCGCAAAAATCTCCTAGGAGGTTGATGATATAACTGTTGTATATCGCGCCATATATATATATATATATATTAAGCCTTGATATATGTGTTCAATTTGGTGCCAAACGCAGGCTATGGCTGCAGCTTTCATTTCAACTGTTCGATATTTCGCTATATATATCGATAAATGAGCTATGGGTAAAATGTGATTCCCATTAAGCCTTGATATATGTGTTCAATTTGGTGTCAAACGCAAGGCTATGGCTGCAGATTTCATTTCAACTGTTCGATATTTCGCTATATATATCGATAAATGAGCTATGGTCCAAAATGTGGTTCCCATTAAACTCTGATTTATGTGTTCAATTTGGGTGTCAAAAGAAAGGGCATGGCCGCAGTTTTTATTTTATTTTAGCTGCGTGATATTACGCCATATTTATCGATAAATGAGCTATGAGTCAAAATGTGGTTCCCATTAAGCCTTGATATATGTGTTCAATTTGGTGTCAAACGCAAGGCTATGGCTGCAGCTTTCATTTCAACTGCTCGATATTTCGCTATATATATCGATAAATGAGCTATGGGTTAAAATGTGGTTCCCATTAAGCCTTGATATATGTGTTCAATTTGGTGTCAAACGCAAGGCTATGGCTGCAGATCTCATTTCAACTGTTCGATATTTCGCTATATGTATCGATAAATGAGCTATGGTCCAAAATGTGGTTCCCATTAAACTCTGATTTATGTGTTCAATTTGGGTGTCAAACGAAAGGGCATGGCCGCAGTTTTTATTTTATTCTAGCTGCGTGATATTACGCCATATTTATCGATAAATGAGTTATGGGCCAAAATGTGGTTCCCATAAAACCGTGATATATGTGTTCAATTTGGTGTCAAACGAAAGGCTTTGGCTTCAGCTTTCATTTCAACTGTTGGATATTTCGCTATATATATCGATAAATGAGCTATGGGTTAATAAATGGGTCCCATTAAGGATATATGTGTTCAATTTGGTGTCAAACGCAAGGCTATGGCTGCAACTTTCATTTCAACTGTTCGATATTTCGCTATATATATCGATAAATGAGCTATGGGTTAAAATGTGGTTCCCATTAAGCCTTGATATATGTGTTCAATTTGGGTGTCAAACGAAAGGGCATGGCCGCAGTTTTTAGTTTTATTTTAGCTGCTTGATATTACGCCATATTTATCGATAAATGAGCTATGGGCCAAAATGTGGTTCCCATAAAACCGTGATATATGTGTTCAATTTGGTTTCAAACGCAAGGCTATGACTGCAACTTTCATTTCAACTGTTGGATATTTCGCTATATATATCGATAAATGAGCTATGAGTCAAAATGTGGTTTCCATTAAGCCTTGATATATGTGTTCAATTTGGTGTCAAACGCAAGGCTATGGCTGCAGCTTTCATTTCAACTGTTCGATATTTCGCTATATATATCGATAAATGAGCTATGGGTTAAAATGTGGTTCCCATTAAGCCTTGATATATGTGTTCAATTTGGTGTCAAACGCAAGGCTATGGCTGCAGATTTCATTTCAACTGTTCGATATTTCGCTATATATATCGATAAATGAGCTATGGGTTAAAATGTGGTTCCCATTAAACTTTGATATATGTGTTCAATTTGGGTGCCAAACGAAAGGGTATGGCCGCAGTTTTTATTTTTATTTTAGCTGCTTGATATTACGCCATATTTATCGATAAATGAGTTATGGGCCAAAATGTGGTTCCCATAAAACCGTGATATACGTGTTCAATTTGGTGTCAAACGCAAGGCTATGGCTGCAGCTTTCATTTCAACTGTTCGATATTTCGCTATAAATATCGATAAATGAGCTATGGGTTAAAATGTGGTTCCCACTAAGCCTTGATATATGTGTTCAATTTGGTGTCAAACGCAAGGCTATGGCTGCAGCTTTGATTTCAGCTGTTCGATATTTCGCTATATGTATCGATAAATGAGCTATGGTCCAAAATGTGGTTCCCATTAAACTCTGATTTATGTGTTCAATTTGGGTGTCAAACGGAAGGGCATGGCCGCAGGTTTTATTTTTATTTTTGCTGCTTGATATTACGCCATATTTATCGATAAATGAGTTATGGGCCAAAATGTGGTTCCCATAAAACCGTGATATATGTGTTCAATTTGGTGTCAAACGAAAGGCTACAGCTGCAGCTTTCATTTCAACTGTTGGATATTTCGCTATATATATCGATAAATGAGCTATGGGTTAAAATGTGGTTCCCATTAAGCCTTGATATATGTGTTCAATTTGGTGTCAAACGCAAGGCTATGGCTGTAGCTTTCATTTCAACTGTTCGATATTTCGCTACATATATCGATACATGAGCTATGGTCCAAAATGTGGTTCCCATTAAGCCTTGATATATGTGTTGAATTTGGTGTCAAACGAAAGGGCATGGCCGCAGTTTTTATTTTTTTTAGCTGCGTGATATTACGCCATATTTATCGATAAATGAGCTATGGTCCAAAATGTGGTTCCCATTAAACTTTGATATATGTGTTCAATTTGGGTGTCAAACGAAAGGGCATGGCCGCAGTTTTTATTTTTTTTAGCTGCGTGATATTACGCCATATTTATCGATAAATGAGTTATGGGAAAAAATGTGGTTCCCTTAAAACCGTGATATATGTGTTCAATTTGGTGTCAAACGCAAGGCTATAGCTGCAGCTTTCATTTCATAATAAATGAGCTATGACTCAAAATGTGGTAACCTTTAAGCCTTCATATATGTGTTCAATTTGGTGTTCAACGCAAGGCTATGGCTGCAGCTTTTATTTCAACTGTTCGATATTTCGCTATATATATCGATAAATGAGCTATGGTCCAAAATGTGGTTCCCATTAAACTTTGATATATGTGTTCAATTTGGGTGTCAAACGAAAGGGCATGGCCGCAGTTTTTATTTTTTTTAGCTGCGTGATATTACGCCATATTTATCGATAAATGAGTTATGGGCCAAAATGTGGTTCCCTTAAAACCGTGATATATGTGTTCAATTTGGTGTCAAACGCAAGGCTATAGCTGCAGCTTTCATTTCATAATAAATGAGCTATGACTCAAAATGTGGTTCCCATTAAGCCTTGATATATGTGTTCAATTTGGTGTCAAACGCAAGGCTATGGCTGTAGCTTTCATTTCAACTGTTCGATATTTCGCTACATATATCGATACATGAGCTATGGTCCAAAATGTGGTTCCCATTAAGCCTTGATATATGTGTTGAATTTGGTGTCAAACGCAAGGCTATAGCTGCAGCTTTCATTTCATAATAAATGAGCTATGACTCAACATGTGGTAACCTTTAAGCCTTCATATATGTGTTCAATTTGGTGTTCAACGCAAGGCTATGGCTGCAGCTTTCATTTCAACTGTTGGATATTTCGCTATATATATCGATAAATGAGCTATGGGTTAAAATGTGGTTCCCATTAAGCCTTGATATATGTGTTCAATTTGGTGTCAAACGCAAGGCTATGGCTGTAGCTTTCATTTCAACTGTTCGATATTTCGCTACATATATCGATACATGAGCTATGGTCCAAAATGTGGTTCCCATTAAGCCTTGATATATGTGTTGAATTTGGTGTCAAACGGAAGGCTATGGCTGCAGCTTTCATTTCAACTGTTCGATATTTCGCTATATATATCGATAAATGAGCTATGAGTTAAAATGTGGTTCCCATTAAGCCTTGATATATGTGTTGAATTTGGTGTCAAACGGAAGGCTTTGGCTTCAGCTTTCATTTCAACTGTTGGATATTTCGCTATATATATCGATAAATCAGCTATGGGTTAATAAATGGGTCCCATTAAGCCTTGATATATGTGTTCAATTTGGTGTCAAACGCAGGCTATGGCTGCAGCTTTCATTTCAACTGTTCGATATTTCGCTATATATATCGATAAATGAGCTATGAGTTAAAATGTGGTTCCCATTAAGCCTTGATATATGTGTTCAATTTGGGTGTCAAACGAAAGGGCATGGCCGCAGGTTTAATTTTTTTTTGCTGCTTGATATTACGCCATATTTATCGATAAATGAGTTATGGGCCAAAATGTGGTTCCCATAAAACCGTGATATATTTATGTGTTCAATTTGGTGTCAAACGAAAGGCTACAGCTGCAGCTTTCATTTCAACTGTTGGATATTTCGCTATATATATCGATAAATGAGCTATGGGTTAAAATGTGGTTCCCATTAAGCATTGGTATATGCGTTCAATTTGGCGTCAAACGCAAGGCTATGGCCGCAGTTTTTATTTTTGTTTTAGCTGCTTAATACCACGCCACATTTATCGATAAATGAGTTATGGGCCAAAATGTGGTTCCCATAAAACCGTGACATATGTGTTCAATTTGGTGTCAAACGCAAGGCTATGGCTGCAGCTTTCATTTCATAATAAATGAGCTATGAGTCAAAATGTGGTTCCCTTTAAGCCTTCATATATGTGTTCAATTTGGTGTTCAACGCATGGCTATGGCTGCAGCTTTCATTTCAACTGTTCGATATTTCGCTATATATATCGATAAATGAGCTATAGGTTAAATTGTGGTTCCCATTAAGCCTTGATATATGTGTTCAATTTGGTGTCAAACGCAAGGCTATAGCTGCAGCTTTCATTTCAACTGTTCGATATTTCGCTATATATATCGATAAATGAGCTATGGGTTAATAAATGGGTCCCATTTAGCCTTGATATATGTGTTCAATTTGGTGTTCAACGCAAGGCTATGGCTGCAGCTTTCATTTCAACTGTTCGATATTTCGCTATATATATCGATAAATGAGCTATGGTCCAAAATGTGGTTCCCATTAAACTTTGATTTATGTGTTCAATTTGGGTGTCAAACGAAAGGGCATGGCCGCAGTTTTTATTTTTTTTATCTGCGTGATATTACGCCATATTTATCGATAAATGAGTTATGGGCCAAAATGTGGTTCCCATAAAACCGTGATATATGTGTTCAATTTGGTGTCAAACGAAAGGCTTTGGCTTCAGCTTTCATTTCAACTGTTGGATATTTCGCTATATATATCGATAAATCAGCTATGGGTTAATAAATGGGTCCCATTAAGCCTTGATATATGTGTTCAATTTGGTGTCAAACGCAGGCTATGGCTGCAGCTTTCATTTCAACTGTTCGATATTTCGCTATATATATCGATAAATGAGCTATGGGTAAAATGTGATTCCCATTAAGCCTTGATATATGTGTTCAATTTGGTGTCAAACGCAAGGCTATGGCTGCAGATTTCATTTCAACTGTTCGATATTTCGCTATATATATCGATAAATGAGCTATGGTCCAAAATGTGGTTCCCATTAAACTCTGATTTATGTGTTCAATTTGGGTGTCAAACGAAAGGGCATGGCCGCAGTTTTTATTTTATTTTAGCTGCGTGATATTACGCCATATTTATCGATAAATGAGCTATGAGTCAAAATGTGGTTCCCATTAAGCCTTGATATATGTGTTCAATTTGGTGTCAAACGCAAGGCTATGGCTGCAGCTTTCATTTCAACTGCTCGATATTTCGCTATATATATCGATAAATGAGCTATGGGTTAAAATGTGGTTCCCATTAAGCCTTGATATATGTGTTCAATTTGGTGTCAAACGCAAGGCTATGGCTGCAGATCTCATTTCAACTGTTCGATATTTCGCTATATGTATCGATAAATGAGCTATGGTCCAAAATGTGGTTCCCATTAAACTCTGATTTATGTGTTCAATTTGGGTGTCAAACGAAAGGGCATGGCCGCAGTTTTTATTTTATTCTAGCTGCGTGATATTACGCCATATTTATCGATAAATGAGTTATGGGCCAAAATGTGGTTCCCATAAAACCGTGATATATGTGTTCAATTTGGTGTCAAACGAAAGGCTTTGGCTTCAGCTTTCATTTCAACTGTTGGATATTTCGCTATATATATCGATAAATGAGCTATGGGTTAATAAATGGGACCCATTAAGGATATATGTGTTCAATTTGGTGTCAAACGCAAGGCTATGGCTGCAACTTTCATTTCAACTGTTCGATATTTCGCTATATATATCGATAAATGAGCTATGGGTTAAAATGTGGTTCCCATTAAGCCTTGATATATGTGTTCAATTTGGGTGTCAAACGAAAGGGCATGGCCGCAGTTTTTAGTTTTATTTAAGCTGCTTGATATTACGCCATATTTATCGATAAATGAGCTATGGGCCAAAATGTGGTTTCCATAAAACCGTGATATATGTGTTCAATTTGGTTTCAAACGCAAGGCTATGACTGCAACTTTCATTTCAACTGTTGGATATTTCGCTATATATATCGATAAAAGAGCTATGAGTCAAAATGTGGTTTCCATTAAGCCTTGATATATGTGTTCAATTTGGTGTCAAACGCAAGGCTATGGCTGCAGCTTTCATTTCAACTGTTCGATATTTCGCTATATATATCGATAAATGAGCTATGGGTTAAAATGTGGTTCCCATTAAGCCTTGATATATGTGTTCAATTTGGTGTCAAACGCAAGGCTATGGCTGCAGATTTCATTTCAACTGTTCGATATTTCGCTATATATATCGATAAATGAGCTATGGGTTAAAATGTGGTTCCCATTAAACTTTGATATATGTGTTCAATTTGGGTGCCAAACGAAAGGGTATGGCCGCAGTTTTTATTTTTATTTTAGCTGCTTGATATTACGCCATATTTATCGATAAATGAGTTATGGGCCAAAATGTGGTTCCCATAAAACCGTGATATACGTGTTCAATTTGGTGTCAAACGCAAGGCTATGGCTGCAGCTTTCATTTCAACTGTTCGATATTTCGCTATAAATATCGATAAATGAGCTATGGGTTAAAATGTGGTTCCCACTAAGCCTTGATATATGTGTTCAATTTGGTGTCAAACGCAAGGCTATGGCTGCAGCTTTGATTTCAGCTGTTCGATATTTCGCTATATGTATCGATAAATGAGCTATGGTCCAAAATGTGGTTCCCATTAAACTCTGATTTATGTGTTCAATTTGGGTGTCAAACGAAAGGGCATGGCCGCAGGTTTTATTTTTATTTTAGCTGCTTGATATTACGCCATATTTATCGATAAATGAGTTATGGGCCAAAATGTGGTTCCCATAAAACCGTGATATATGTGTTCAATTTGGTGTCAAACGAAAGGCTACAGCTGCAGCTTTCATTTCAACTGTTGGATATTTCGCTATAAATATCGATAAATGAGCTATGGGTTAAAATGTGGTTCCCACTAAGCCTTGATATATGTGTTCAATTTGGTGTCAAACGCAAAGCTATGGCTGCAGATTTCATTTCAACTGTTCGATATTTCGCTATATATATCGATAAATGAGCTATGGTCCAAAATGTGGTCCCCATTAAACTCTGATTTATGTGTTCAATTTGGGTGTCAAACGAAAGGGCATGGCCGCAGGTTTTATTTTTATTTTAGCTGCTTGATATTACGCCATATTTATCGATAAATGAGTTATGGGCCAAAATGTGGTTCCCATAAAACCGTGATATATGTGTTCAATTTGGTGTCAAACGAAAGGCTACAGCTGCAGCTTTCATTTCAACAGTTGGATATTTCGCTATATATATGGATAAATGAGCTATGGGTTAAAATGTGGTTCCCATTAAGCATTGATATATGTGTTCAATTTGGCGTCAAACGCAAGGCTATGGCCGCAGTTTTTATTTTTGTTTTAGCTGCTTGATATTACGCCACATTTATCGATAAATGAGTTATGGGCCAAAATGTGGTTCCCATAAAACCGTGATATATGTGTTCAATTTGGTGTCAAACGCAAGGCTATAGCTGCAGCTTTCATTTCATAATAAATGAGCTATGACTCAAAATGTGGTAACCTTTAAGCCTTCATATATGTGTTCAATTTGGTGTTCAACGCAAGGCTATGGCTGCAGCTTTCATTTCAACTATTCGATATTTCGCTATATATATCGATAAATGAGCTATGGTCCAAAATGTGGTTCCCATTAAACTTTGATATATGTGTTCAATTTGGGTGTCAAACGAAAGGGCATGGCCGCAGTTTTTATTTTTTTTAGCTGCGTGATATTACGCCATATTTATCGATAAATGAGTTATGGGAAAAAATGTGGTTCCCTTAAAACCGTGATATATGTGTTCAATTTGGTGTCAAACGCAAGGCTATAGCTGCAGCTTTCATTTCATAATAAATGAGCTATGACTCAAAATGTGGTAACCTTTAAGCCTTCATATATGTGTTCAATTTGGTGTTCAACGCAAGGCTATGGCTGCAGCTTTTATTTCAACTGTTCGATATTTCGCTATATATATCGATAAATGAGCTATGGTCCAAAATGTGGTTCCCATTAAACTTTGATATATGTGTTCAATTTGGGTGTCAAACGAAAGGGCATGGCCGCAGTTTTTATTTTTTTTAGCTGCGTGATATTACGCCATATTTATCGATAAATGAGTTATGGGCCAAAATGTGGTTCCCTTAAAACCGTGATATATGTGTTCAATTTGGTGTCAAACGAAAGGCTACAGCTGCAGCTTTCATTTCAACTGTTGGATATTTCGCTATATATATCGATAAATGAGCTATGGGTTAAAATGTGGTTCCCATTAAGCCTTGATATATGTGTTCAATTTGGTGTCAAACGCAAGGCTATGGCTGTAGCTTTCATTTCAACTGTTCGATATTTCGCTACATATATCGATACATGAGCTATGGTCCAAAATGTGGTTCCCATTAAGCCTTGATATATGTGTTGAATTTGGTGTCAAACGCAAGGCTATAGCTGCAGCTTTCATTTCATAATAAATGAGCTATGACTCAACATGTGGTAACCTTTAAGCCTTCATATATGTGTTCAATTTGGTGTTCAACGCAAGGCTATGGCTGCAGCTTTCATTTCAACTGTTCGATATTTCGCTATATATATCGATAAATGAGCTATGGTCCAAAATGTGGTTCCCATTAAACTTTGATATATGTGTTCAATTTGGGTGTCAAACGAAAGGGCATGGCCGCAGTTTTTATTTTTTTTAGCTGCGTGATATTACGCCATATTTATCGATAAATGAGTTATGGGCCAAAATGTGGTTCCCTTAAAACCGTGATATATGTGTTCAATTTGGTGTCAAACGCAAGGCTATAGCTGCAGCTTTCATTTCATAATAAATGAGCTATGACTCAAAATGTGGTAACCTTTAAGCCTTCATATATGTGTTCAATTTGGTGTTCAACGCAAGGCTATGGCTGCAGCTTTCATTTCAACTGTTCGATATTTCGCTATATATATCGATAAATGAGCTATGGGTTAAAATGTGGTTCCCATTAAGCCTTGATATATGTGTTCAATTTGGGTGTCAAACGAAAGGGCATGGCCGCAGGTTTTTTTTTTGTTTTTGTTGCTTGATATTACGCCATATTTATCGATAAATGAGTTATGGGCCAAAATGTGGTTCCCATAAAACCTTGATATATTTATGTGTTCAATTTGGTGTCAAACGAAAGGCTACAGCTGCAGCTTTCATTTCAACTGTTGGATATTTCGCTATATATATCGATAAATGAGCTATGGGTTAAAATGTGGTTCCCATTAAGCGTTGATATATGTGTTCAATTTGGCGTCAAACGCAAGGCTATGGCCGCAGTTTTTATTTTTGTTTTAGCTGCTTAATACCACGCCACATTTATCGATAAATGAGTTATGGGCCAAAATGTGGTTCCCATAAAACCGTGATATATGTGTTCAATTTGGTGTCAAACGCAAGGCTATGGCTGCAGCTTTCATTTCATAATAAATGAGCTATGAGTCAAAATGTGGTTCCCTTTAAGCCTTCATATATGTGTTCAATTTGGTGTTCAACGCATGGCTATGGCTGCAGCTTTCATTTCAACTGTTCGATATTTCGCTATATATATCGATAAATGAGCTATAGGTTAAAATGTGGTTCCCATTAAGCCTTGATATAGGTGTTCAATTTGGTGTCAAACGCAAGGCTATAGCTGCAGCTTTCATTTCAACTGTTCGATATTTCGCTATATATATCGATAAATGAGCTATGGGTTAATAAATGGGTCCCATTTAGCCTTGATATATGTGTTCAATTTGGTGTTCAACGCAAGGCTATGGCTGCAGCTTTCATTTCAACTGTTCGATATTTCGCTATATATATCGATAAATGAGCTATGGTCCAAAATGTGGTTCCCATTAAACTTTGATTTATGTGTTCAATTTGGGTGTCAAACGAAAGGGCATGGCCGCAGTTTTTATTTTTTTTATCTGCGTGATATTACGCCATATTTATCGATAAATGAGTTATGGGCCAAAATGTGGTTCCCATAAAACCGTGATATATGTGTTCAATTTGGTGTCAAACGAAAGGCTTTGGCTTCAGCTTTCATTTCAACTGTTGGATATTTCGCTATATATATCGATAAATGAGCTATGGGTTAAAATGTGGTTCCCATTAAGCCTTGATATATGTGTTCAATTTGGTGTCAAACGCAAGGCTATGGCTGTAGCTTGCATTTCAACTGTTCGATATTTCGCTACATATATCGATACATGAGCTATGGTCCAAAATGTGGTTCCCATTAAGCCTTGATATATGTGTTGAATTTGGTGTCAAACGGAAGGCTATGGCTGCAGCTTTCATTTCAACTGTTCGATATTTCGCTATATATATCGATAAATGAGCTATGGGTTAAAATGTGGTTCCCATTAAGCCTTGATATATGTGTTCAATTTGGGTGTCAAACGAAAGGGCATGGCCGCAGGTTTTATTTTTGTTTTTGCTGCTTGATATTACGCCATATTTATCGATAAATGAGTTATGGGCCAAAATGTGGTTCCCATAAAACCGTGATATATTTATGTGTTCAATTTGGTGTCAAACGAAAGGCTTTGGCTTCAGCTTTCATTTCAACTGTTGGATATTTCGCTATATATATCGCTAAATGAGCTATGGGTTAAAATGTGGTTCCCATTAAGCCTTGATATATGTGTTCAATTTTGGTGTCAAACGGAAGGGCATGGCCGCAGGTTTTATTTTTATTTTTGCTGCTTGATATTGCGCCATATTTATCGATAAATGAGTTATGGGCCAAAATGTGGTTCCCTTAAAACCGTGATATATGTGTTCAATTTGGTGTCAAACGAAAGGCTACAGCTGCAGCTTTCATTTCAACTGTTGGATATTTCGCTATATATATCGATAAATGAGCTATGGGTTAAAATGTGGTTCCCATTAAGCCTTGATATATGTGTTCAATTTGGTGTCAAACGCAAGGCTATGGCTGTAGCTTTCATTTCAACTGTTCGATATTTCGCTACATATATCGATACATGAGCTATGGTCCAAAATGTGGTTCCCATTAAGCCTTGATATATGTGTTGAATTTGGTGTCAAACGGAAGGCTATGGCTGCAGCTTTCATTTCAACTGTTCGATATTTCGCTATATATATCGATAAATGAGCTATGGGTTAAAATGTGGTTCCCATTAAGCCTTGATATATGTGTTCAATTTGGGTGTCAAACGAAAGGGCATGGCCGCAGGTTTTATTTTTGTTTTTGCTGCTTGATATTACGCCATATTTATCGATAAATGAGTTATGGGCCAAAATGTGGTTCCCATAAAACCGTGATATATTTATGTGTTCAATTTGGTGTCAAACGAAAGGCTACAGCTGCAGCTTTCATTTCAACTGTTGGATATTTCGCTATATATATCGATAAATGAGCTATGGGTTAAAATGTGGTTCCCATTAAGCATTGATATATGTGTTCAATTTGGCGTCAAACGCAAGGCTATGGCCGCAGTTTTTATTTTTGTTTTAGCTGCTTAATACCACGCCACATTTATCGATAAATGAGTTATAGGCCAAAATGTGGTTCCCATAAAACCGTGATATATGTGTTCAATTTGGTGTCAAACGCAAGGCTATGGCTGCAGCTTTCATTTCATAATAAATGAGCTATGAGTCAAAATGTGGTTCCCTTTAAGCCTTCATATATGTGTTCAATTTGGTGTTCAACGCATGGCTATGGCTGCAGCTTTCATTTCAACTGTTCGATATTTCGCTATATATATCGATAAATGAGCTATAGGTTAAAATGTGGTTCCCATTAAGCCTTGATATATGTGTTCAATTTGGGTGTCAAACGAAAGGGCATGGCCGCAGTTTTTATTTTTTTTAGCTGCGTGATATTACGCCATATTTATCGATAAATGAGTTATGGGCCAAAATGTGGTTCCCATAAAACCGTGATATATGTGTTCAATTTGGTGTCAAACGAAAGGCTTTGGCTTCAGCTTTCATTTCAACTGTTGGATATTTCGCTATATATATCGATAAATGAGCTATGGGTTAAAATGTGGTTCCCATTAAGCCTTGATATATGTGTTCAATTTGGGTGTCAAACGAAAGGGCATGGCCGCAGTTTTTATTTTTTTAGCTGCGTGATATTACGCCATATTTATCGATAAATGAGTTATGGGCCAAAATGTGGTTCCCTTAAAACCGTGATATATGTGTTCAATTTGGTGTCAAACGAAAGGCTACAGCTGCAGCTTTCATTTCAACTGTTGGATATTTCGCTATATATATCGATAAATGAGCTATGGGTTAAAATGTGGTTCCCATTAAGCCTTGATATATGTGTTCAATTTGGGTGTCAAACGAAAGGGCATGGCCGCAGTTTTTATTTGTTTTTGCTGCTTGATATTACGCCATATTTATCGATAAATGAGTTATGGGCCAAAATGTGGTTCCCATAAAACCGTGATATATTTATGTGTTCAATTTGGTGTCAAACGAAAGGCTACAGCTGCAGCTTTCATTTCAACTGTTGGATATTTCGCTATATATATCGATAAATGAGCTGTGGGTTAAAATGTGGTTCCCATTAAGCCTTGATATATGTGTTCAATTTGGGTGTCAAACGAAAGGGCATGGCCGCAGTTTTTATTTTTTTTAGCTGCGTGATATTACGCCATATTTATCGATAAATGAGTTATGGGCCAAAATGTGGTTCCCTTAAAACCGTGATATATGTGTTCAATTTGGTGTCAAACGAAAGGCTACAGCTGCAGCTTTCATTTCAACTGTTGGATATTTCGCTATATATATCGATAAATGAGTTATGGGTTAAAATGTGGTTCCCATTAAGCCTTGATATATGTGTTCAATTTGGTGTCAAACGCAAGGCTATGGCTGTAGCTTTCATTTCAACTGTTCGATATTTCGCTACATATATCGATACATGAGCTATGGTCCAAAATGTGGTTCCCATTAAGCCTTGATATATGTGTTGAATTTGGTGTCAAACGGAAGGCTATGGCTGCAGCTTTCATTTCAACTGTTCGATATTTCGCTATATATATCGATAAATGAGCTATGGGTTAAAATGTGGTTCCCATTAAGCCTTGATATATGTGTTCAATTTGGGTGTCAAACGAAAGGGCATGGCCGCAGGTTTTATTTTTGTTTTTGCTGCTTGATATTACGCCATATTTATCGATAAATGAGTTATGGGCCAAAATGTGGTTCCCATAAAACCGTGATATATTTATGTGTTCAATTTGGTGTCAAACGAAAGGCTACAGCTGCAGCTTTCATTTCAACTGTTGGATATTTCGCTATATATATCGATAAATGAGCTATGGGTTAAAATGTGGTTCCCATTAAGCATTGATATATGTGTTCAATTTGGCGTCAAACGCAAGGCTATGGCCGCAGTGTTTATTTTTGTTTTAGCTGCTTAATACCACGCCATATTTATCGATAAATGAGTTATGGGCCAAAATGTGGTTCCCATAAAACCGTGATATATGTGTTCAATTTGGTGTCAAACGCAAGGCTATGGCTGCAGCTTTCATTTCATAATAAATGAGCTATGAGTCAAAATGTGGTTCCCTTTAAGCCTTCATATATGTGTTCAATTTGGTGTTCAACGCATGGCTATGGCTGCAGCTTTCATTTCAACTGTTCGATATTTCGCTATATATATCGATAAATGAGCTATAGGTTAAAATGTGGTTCCCATTAAGCCTTGATATATGTGTTCAATTTGGTGTCAAACGCAAGGCTATAGCTGCAGCTTTCATTTCAACTGTTCGATATTTCGCTATATATATCGATAAATGAGCTATGGGTTAATAAATGGGTCCCATTTAGCCTTGATATATGTGTTCAATTTGGTGTTCAACGCAAGGCTATGGCTGCAGCTTTCATTTCAACTGTTCGATATTTCGCTATATATATCGATAAATGAGCTATGGTTCAAAATGTGGTTCCCATTAAACTTTGATTTATGTGTTTAATTTGGGTGTCAAACGAAAGGGCATGGCCGCAGTTTTTATTTTTTTTATCTGCGTGATATTACGCCATATTTATCGATAAATGAGTTATGGGCCAAAATGTGGTTCCCATAAAACCGTGATATATGTGTTCAATTTGGTGTCAAACGAAAGGCTTTGGCTTCAGCTTTCATTTCAACTGTTGGATATTTCGCTATATATATCGATAAATGAGCTATGGGTTAAAATGTGGTTCCCATTAAGCCTTGATATATGTGTTCAATTTGGTGTCAAACGCAAGGCTATGGCTGTAGCTTTCATTTCAACTGTTCGATATTTCGCTACATATATCGATACATGAGCTATGGTCCAAAATGTGGTTCCCATTAAGCCTTGATATATGTGTTGAATTTGGTGTCAAACGGAAGGCTATGGCTGCAGCTTTCATTTCAACTGTTCGATATTTCGCTATATATATCGATAAATGAGCTATGGGTTAAAATGTGGTTCCCATTAAGCCTTGATATATGTGTTCAATTTGGGTGTCAAACGAAAGGGCATGGCCGCAGGTTTTATTTTTGTTTTGCTGCTTGATATTACGCCATATTTATCGATAAATGAGTTATGGGCCAAAATGTGGTTCCCATAAAACCGTGATATATTTATGTGTTCAATTTGGTGTCAAACGAAAGGCTTTGGCTTCAGCTTTCATTTCAACTGTTGGATATTTCGCTATATATATCGCTAAATGAGCTATGGGTTAAAATGTGGTTCCCATTAAGCCTTGATATATGTGTTCAATTTGGGTGTCAAACGGAAGGGCATGGCCGCAGGTTTTATTTTTATTTTTGCTGCTTGATATTACGCCATATTTATCGATAAATGAGTTATGGGCCAAAATGTGGTTCCCTTAAAACCGTGATATATGTGTTCAATTTGGTGTCAAACGAAAGGCTACAGCTGCAGCTTTCATTTCAACTGTTGGATATTTCGCTATATACAGTATTGGACGATACTATAGCACCCCCTCTATAACATCGAGCTATAACAACAACGTCTTTCATATGCGATTTCGATTTATTTTATTTTCAAACATCGTTTATGTTGTAATGAATACCACTAAAGCCATTCTTGATCATTTTGTACAAAATTCAGAATAACTCTGCAAATTTTGACCTAATTTTTCAACTTTTTTCCTCGGCACTTTAGAAAAATTCTGAGTACGCAGTTTTGTAGCCCATTCAATTTGACTCTGACAAAGTGCAAGTATTAAGCAGCTCCGAAAGCGCCTTGATTTTTAATAATTTTTTATGTGTAATTTTTCTCCATACAACGAAATCACAACATTATTTTTTATATGGAGAAAACACAAAACTTAGTTCGGAAAAAAATTTATTAAAAATCAAGGCGCTGTCGGAGCTACTTAATACTTGCACTTTGTCAGAGTCAAATTGAATGGGCTACAAAACTGCGTACTCAGAATTTTTCTAAAGTGCCGAGGAAAAAAGTTGAAAAATTAGGTCAAAATTTGCTAAATTATTTTGAATTTGGTGCAAAGCTTTTAGTAAAACCTTGAACGAAGTTTGCTACAACATAAGTCAAACTTTTATACGAAATTATCTGAAACTTTATTTGTAGGACGTCTTTGTTTTAGTTCGATGACAAAAAGGGGGTGCGATTGTATTGTCCAATACTGTATATCGATAAATGAGCTATGGGTTAAAATGTGGTTCCCATTAAGCCTTGATATATGTGTTCAATTTGGGTGTCAAACGAAAGGGCATGGCCGCAGTTTTTATTTTTTTTAGCTGCGTGATATTACGCCATATTTATCGATAAATGAGTTATGGGCCAAAATGTGGTTCCCATAAAACCGTGATATATGTGTTCAATTTGGTGTCAAACGAAAGGCTTTGGCTTCAGCTTTCATTTCAACTGTTGGATATTTCGCTATATATATCGCTAAATGAGCTATGGGTTAAAATGTGGTTCCCATTAAGCCTTGATATATGTGTTCAATTTGGGTGTCAAACGGAAGGGCATGGCCGCAGGTTTTATTTTTATTTTTGCTGCTTGATATTACGCCATATTTATCGATAAATGAGTTATGGGCCAAAATGTGGTTCCCTTAAAACCGTGATATATGTGTTCAATTTGGTGTCAAACGAAAGGCTTTGGCTTCAGCTTTCATTTCAACTGTTGGATATTTCGCTATATATATCGATAAATGAGCTATGGGTTAAAATGTGGTTCCCATTAAGCCTTGATATATGTATTCAATTTGGGTGTCAAACGAAAGGGCATGGCCGCAGTTTTTATTTTTTTTAGCTGCGTGATATTACGCCATATTTATCGATAAATGAGCTATGGGTTAAAATGTGGTTCCCATTAAGCCTTCATATATGTGTTCAATTTGGTGTTCAACGCATGGCTATGGCTGCAGCTTTCATTTCAACTGTTCGATATTTCGCTATATATATCGATAAATGAGCTATAGGTTAAAATGTGGTTCCCATTAAGCCTTGATATATGTGTTCAATTTGGTGTCAAACGCAAGGCTATAGCTGCAGCTTTCATTTCAACTGTTCGATATTTCGCTATATATATCGATAAATGAGCTATGGGTTAATAAATGGGTCCCATTTAGCCTTGATATATGTGTTCAATTTGGTGTTCAACGCAAGGCTATGGCTGCAGCTTTCATTTCAACTGTTCGATATTTCGCTATATATATCGATAAATGAGCTATGGTTCAAAATGTGGTTCCCATTAAACTTTGATTTATGTGTTTAATTTGGGTGTCAAACGAAAGGGCATGGCCGCAGTTTTTATTTTTTTTATCTGCGTGATATTACGCCATATTTATTGATAAATGAGTTATGGGCCAAAATGTGGTTCCCATAAAACCGTGATATATGTGTTCAATTTGGTGTCAAACGAAAGGCTTTGGCTTCAGCTTTCATTTCAACTGTTGGATATTTCGCTATATATATCGATAAATGAGCTATGGGTTAAAATGTGGTTCCCATTAAGCCTTGATATATGTGTTCAATTTGGTGTCAAACGCAAGGCTATGGCTGTAGCTTTCATTTCAACTGTTCGATATTTCGCTACATATATCGATACATGAGCTATGGTCCAAAATGTGGTTCCCATTAAGCCTTGATATATGTGTTGAATTTGGTGTCAAACGGAAGGCTATGGCTGCAGCTTTCATTTCAACTGTTCGATATTTCGCTATATATATCGATAAATGAGCTATGGGTTAAAATGTGGTTCCCATTAAGCCTTGATATATGTGTTCAATTTGGGTGTCAAACGAAAGGGCATGGCCGCAGGTTTTATTTTTGTTTTGCTGCTTGATATTACGCCATATTTATCGATAAATGAGTTATGGGCCAAAATGTGGTTCCCATAAAACCGTGATATATTTATGTGTTCAATTTGGTGTCAAACGAAAGGCTTTGGCTTCAGCTTTCATTTCAACTGTTGGATATTTCGCTATATATATCGCTAAATGAGCTATGGGTTAAAATGTGGTTCCCATTAAGCCTTGATATATGTGTTCAATTTGGGTGTCAAACGGAAGGGCATGGCCGCAGGTTTTATTTTTATTTTTGCTGCTTGATATTACGCCATATTTATCGATAAATGAGTTATGGGCCAAAATGTGGTTCCCTTAAAACCGTGATATATGTGTTCAATTTGGTGTCAAACGAAAGGCTACAGCTGCAGCTTTCATTTCAACTGTTGGATATTTCGCTATATATATCGATAAATGAGCTATGGGTTAAAATGTGGTTCCCATTAAGCCTTGATATATGTGTTCAATTTGGGTGTCAAACGAAAGGGCATGGCCGCAGTTTTTATTTTTTTTAGCTGCGTGATATTACGCCATATTTATCGATAAATGAGTTATGGGCCAAAATGTGGTTCCCATAAAACCGTGATATATGTGTTCAATTTGGTGTCAAACGAAAGGCTTTGGCTTCAGCTTTCATTTCAACTGTTGGATATTTCGCTATATATATCGCTAAATGAGCTATGGGTTAAAATGTGGTTCCCATTAAGCCTTGATATATGTGTTCAATTTGGGTGTCAAACGGAAGGGCATGGCCGCAGGTTTTATTTTTATTTTTGCTGCTTGATATTACGCCATATTTATCGATAAATGAGTTATGGGCCAAAATGTGGTTCCCTTAAAACCGTGATATATGTGTTCAATTTGGTGTCAAACGAAAGGCTTTGGCTTCAGCTTTCATTTCAACTGTTGGATATTTCGCTATATATATCGATAAATGAGCTATGGGTTAAAATGTGGTTCCCATTAAGCCTTGATATATGTATTCAATTTGGGTGTCAAACGAAAGGGCATGGCCGCAGTTTTTATTTTTTTTAGCTGCGTGATATTACGCCATATTTATCGATAAATGAGCTATGGGTTAAAATGTGGTTCCCATTAAGCCTTCATATATGTGTTCAATTTGGTGTTCAACGCATGGCTATGGCTGCAGCTTTCATTTCAACTGTTCGATATTTCGCTATATATATCGATAAATGAGCTATAGGTTAAAATGTGGTTCCCATTAAGCCTTGATATATGTGTTCAATTTGGTGTCAAACGCAAGGCTATAGCTGCAGCTTTCATTTCAACTGTTCGATATTTCGCTATATATATCGATAAATGAGCTATGGGTTAATAAATGGGTCCCATTTAGCCTTGATATATGTGTTCAATTTGGTGTTCAACGCAAGGCTATGGCTGCAGCTTTCATTTCAACTGTTCGATATTTCGCTATATATATCGATAAATGAGCTATGGTTCAAAATGTGGTTCCCATTAAACTTTGATTTATGTGTTTAATTTGGGTGTCAAACGAAAGGGCATGGCCGCAGTTTTTATTTTTTTTATCTGCGTGATATTACGCCATATTTATTGATAAATGAGTTATGGGCCAAAATGTGGTTCCCATAAAACCGTGATATATGTGTTCAATTTGGTGTCAAACGAAAGGCTTTGGCTTCAGCTTTCATTTCAACTGTTGGATATTTCGCTATATATATCGATAAATGAGCTATGGGTTAAAATGTGGTTCCCATTAAGCCTTGATATATGTGTTCAATTTGGTGTCAAACGCAAGGCTATGGCTGTAGCTTTCATTTCAACTGTTCGATATTTCGCTACATATATCGATACATGAGCTATGGTCCAAAATGTGGTTCCCATTAAGCCTTGATATATGTGTTGAATTTGGTGTCAAACGGAAGGCTATGGCTGCAGCTTTCATTTCAACTGTTCGATATTTCGCTATATATATCGATAAATGAGCTATGGGTTAAAATGTGGTTCCCATTAAGCCTTGATATATGTGTTCAATTTGGGTGTCAAACGAAAGGGCATGGCCGCAGGTTTTATTTTTGTTTTTGCGGCTTGATATTACGCCATATTTATCGATAAATGAGTTATGGGCCAAAATGTGGTTCCCATAAAACCGTGATATATTTATGTGTTCAATTTGGTGTCAAACGAAAGGCTACAGCTGCAGCTTTCATTTCAACTGTTGGATATTTCGCTATATATATCGATAAATGAGCTATGGGTTAAAATGTGGTTCCCATTAAGCATTGATATATGTGTTCAATTTGGCGTCAAACGCAAGGCTATGGCCGCAGTTTTTATTTTTGTTTTAGCTGCTTAATACCACGCCACATTTATCGATAAATGAGTTATAGGCCAAAATGTGGTTCCCATAAAACCGTGATATATGTGTTCAATTTGGTGTCAAACGCAAGGCTATGGCTGCAGCTTTCATTTCATAATAAATGAGCTATGAGTCAAAATGTGGTTCCCTTTAAGCCTTCATATATGTGTTCAATTTGGTGTTCAACGCATGGCTATGGCTGCAGCTTTCATTTCAACTGTTCGATATTTCGCTATATATATCGATAAATGAGCTATAGGTTAAAATGTGGTTCCCATTAAGCCTTGATATATGTGTTCAATTTGGGTGTCAAACGAAAGGGCATGAGCGCAGTTTTTATTTTTTTTAGCTGCGTGATATTACGCCATATTTATCGATAAATGAGTTATGGGCCAAAATGTGGTTCCCATAAAACCGTGATATATGTGTTCAATTTGGTGTCAAACGAAAGGCTTTGGCTTCAGCTTTCATTTCAACTGTTGGATATTTCGCTATATATATCGCTAAATGAGCTATGGGTTAAAATGTGGTTCCCATTAAGCCTTGATATATGTGTTCAATTTGGGTGTCAAACGGAAGGGCATGGCCGCAGGTTTTATTTTTATTTTTGCTGCTTGATATTACGCCATATTTATCGATAAATGAGTTATGGGCCAAAATGTGGTTCCCTTAAAACCGTGATATATGTGTTCAATTTGGTGTCAAACGAAAGGCTACAGCTGCAGCTTTCATTTCAACTGTTGGATATTTCGCTATATATATCGATAAATGAGCTATGGGTTAAAATGTGGTTCCCATTAAGCCTTGATATATGTGTTCAATTTGGTGTCAAACGCAAGGCTATGGCTGTAGCTTTCATTTCAACTGTTCGATATTTCGCTACATATATCGATACATGAGCTATGGTCCAAAATGTGGTTCCCATTAAGCCTTGATATATGTGTTGAATTTGGTGTCAAACGGAAGGCTATGGCTGCAGCTTTCATTTCAACTGTTCGATATTTCGCTATATATATCGATAAATGAGCTATGGGTTAAAATGTGGTTCCCATTAAGCCTTGATATATGTGTTCAATTTGGGTGTCAAACGAAAGGGCATGGCCGCAGGTTTTATTTTTGTTTTTGCTGCTTGATATTACGCCATATTTATCGATAAATGAGTTATGGGCCAAAATGTGGTTCCCATAAAACCGTGATATATTTATGTGTTCAATTTGGTGTCAAACGAAAGGCTACAGCTGCAGCTTTCATTTCAACTGTTGGATATTTCGCTATATATATCGATAAATGAGCTATGGGTTAAAATGTGGTTCCCATTAAGCATTGATATATGTGTTCAATTTGGCGTCAAACGCAAGGCTATGGCCGCAGTTTTTATTTTTGTTTTAGCTGCTTAATACCACGCCACATTTATCGATAAATGAGTTATGGGCCAAAATGTGGTTCCCATAAAACCGTGATATATGTGTTCAATTTGGTGTCAAACGCAAGGCTATGGCTGCAGCTTTCATTTCATAATAAATGAGCTATGAGTCAAAATGTGGTTCCCTTTAAGCCTTCATATATGTGTTCAATTTGGTGTTCAACGCATGGCTATGGCTGCAGCTTTCATTTCAACTGTTCGATATTTCGCTATATATATCGATAAATGAGCTATAGGTTAAAATGTGGTTCCCATTAAGCCTTGATATATGTGTTCAATTTGGTGTCAAACGCAAGGCTATAGCTGCAGCTTTCATTTCAACTGTTCGATATTTCGCTATATATATCGATAAATGAGCTATGGGTTAATAAATGGGTCCCATTTAGCCTTGATATATGTGTTCAATTTGGTGTTCAACGCAAGGCTATGGCTGCAGCTTTCATTTCAACTGTTCGATATTTCGCTATATATATCGATAAATGAGCTATGGTTCAAAATGTGGTTCCCATTAAACTTTGATTTATGTGTTTAATTTGGGTGTCAAACGAAAGGGCATGGCCGCAGTTTTTATTTTTTTTATCTGCGTGATATTACGCCATATTTATCGATAAATGAGTTATGGGCCAAAATGTGGTTCCCTTAAAACCGTGATATATGTGTTCAATTTGGTGTCAAACGAAAGGCTACAGCTGCAGCTTTCATTTCAACTGTTGGATATTTCGCTATATATATCGATAAATGAGCTATGGGTTAAAATGTGGTTCCCATTAAGCCTTGATATATGTGTTCAATTTGGTGTCAAACGCAAGGCTATGGCTGTAGCTTTCATTTCAACTGTTCGATATTTCGCTACATATATCGATACATGAGCTATGGTCCAAAATGTGGTTCCCATTAAGCCTTGATATATGTGTTCAATTTGGGTGTCAAACGGAAGGGCATGGCCGCAGGTTTTATTTTTATTTTTGCTGCTTGATATTACGCCATATTTATCGATAAATGAGTTATGGGCCAAAATGTGGTTCCCTTAAAACCGTGATATATGTGTTCAATTTGGTGTCAAACGAAAGGCTACAGCTGCAGCTTTCATTTCAACTGTTGGATATTTCGCTATATATATCGATAAATGAGCTATGGGTTAAAATGTGGTTCCCATTAAGCCTTGATATATGTGTTCAATTTGGTGTCAAACGCAAGGCTATGGCTGTAGCTTTCATTTCAACTGTTCGATATTTCGCTACATATATCGATACATGAGCTATGGTCCAAAATGTGGTTCCCATTAAGCCTTGATATATGTGTTGAATTTGGTGTCAAACGGAAGGCTATGGCTGCAGCTTTCATTTCAACTGTTCGATATTTCGCTATATATATCGATAAATGAGCTATGGGTTAAAATGTGGTTCCCATTAAGCCTTGATATATGTGTTCAATTTGGGTGTCAAACGAAAGGGCATGGCCGCAGGTTTTATTTTTGTTTTTGCTGCTTGATATTACGCCATATTTATCGATAAATGAGTTATGGGCCAAAATGTGGTTCCCATAAAACCGTGATATATTTATGTGTTCAATTTGGTGTCAAACGAAAGGCTACAGCTGCAGCTTTCATTTCAACTGTTGGATATTTCGCTATATATATCGATAAATGAGCTATGGGTTAAAATGTGGTTCCCATTAAGCATTGATATATGTGTTCAATTTGGCGTCAAACGCAAGGCTATGGCCGCAGTTTTTATTTTTGTTTTAGCTGCTTAATACCACGCCACATTTATCGATAAATGAGTTATAGGCCAAAATGTGGTTCCCATAAAACCGTGATATATGTGTTCAATTTGGTGTCAAACGCAAGGCTATGGCTGCAGCTTTCATTTCATAATAAATGAGCTATGAGTCAAAATGTGGTTCCCTTTAAGCCTTCATATATGTGTTCAATTTGGTGTTCAACGCATGGCTATGGCTGCAGCTTTCATTTCAACTGTTCGATATTTCGCTATATATATCGATAAATGAGCTATAGGTTAAAATGTGGTTCCCATTAAGCCTTGATATATGTGTTCAATTTGGTGTCAAACGCAAGGCTATAGCTGCAGCTTTCATTTCAACTGTTCGATATTTCGCTATATATATCGATAAATGAGCTATGGGTTAATAAATGGGTCCCATTTAGCCTTGATATATGTGTTCAATTTGGTGTTCAACGCAAGGCTATGGCTGCAGCTTTCATTTCAACTGTTCGATATTTCGCTATATATATCGATAAATGAGCTATGGGTTAAAATGTGGTTCCCATTAAGCCTTGATATATGTGTTCAATTTGGGTGTCAAACGAAAGGGCATGGCCGCAGTTTTTAGTTTTATTTTAGCTGCTTGATATTACGCCATATTTATCGATAAATGAGTTATGGGCCAAAATGTGGTTCCCATAAAACCGTGATATATGTGTTCAATTTGGTGTCAAACGCAAGGCTATGACTGCAACTTTCATTTCAACTGTTGGATATTTCGCTATATATATCGATAAATGAGCTATGAGTCAAAATGAGGTTCCCATTAAGCCTTGATGTATGTGTTCAATTTGGTGTCAAACGCAAGGCTATGGCTGCAGCTTTCATTTCAACTGTTCGATATTTCGCTATATATATCGATAAATGAGCTATGGGTTAAAATGTGGTTCCCATTAAGCCTTGATATATGTGTTCAATTTGGTGTCAAACGCAAGGCTATGGCTGCAGATTTCATTTCAACTGTTCGATATTTCGCTATATATATCGATAAATGAGCTATGGGTTAAAATGTGGTTCCCATTAAACTTTGATATATGTGTTCAATTTGGGTGCCAAACGAAAGGGTATGGCCGCAGTTTTTATTTTTATTTTAGCTGCTTGATATTACGCCATATTTATCGATAAATGAGTTATGGGCCAAAATGTGGTTCCCATAAAACCGTGATATACGTGTTCAATTTGGTGTCAAACGCAAGGCTATGGCTGCAGCTTTCATTTCAACTGTTCGATATTTCGCTATATATATCGATAAATGAGCTATGGGTTAAAATGTGGTTCCCATTAAGCCTTGATATATGTGTTCAATTTGGTGTCAAACGCAAGGCTATGGCTGCAGATTTCATTTCAACTGTTCGATATTTCGCTATATGTATCGATAAATGAGCTATGGTCCAAAATGTGGTTCCCATTAAACTTTGATTTATGTGTTCAATTTGGGTGTCAAACGAAAGGGCATGGCCGCAGTTTTTATTTTTTTTATCTGCGTGATATTACGCCATATTTATCGATAAATGAGTTATGGGCCAAAATGTGGTTCCCATAAAACCGTGATATATGTGTTCAATTTGGTGTCAAACGAAAGGCTATGGCTGTAGCTTTCATTTCAACTGTTCGATATTTCGCTACATATATCGATACATGAGCTATGGTCCAAAATGTGGTTCCCATTAAGCCTTGATATATGTGTTGAATTTGGTGTCAAACGGAAGGCTATGGCTGCAGCTTTCATTTCAACTGTTCGATATTTCGCTATATATATCGATAAATGAGCTATGGGTTAAAATGTGGTTCCCATTAAGCCTTGATATATGTGTTCAATTTGGGTGTCAAACGAAAGGGCATGGCCGCAGGTTTTATTTTTGTTTTTGCTGCTTGATATTACGCCATATTTATCGATAAATGAGTTATGGGCCAAAATGTGGTTCCCATAAAACCGTGATATATTTATGTGTTCAATTTGGTGTCAAACGAAAGGCTTTGGCTTCAGCTTTCATTTCAACTGTTGGATATTTCGCTATATATATCGCTAAATGAGCTATGGGTTAAAATGTGGTTCCCATTAAGCCTTGATATATGTGTTCAATTTGGGTGTCAAACGAAAGGGCATGGCCGCAGGTTTTATTTTTGTTTTTGCTGCTTGATATTACGCCATATTTATCGATAAATGAGTTATGGGCCAAAATGTGGTTCCCATAAAACCGTGATATATTTATGTGTTCAATTTGGTGTCAAACGAAAGGCTATGGCTGTAGCTTTCATTTCAACTGTTCGATATTTCGCTACATATATCGATACATGAGCTATGGTCCAAAATGTGGTTCCCATTAAGCCTTGATATATGTGTTGAATTTGGTGTCAAACGGAAGGCTATGGCTGCAGCTTTCATTTCAACTGTTCGATATTTCGCTATATATATCGATAAATGAGCTATGGGTTAATAAATGGGTCCCATTTAGCCTTGATATATGTGTTCAATTTGGTGTTCAACGCAAGGCTATGGCTGCAGCTTTCATTTCAACTGTTCGATATTTCGCTATATATATCGATAAATGAGCTATGGTCCAAAATGTGGTTCCCATTAAACTTTGATTTATGTGTTCAATTTGGGTGTCAAACGAAAGGGCATGGCCGCAGTTTTTATTTTTTTTATCTGCGTGATATTACGCCATATTTATCGATAAATGAGCTATGGGTTAAAATGTGGTTCCCATTAAGCCTTGATATATGTGTTCAATTTGGGTGTCAAACGAAAGGGCATGGCCGCAGGTTTTATTTTTGTTTTTGCTGCTTGATATTACGCCATATTTATCGATAAATGAGTTATGGGCCAAAATGTGGTTCCCATAAAACCGTGATATATTTATGTGTTCAATTTGGTGTCAAACGCAAGGCTATAGCTGCAGCTTTCATTTCAACTGTTCGATATTTCGCTATATATATCGATAAATGAGCTATGGGTTAATAAATGGGTCCCATTTAGCCTTGATATATGTGTTCAATTTGGTGTTCAACGCAAGGCTATGGCTGCAGCTTTCATTTCAACTGTTCGATATTTCGCTATATATATCGATAAATGAGCTATGGTCCAAAATGTGGTTCCCATTAAACTTTGATTTATGTGTTCAATTTGGGTGTCAAACGAAAGGGCATGGCCGCAGTTTTTATTTTTTTTATCTGCGTGATATTACGCCATATTTATCGATAAATGAGTTATGGGCCAAAATGTGGTTCCCATAAAACCGTGATATATGTGTTCAATTTGGTGTCAAACGAAAGGCTATGGCTGTAGCTTTCATTTCAACTGTTCGATATTTCGCTACATATATCGATACATGAGCTATGGTCCAAAATGTGGTTCCCATTAAGCCTTGATATATGTGTTCAATTTGGTGTCAAACGAAAGGCTTTGGCTTCAGCTTTCATTTCAACTGTTGGATATTTCGCTATATATATCGCTAAATGAGCTATGGGTTAAAATGTGGTTCCCATTAAGCCTTGATATATGTGTTCAATTTGGGTGTCAAACGAAAGGGCATGGCCGCAGGTTTTATTTTTGTTTTTGCTGCTTGATATTACGCCATATTTATCGATAAATGAGTTATGGGCCAAAATGTGGTTCCCATAAAACCGTGATATATTTATGTGTTCAATTTGGTGTGAAACGAAAGGCTATGGCTGTAGCTTTCATTTCAACTGTTCGATATTTCGCTACATATATCGATACATGAGCTATGGTCCAAAATGTGGTTCCCATTAAGCCTTGATATATGTGTTGAATTTGGTGTCAAACGGAAGGCTATGGCTGCAGCTTTCATTTCAACTGTTCGATATTTCGCTATATATATCGATAAATGAGCTATGGGTAAAATGTGGTTCCCATTAAGCCTTGATATATGTGTTCAATTTGGTGTCAAACGCAAGGCTATAGCTGCAGCTTTCATTTCAACTGTTCGATATTTCGCTATATATATCGATAAATGAGCTATGGGTTAATAAATGGGTCCCATTTAGCCTTGATATATGTGTTCAATTTGGTGTTCAACGCAAGGCTATGGCTGCAGCTTTCATTTCAACTGTTCGATATTTCACTATATATATCGATAAATGAGCTATGGTCCAAAATGTGGTTCCCATTAAACTTTGATTTATGTGTTCAATTTGGGTGTCAAACGAAAGGGCATGGCCGCAGTTTTTATTTTTTTTATCTGCGTGATATTACGCCATATTTATCGATAAATGAGTTATGGGCCAAAATGTGGTTCCCATAAAACCGTGATATATGTGTTCAATTTGGTGTCAAACGAAAGGCTATGGCTGTAGCTTTCATTTCAACTGTTCGATATTTCGCTACATGAGCTATGGTCCAAAATGTGGTTCCCATTAAGCCTTGATATATGTGTTGAATTTGGTGTCAAACGGAAGGCTATGGCTGCAGCTTTCATTTAAACTGTTCGATATTTCGCTATATATATCGATAAATGAGCTATGGGTTAAAATGTGGTTCCCATTAAGCCTTGATATATGTGTTCAATTTGGGTGTCAAACGAAAGGGCATGGCCGCAGGTTTTATTTTTGTTTTTGCTGCTTGATATTACGCCATATTTATCGATAAATGAGTTATGGGCCAAAATGTGGTTCCCATAAAACCGTGATATATTTATGTGTTCAATTTGGTGTCAAACGAAAGGCTTTGGCTTCAGCTTTCATTTCAACTGTTGGATATTTCGCTATATATATCGCTAAATGAGCTATGGGTTAAAATGTGGTTCCCATTAAGCCTTGATATATGTGTTCAATTTGGGTGTCAAACGGAAGGGCATGGCCGCAGGTTTTATTTTTAGTTTTGCTGCTTGATATTACGCCATATTTATCGATAAATGAGTTATGGGCCAAAATGTGGTTCCCTTAAAAGCGTGATATATGTGTTCAATTTGGTGTCAAACGAAAGGCTATGGCTGCAGCTTTCATTTCATAATAAATGAGCTATGAGTCAAAATGTGGTTCCCTTTAAGCCTTCATATATGTGTTCAATTTGGTGTCAAACGCAAGGCTATGGCTGTAGCTTTCATTTCAACTGTTCGATATTTCGCTATATATATCGATAAATGAGTTATGGGCCAAAATGTGGTTCCCATAAAACCGTGATATATTTATGTGTTCAATTTGGTGTCAAACGAAAGGCTACAGCTGCAGCTTTCATTTCAACTGTTGGATATTTCGCTATATATATCGCTAAATGAGCTATGGGTTAAAATGTGGTTCCCATTAAGCCTTGATATATGTGTTCAATTTGGGTGTCAAACGGAAGGGCATGGCCGCAGGTTTTATTTTTAGTTTTGCTGCTTGATATTACGCCATATTTATCGATAAATGAGTTATGGGCCAAAATGTGGTTCCCATAAAACCGTGATATATTTATGTGTTCAATTTGGTGTCAAACGAAAGGCTTTGGCTTCAGCTTTCATTTTAACTGTTGGATATTTCGCTATATATATCGATAAATGAGCTATGGGTTAAAATGTGGTTCCCATTATGCCTTGATATATGTGTTCAATTTGGGTGTCAAACGGAAGGGCATGGCCGCAGGTTTTATTTTTAGTTTTGCTGCTTGATATTACGCCATATTTATCGATAAATGAGTTATGGGCCAAAATGTGGTTCCCTTAAAACCGTGATATATGTGTTCAATTTGGTGTCAAACGAAAGGCTACAGCTGCAGCTTTCATTTCAACTGTTGGATATTTCGCTATATATATCGATAAATGAGCTATGGGTTAAAATGTGGTTCCCATTAATCCTTGATATATGTGTTCAATTTGGTGTCAAACGGAAGGGCATGGCCGCAGGTTTTATTTCTATTTTTGATGCTTGATATTACGCCATATTTATCGATAAATGAGTTATGGGCCAAAATGTGGTTCCCTTAAAACCGTGATATATGTGTTCAATTTGGTGTCAAACGAAAGGCTACAGCTGCAGCTTTCATTTCAACTGTTGGATATTTCGCTATATATATCGATAAATGAGCTATGGGTTAAAATGTGGTTCCCATTAAGCCTTGATATATGTGTTCAATTTGGTGTCAAACGCAAGGCTATGGCTGTAGCTTTCATTTCAACTGTTCGATATTTCGCTATATATATCGATAAATGAGTTATGGGCCAAAATGTGGTTCCCATAAAACCGTGATATATTTATGTGTTCAATTTGGTGTCAAACGAAAGGCTACAGCTGCAGCTTTCATTTCAACTGTTGGATATTTCGCTATATATATCGATAAATGAGCTATGGGTTAATAAATGGGTCCCATTAAGCCTTGATATATGTGTTCAATTTGGTGTCAAACGCAAGGCTATGGCTGCAGCTTTCATTTCAACTGTTCGATATTTCGCTATATATATCGATAAATGAGCTATGGGTAAAATGTGGTTCCCATTAAGCCTTGATATATGTGTTCAATTTGGGTGTCAAACGAAAGGGCATGGCCGCAGTTTTTAGTTTTATTTTAGCTGCTTGATATTACGCCATATTTATCGATAAATGAGTTATGGGCCAAAATGTGGTTCCCATAAAACCGTGATATACGTGTTCAATTTGGTGTCAAACGCAAGGCTATGGCTGCAGCTTTCATTTCAACTGTTGGATATTTCGCTATATATATCGATAAATGAGCTATGGGTTAATAAATGGGTCCCATTTAGCCTTGATATATGTGTTCAATTTGGTGTTCAACGCAAGGCTATGGCTGCAGCTTTCATTTCAACTGTTCGATATTTCGCTATATATATCGATAAATGAGCTATGGTCCAAAATGTGGTTCCCATTAAACTTTGATTTATGTGTTCAATTTGGGTGTCAAACGAAAGGGCATGGCCGCAGTTTTTATTTTTTTTATCTGCGTGATATTACGCCATATTTATCGATAAATGAGTTATGGGCCAAAATGTGGTTCCCATAAAACCGTGATATATGTGTTCAATTTGGTGTCAAACGAAAGGCTATGGCTGTAGCTTTCATTTCAACTGTTCGATATTTCGCTACATATATCGATACATGAGCTATGGTCCAAAATGTGGTTCCCATTAAGCCTTGATATATGTGTTGAATTTGGTGTCAAACGGAAGGCTATGGCTGCAGCTTTCATTTCAACTGTTCGATATTTCGCTATATATATCGATAAATGAGCTATGGGTTAAAATGTGGTTCCCATTAAGCCTTGATATATGTGTTCAATTTGGGTGTCAAACGAAAGGGCATGGCCGCAGGTTTTATTTTTGTTTTTGCTGCTTGATATTACGCCATATTTATCGATAAATGAGTTATGGGCCAAAATGTGGTTCCCATAAAACCGTGATATATTTATGTGTTCAATTTGGTGTCAAACAAAAGGCTTTGGCTGTAGCTTTCATTTCAACTGTTCGATATTTCGCTACATATATCGATACATGAGCTATGGTCCAAAATGTGGTTCCCATTAAGCCTTGATATATGTGTTGAATTTGGTGTCAAACGGAAGGCTATGGCTGCAGCTTTCATTTCAACTGTTCGATATTTCGCTATATATATCGATAAATGAGCTATGGGTTAAAATGTGGTTCCCATTAAGCCTTGATATATGTGTTCAATTTGATGTCAAACGCAAGGCTATGGCTGCAGCTTTCATTTCAACTGTTCGATATTTCGCTATATATATCGATAAATGAGCTATGGGTTAAAATGTGGTTCCCATAAAACCGTGATATATTTATGTGTTGAATTTGGTGTCAAACGGAAGGCTATGGCTGCAGCTTTCATTTCAACTGTTCGATATTTCGCTATATATATCGATAAATGAGCTATGGGTTAAAATGTGGTTCCCATTAAGCCTTGATATATGTGTTCAATTTGGGTGTCAAACGAAAGGGCATGGCCGCAGGTTTTATTTTTGTTTTTGCTGCTTGATATTACGCCATATTTATCGATAAATGAGTTATGGGCCAAAATGTGGTTCCCATAAAACCGTGATATATTTATGTGTTCAATTTGGTGTCAAACAAAAGGCTTTGGCTGTAGCTTTCATTTCAACTGTTCGATATTTCGCTACATATATCGATACATGAGCTATGGTCCAAAATGTGGTTCCCATTAAGCCTTGATATATGTGTTGAATTTGGTGTCAAACGGAAGGCTATGGCTGCAGCTTTCATTTCAACTGTTCGATATTTCGCTATATATATCGATAAATGAGCTATGGGCCAAAATGTGGTTCCCTTAAAACCGTGATATATGTGTTCAATTTGGTGTCAAACGAAAGGCTACAGCTGCAGCTTTCATTTCAACTGTTGGATATTTCGCTATATATATCGATAAATGAGCTATGGGTTAAAATGTGGTTCCCATTAAGCCTTGATATATGTGTTCAATTTGGTGTCAAACGCAAGGCTATGGCTGTAGCTTTCATTTCAACTGTTCGATATTTCGCTACATATATCGATACATGAGCTATGGTCCAAAATGTGGTTCCCATTAAGCCTTGATATATGTGTTGAATTTGGTGTCAAACGGAAGGCTATGGCTGCAGCTTTCATTTCAACTGTTCGATATTTCGCTATATATATCGATAAATGAGCTATGGGTTAAAATGTGGTTCCCATTAAGCCTTGATATATGTGTTCAATTTGGGTGTCAAACGAAAGGGCATGGCCGCAGGTTTTATTTTTGTTTTTGCTGCTTGAAATTACGCCATATTTATCGATAAATGAGTTATGGGCCAAAATGTGGTTCCCATAAAACCGTGATATATTTATGTGTTCAATTTGGTGTCAAACGAAAGGGCATGGCCGCAGTTTTTAGTTTTATTTTAGCTGCTTGATATTACGCCATATTTATCGATAAATGAGTTATGGGCCAAAATGTGGTTCCCATAAAACCGTGATATATGTGTTCAATATGTATCGATAAATGAGCTATGGGTTAAAATGTGTTTCCCATTAAGCCTTGATATATGTGTTCTATTTGGTGTCAAACGCAAGGCTATGACTGCAGCTTTCATTTCAACTGTTGGATATTTCGCTATATATATCGATAAATGAGCTATGGGTTAAAATGTGGTTCCCATTAAGCCTTGATATATGTGTTCAATTTGGTGTCAAACGGAAGGGCATGGCCGCAGGTTTTATTTTTATTTTTGCTGCTTGATATTACGCCATATTTATCGATAAATGAGTTATGGGCCAAAATGTGGTTCCCTTAAAACCGTGATATATGTGTTCAATTTGGTGTCAAACGAAAGGCTACAGCTGCAGCTTTCATTTCAACTGTTGGATATTTCGCTATATATATCGATAAATGAGCTATGGGTTAAAATGTGGTTCCCATTAAGCCTTGATATATGTGTTCAATTTGGTGTCAAACGGAAGGGCATGGCCGCAGGTTTTATTTTTAGTTTTGCTGCTTGATATTACGCCATATTTATCGATAAATGAGTTATGGGCCAAAATTTGGTTCCCTTAAAACCGTGATATATGTGTTCAATTTGGTGTCAAACGAAAGGCTACAGCTGCAGCTTTCATTTCAACTGTTGGATATTTCGCTATATATATCGATAAATGAGCTATGGGTTAAAATGTGGTTCCCATTAAGCCTTGATATATGTGTTCAATTTGGTGTCAAACGCAAGGCTATGGCTGTAGCTTTCATTTCAACTGTTCGATATTTCCCTATATATATCGATAAATGAGTTATGGGCCAAAATGTGGTTCCCATAAAACCGTGATATATTTATGTGTTCAATTTGGTGTCAAACGAAAGGCTACAGCTGCAGCTTTCATTTCAACTGTTGGATATTTCGCTATATATATCGATAAATGAGCTATGGGTTAATAAATGGGTCCCATTAAGCCTTGATATATGTGTTCAATTTGGTGTCAAACGCAAGGCTATGGCTGCAGCTTTCATTTCAACTGTTCGATATTTCGCTATATATATCGATAAATGAGCTATGGGTAAAATGTGGTTCCCATTAAGCCTTGATATATGTGTTCAATTTGGGTGTCAAACGAAAGGGCATGGCCGCAGTTTTTAGTTTTATTTTAGCTGCTTGATATTACGCCATATTTATCGATAAATGAGTTATGGGCCAAAATGTGGTTCCCATAAAACCGTGATATACGTGTTCAATTTGGTGTCAAACGCAAGGCTATGGCTGCAGCTTTCATTTCAACTGTTGGATATTTCGCTATATATATCGATAAATGAGCTATGGGTTAATAAATGGGTCCCATTTAGCCTTGATATATGTGTTCAATTTGGTGTTCAACGCAAGGCTATGGCTGCAGCTTTCATTTCAACTGTTCGATATTTCGCTATATATATCGATAAATGAGCTATGGTCCAAAATGTGGTTCCCATTAAACTTTGATTTATGTGTTCAATTTGGGTGTCAAACGAAAGGGCATGGCCGCAGTTTTTATTTTTTTTATCTGCGTGATATTACGCCATATTTATCGATAAATGAGTTATGGGCCAAAATGTGGTTCCCATAAAACCGTGATATATGTGTTCAATTTGGTGTCAAACGAAAGGCTATGGCTGTAGCTTTCATTTCAACTGTTCGATATTTCGCTACATATATCGATACATGAGCTATGGTCCAAAATGTGGTTCCCATTAAGCCTTGATATATGTGTTGAATTTGGTGTCAAACGGAAGGCTATGGCTGCAGCTTTCATTTCAACTGTTCGATATTTCGCTATATATATCGATAAATGAGCTATGGGTTAAAATGTGGTTCCCATTAAGCCTTGATATATGTGTTCAATTTGGGTGTCAAACGAAAGGGCATGGCCGCAGGTTTTATTTTTGTTTTTGCTGCTTGATATTACGCCATATTTATCGATAAATGAGTTATGGGCCAAAATGTGGTTCCCTTAAAACCGTGATATATGTGTTCAATTTGGTGTCAAACGAAAGGCTACAGCTGCAGCTTTCATTTCAACTGTTGGATATTTCGCTATATATATCGATAAATGAGCTATGGGTTAAAATGTGGTTCCCATTAAGCCTTGATATATGTGTTCAATTTGGTGTCAAACGCAAGGCTATGACTGTAGCTTTCATTTCAACTGTTCGATATTTCGCTACATATATCGATACATGAGCTATGGGTTAAAATGTGGTTCCCATTAAGCATTGATATATGTGTTCAATTTGGCGTCAAACGCAAGGCTATGACTGCAGCTTTCATTTCAACTGTTCGATATTTCGCTATATATATCGATAAATGAGTTATGGGCCAAAATGTGGTTCCCATAAAACCGTGATATATTTATGTGTTCAATTTGGGTGTCAAACGGAAGGGCATGGCCGCAGGTTTTATTTTTATTTTTGCTGCTTGATATTACGCCATATTTATCGATAAATGAGTTATGGGCCAAAATGTGGTTCCCTTAAAACCGTGATATATGTGTTCAATTTGGTGTCAAACGAAAGGCTACAGCTGCAGCTTTCATTTCAACTGTTGGATATTTCGCTATATATATCGATAAATGAGCTATGGGTTAAAATGTGGTTCCCATTAAGCCTTGATATATGTGTTCAATTTGGTGTCAAACGCAAGGCTATGACTGTAGCTTTCATTTCAACTGTTCGATATTTCGCTACATATATCGATACATGAGCTATGGTCCAAAATGTGGTTCCCATTAAGCCTTGATATATGTGTTGAATTTGGTGTCAAACGGAAGGCTATGGCTGCAGCTTTCATTTCAACTGTTGGATATTTCGCTATATATATCGATAAATGAGCTATGGGTTAAAATGTGGTTCCCATTAAGCCTTGATATATGTGTTCAATTTGGTGTCAAACGCAAGGCTATGGCTGTAGCTTTCATTTCAACTGTTCGATATTTCGCTATATATATCGATAAATGAGTTATGGGCCAAAATGTGGTTCCCATAAAACCGTGATATATTTATGTGTTCAATTTGGTGTCAAACGAAAGGCTACAGCTGCAGCTTTCATTTCAACTGTTGGATATTTCGCTATATATATCGATAAATGAGCTATGGGTTAATAAATGGGTCCCATTAAGCCTTGATATATGTGTTCAATTTGGTGTCAAACGCAAGGCTATGGCTGCAGCTTTCATTTTAACTGTTCGATATTTCGCTATATATATCGATAAATGAGCTATGGGTAAAATGTGGTTCCCATTAAGCCTTGATATATGTGTTCAATTTGGGTGTCAAACGAAAGGGCATGGCCGCAGTTTTTAGTTTTATTTTTGCTGCTTGAAATTACGCCATATTTATCGATAAATGAGTTATGGGCCAAAATGTGGTTCCCATAAAACCGTGATATATTTATGTGTTCAATTTGGTGTCAAACGAAAGGCTACAGCTGCAGCTTTAATTTCAACTGTTGGATATTTCGCTATATATATCGATAAATGAGCTATGGGTTAAAATGTGGTTCCCATTAAGCATTGATATATGTGTTCAATTTGGCGTCAAACGCAAGGCTATGACTGCAGCTTTCATTTCAACTGTTCGATATTTCGCTATATATATCGATAAATGAGCTATGGGTTAAAATGTGGTTCCCATTAAGCCTTGATATATGTGTTCAATTTGGGTGTCAAACGAAAGGGCATGGCCGCAGTTTTTAGTTTTATTTTAGCTGCTTGATATTACGCCATATTTATCGATAAATGAGTTATGGGCCAAAATGTGGTTCCCATAAAACCGTGATATATGTGTTCAATATGTATCGATAAATGAGCTATGGGTTAAAATGTGTTTCCCATTAAGCCTTGATATATGTGTTCTATTTGGTGTCAAACGCAAGGCTATGACTGCAGCTTTCATTTCAACTGTTCGATATTTCGCTATATATATCGATAAATGAGCTATGGGTTAAAATGTGGTTCCCATTAAGCCTTGATATATGTGTTCAATTTGGGTGTCAAACGAAAGGGCATGGCCGCAGTTTTTAGTTTTATTTTAGCTGCTTGATATTACGCCATATTTATCGATAAATCAGTTATGGGCCAAAATGTGGTTCCCATAAAACCGTGATATACGTGTTCAATTTGGTGTCAAACGCATGGCTATGGCTGCAGCTTTCATTTCAACTGTTGGATATTTCGCTATATATATCGATAAATGAGCTATGGTCCAAAATGTGGTTCCCATTAAGCCTTGATATATGTGTTGAATTTGGTGTCAAACGGAAGGCTATGGCTGCAGCTTTCATTTCAACTGTTCGATATTTCGCTATATATATCGATAAATGAGCTATGGGTTAAAATGTGGTTCCCATTAAGCCTTGATATATGTGTTCAATTTGGGTGTCAAACGAAAGGGCATGGCCGCAGGTTTTATTTTTGTTTTTGCTGCTTGATATTACGCCATATTTATCGATAAATGAGTTATGGGCCAAAATGTGGTTCCCATAAAACCGTGATATATTTATGTGTTCAATTTGGTGTCAAACGAAAGGCTTTGGGTGCAGCTTTCATTTCAACTGTTGGATATTTCGCTATATATATCGCTAAATGAGCTATGGGTTAAAATGTGGTTCCCATTAAGCCTTGATATATGTGTTCAATTTGGGTGTCAAACGGAAGGGCATGGCCGCAGGTTTTATTTTTATTTTTGCTGCTTGATATTACGCCATATTTATCGATAAATGAGTTATGGGCCAAAATGTGGTTCCCTTAAAACCGTGATATATGTGTTCAATTTGGTGTCAAACGAAAGGCTACAGCTGCAGCTTTCATTTCAACTGTTGGATATTTCGCTATATATATCGATAAATGAGCTATGGGTTAAAATGTGGTTCCCATTAAGCCTTGATATATGTGTTCAATTTGGTGTCAAACGCAAGGCTATGACTGTAGCTTTCATTTCAACTGTTCGATATTTCGCTACATATATCGATACATGAGCTATGGTCCAAAATGTGGTTCCCATTAAGCCTTGATATATGTGTTGAATTTGGTGTCAAACGGAAGGCTATGGCTGCAGCTTTCATTTCAACTGTTGGATATTTCGCTATATATATCGATAAATGAGCTATGGGTTAAAATGTGGTTCCCATTAAGCCTTGATATATGTGTTCAATTTGGTGTCAAACGCAAGGCTATGGCTGTAGCTTTCATTTCAACTGTTCGATATTTCGCTATATATATCGATAAATGAGTTATGGGCCAAAATGTGGTTCCCATAAAACCGTGATATATTTATGTGTTCAATTTGGTGTCAAACGAAAGGCTACAGCTGCAGCTTTCATTTCAACTGTTGGATATTTCGCTATATATATCGATAAATGAGCTATGGGTTAATAAATGGGTCCCATTAAGCCTTGATATATGTGTTCAATTTGGTGTCAAACGCAAGGCTATGGCTGCAGCTTTCATTTCAACTGTTCGATATTTCGCTATATATATCGATAAATGAGCTATGGGTAAAATGTGGTTCCCATTAAGCCTTGATATATGTGTTCAATTTGGGTGTCAAACGAAAGGGCATGGCCGCAGTTTTTAGTTTTATTTTTGCTGCTTGAAATTACGCCATATTTATCGATAAATGAGTTATGGGCCAAAATGTGGTTCCCATAAAACCGTGATATATTTATGTGTTCAATTTGGTGTCAAACGAAAGGCTACAGCTGCAGCTTTAATTTCAACTGTTGGATATTTCGCTATATATATCGATAAATGAGCTATGGGTTAAAATGTGGTTCCCATTAAGCATTGATATATGTGTTCAATTTGGCGTCAAACGCAAGGCTATGACTGCAGCTTTCATTTCAACTGTTCGATATTTCGCTATATATATCGATAAATGAGCTATGGGTTAAAATGTGGTTCCCATTAAGCCTTGATATATGTGTTCAATTTGGGTGTCAAACGAAAGGGCATGGCCGCAGTTTTTAGTTTTATTTTAGCTGCTTGATATTACGCCATATTTATCGATAAATGAGTTATGGGCCAAAATGTGGTTCCCATAAAACCGTGATATATGTGTTCAATATGTATCGATAAATGAGCTATGGGTTAAAATGTGTTTCCCATTAAGCCTTGATATATGTGTTCTATTTGGTGTCAAACGCAAGGCTATGACTGCAGCTTTCATTTCAACTGTTCGATATTTCGCTATATATATCGATAAATGAGCTATGGGTTAAAATGTGGTTCCCATTAAGCCTTGATATATGTGTTCAATTTGGGTGTCAAACGAAAGGGCATGGCCGCAGTTTTTAGTTTTATTTTAGCTGCTTGATATTACGCCATATTTATCGATAAATCAGTTATGGGCCAAAATGTGGTTCCCATAAAACCGTGATATACGTGTTCAATTTGGTGTCAAACGCATGGCTATGGCTGCAGCTTTCATTTCAACTGTTGGATATTTCGCTATATATATCGATAAATGAGCTATGGGTTAATAAATGGGTCCCATTAAGCCTTGATATATGTGTTCAATTTGGTGTCAAACGCAAGGCTATGGCTGCAGCTTTCATTTCAACTGTTCGATATTTCGCTATATATATCGATAAATGAGCTATGGGTAAAATGTGGTTCCCATTAAGCCTTGATATATGTGTTCAATTTGGTGTTCAACGCAAGGCTATGGCTGCAGCTTTCATTTCAACTGTTCGATATTTCGCTATATATATCGATAAATGAGCTATGGTCCAAAATGTGGTTCCCATTAAACTTTGATTTATGTGTTCAATTTGGGTGTCAAACGAAAGGGCATGGCCGCAGTTTTTATTTTTTTTATCTGCGTGATATTACGCCATATTTATCGATAAATGAGTTATGGGCCAAAATGTGGTTCCCATAAAACCGTGATATATGTGTTCAATTTGGTGTCAAACGAAAGGCTTTGGCTTCAGCTTTCATTTCAACTGTTGGATATTTCGCTATATATATCGATAAATGAGCTATGGGTTAATAAATGGGTCCCATTAAGCCTTGATATATGTGTTCAATTTGGTGTCAAACGCAAGGCTATGGCTGCAGCTTTCATTTCAACTGTTCGATATTTCGCTATATATATCGATAAATGAGCTATGGGTAAAATGTGGTTTCCATTAAGCCTTGATATATGTGTTCAATTTGGTGTCAAACGCAAGGCTATGGCTGCAGATTTCATTTCAACTGTTCGATATTTCGCTATATATATCGATAAATGAGCTATGGCCCAAAATGTGGTTCCCATTAAACTCTGATTTATGTGTTCAATTTGGGTGTCAAACGAAAGGACATGGCCGCAGTTTTTATTTTATTTTAGCTGCGTGATATTACGCCATATTTATCGATAAATGAGCTATGAGTCAAAATGTGGTTCCCATTAAGCCTTGATATATGTGTTCAATTTGGTGTCAAACGCAAGGCTATGGCTGCAGCTTTCATTTCAACTGCTCGATATTTCGCTATATATATCGATAAATGAGCTATGGGTTAAAATGTGGTTCCCATTAAGCCTTGATATATGTGTTCAGTTTGGTGTCAAACGCAAGGCTATGGCTGCAGATCTCATTTCAACTGTTCGATATTTCGCTATATGTATCGATAAATGAGCTATGGTCCAAAATGTGGTTCCCATTAAGCTCTGATTTATGTGTTCAATTTGGGTGTCAAACGAAAGGGCATGGCCGCAGTTTTTATTTTATTCTAGCTGCGTGATATTACGCCATATTTATCGATAAATGAGTTATGGGCCAAAATGTGGTTCCCATAAAACCGTGATATATGTGTTCAATTTGGTGTCAAACGAAAGGCTTTGGCTTCAGCTTTCATTTCAACTGTTGGATATTTCGCTATATATATCGATAAATGAGCTATGGGTTAATAAATGGGTCCCATTAAGGATATATGTGTTCAATTTGGTGTCAAACGCAAGGCTATGGCTGCAACTTTCATTTCAACTGTTCGATATTTCGCTATATATATCGATAAATGAGCTATGGGTTAAAATGTGGTTCCCATTAAGCCTTGATATATGTGTTCAATTTGGGTGTCAAACGAGAGGGCATGGCCGCAGTTTTTAGTTTTATTTTAGCTGCTTGATATTACGCCATATTTATCGATAAATGAGTTATGGGCCAAAATGTGGTTCCCATAAAACCGTGATATATGTGTTCAATTTGGTGTCAAACGCAAGGCTATGACTGCAACTTTCATTTCAACTGTTGGATATTTCGCTATATATATCGATAAATGAGCTATGAGTCAAAATGTGGTTCCCATTAAGCCTTGATATATGTGTTCAATTTGGTGTCAAACGCAAGGCTATGGCTGCAGCTTTCATTTCAACTGTTCGATATTTCGCTATATATATCGATAAATGAGCTATGGGTTAAAATGTGGTTCCCATTAAGCCTTGATATATGTGTTCAATTTGGTGTCAAACGCAAGGCTATGGCTGCAGATTTCATTTCAACTGTTCGATATTTCGCTATATATATCGATAAATGAGCTATGGGTTAAAATGTGGTTCCCACTAAGCCTTGATATATGTGTTCAATTTGGTGTCAAACGCAAGGCTATGGCTGCAGCTTTGATTTCAGCTGTTCGATATTTCGCTATATGTATCGATAAATGAGCTATGGGTTAAAATGTGTTTCCCATTAAGCCTTGATATATGTGTTCTATTTGGTGTCAAACGCAAGGCTATGACTGCAGCTTTAATTTCAACTGTTCGATATTTCGCTATATATATCGATAAATGAGCTATGGGTTAAAATGTGGTTCCCATTAAGCCTTGATATATGTGTTCAATTTGGGTGTCAAACGAAAGGGCATGGCCGCAGTTTTTAGTTTTATTTTAGCTGCTTGATATTACGCCATATTTATCGATAAATGAGTTATGGGCCAAAATGTGGTTCCCATAAAACCGTGATATACGTGTTCAATTTGGTGTCAAACGCAAGGCTATGACTGCAGCTTTAATTTCAACTGTTCGATATTTCGCTATAAATATCGAAAAATGAGCTATGGGTTAAAATGTGGTTCCCACTAAGCCTTGATATATGTGTTCAATTTGGTGTCAAACGCAAGGCTATGGCTGCAGCTTTGATTTCAGCTGTTCGATATTTCGCTATATATATCGATAAATGAGCTAAGGGTTAAAATGTCGTTCCCATTAAGCCTTGATATATGTGTTCAATTTGGTGTCAAACGGAAGGCTATGGATGCAGCTTTCATTTCAACTGTTCGATATTTCGCTATATACATATATCGATAAATGAGCTATGGGTTAATAAATGGGTCCCATTAAGACTTGATATATGTGTTCAATTTGGTGTCAAACGCAAGGCTATGGCTGCAACTTTCATTTCAACTGTTCGATATTTCGCTATATATATCGATAAATGAGCTATGGGTTAAAATGTCGTTCCCATTAAGCCTTGATATATGTGTTCAATTTGGGTGTCAAACGAAAGGGCATGGCCGCAGTTTTTATTTTTATTTTAGCTGCTTGATATTACGCCATATTTATCGATAAATGAGTTATGGGACTAAATGTGGTTCCCATAAAACCGTTATATATGTGTTCAATTTGGTGTCAAACGCAAGGCTATGGCTGCAGCTTTCATTTCAACTGTTCGATATTTCGCTATAAATATCGATAAATGAGCTATGGGTTCAAATGTGGTTCCCACTAAGCCTTGATATATGTGTTCAATTTGGTGTCAAACGCAAGGCTATGGCTGCAGCTTTCATTTCAACTGTTCGATATTTCGCTATATATATATCGATAAATGAGCTATGGGTTAAAATGTCGTTCCCATTAAGCCTTGATATATGTGTTCAATTTGGGTGTCAAACGAAAGGGCATGGCCGCAGTTTTTATTTTTATTTTAGCTGCTTGATATTACGCCATATTTATCGATAAATGAGTTATGGGACTAAATGTGGTTCCCATAAAACCGTTATATATGTGCTCAATTTGGTGTCAAACGCAAGGCTATGACTGCAGCTTTCATTTCAACTGTTCGATATTTCGCTATAAATATCGATAAATGAGCTATGGGTTCAAATGTGGTTCCCACTAAGCCTTGATATATGTGTTCAATTTGGTGTCAAACGCAAGGCTATGGCTGCAGCTTTCATTTCAACTGTTCGATATTTCGCTATAAATATCGATAAATGAGCTATGGGTTCAAATGTGGTTCCCACTAAGCCTTGATATATGTGTTCAATTTGGTGTCAAACGCAAGGCTATGGCTGCAGCTTTCATTTCAACTGTTCGATATTTCGCTATATGTATCGATAAATGAGCTATGGGTTAAAATGTGTTTCCCATTAAGCCTTGATATATGTGTTCAATTTGGTGTCAAACGCAAGGCTATGACTGCAGCTTTCATTTCAACTGTTCGATATTTCGCTATATCTCCTTCACGCATAAGGGACACATATGTCCCCGTCAAATTTTTGCTCTTCGTAATAAATCTGGCAAAATAATCAACTTGTTGCATTGTTTTTCTGAAACTTTATTATATTTTCAAAAGTCTTAGCACTGGCAATTCCATAAAATACCGCTATGTGTTGAAATACTCGTGGACAAAAAAGCTGAAATTTACTGTGGCAGTCTTTTATATTTAAAGTGATTTAATTTAATTTAAAAAGTGGTTCCTCATAATTTTTTTTTACAATCTTACTGACTAGTAAGTGCAATTTATACTTCGTTACATGGTTTTTGTTTTCGTGGTGAAACTAATGAAAAAAACTATGAAAAACTCCAAAGGGTCTTCAAATCCACGTAGAGAATTTTCACTGCGGGAGGAAGAAACTTTTGAAGTCTTGATGGCTGACAACAGCGACGACGAGGATGGTTTGTTTGTTGATGAAGAGGACCAAACATTTATAGAGCAAGATATGGATGCGAATCTACTGTTGAAATTGAAACGCACTCAGCGCCTATTGAGGAGAACGTGATTGAAAACCAGGAACCCAGTGTTAGCCCCCCTTTATTTAATTGGCGAAAAAATTCATATATACCTAACTGCTTTCCGGAAGAACAGGGATATGAATTCGGTAAGATTCTCATTGTTGACAGCGCTCACACTTCGAATGAGGCATTGACTCCTATCGAAATTTTCGATAAAGTTGCCGGCTTCGAAAACTTGATTGAATCAATGCGTTATGCTGAGCAAAACGGCCGGTCTTTTACCATAAGTAATAGAGAGGCCAGAGGTTTCTTTGCCATGAACTATATAATGGGCTATCACTGTTTACCCACATTTCGCAGCTATTGGTCTACAGAGCTGATATGGGAGTTCCATACATTTCTAATGTAATGACTTTGAATCGTTTCGAAGAAATACGTAGAAATTTGCATTTTAGTGACAATTTTAAGGAAACGAATAGGGCTGATCCCATTTACGACAGAGCATTCAAGATACGGTCCGTTGTGGAGCACTTCAATCAAGCTTTTCAAGCCTCTATGACAAATACCAAGACAAAGGCAATAGACGAGCATATGGTGAAGTTTAAAGGTCACAATATAATGAAACAATATGTTAAGAACAAGCCAACAAAGTGGGGTTTCAAATTATGGTGTCGGGCAGACTCTTCTACTGTATATCTGTTTCAGTGTGGTTTATATACTGGAAGAAAGAAAGGCGGTCCTGAAGCTTGATTGGGTGAGTCGGTGGTGCTTCAATTGTGTTCAAGTTTACAGGGTATAGGATGCGAACTATACTTGGACAATTTTTTCAATTCTCCCAATCTTCAATATGAATTGAAGAAGATAAATATAAAAGCGTGTGGAACAGTACGATCAAATAGAAAAAATATTATAATAACAAAGCTGAATAATTCGTATATAATTTATTGCAAGCTGCACGAACAGAACCGCATTCGAGGAAGTCTGATTACAAGTCTAGAATTTCGTCAGGTTGTAGCTCGGTCACTTATTGGCAGTTACTCGTCTCGACAAAGAGCTTTTCCGTCAGCTGTTATGACAAAAAAGCGAGTATCTTTAGTTCAGAAGCATGATCTCATGTAATGGTCAAAGTAACTAATAAAAAAAGATGCGTACAGTGCAGAAAATCGTGTAGAGAACCGCACGAATAACACTTGCTCTACATGTAATGTTCATCTATTTATGTTACACTTCAGAACGTAAATACAACTGGCATGGGGCCTAGGGGGCACTCAATTCACAGGTGGGTTGGGGGGCACTCACTCGAACACACGGGAGATCTGCGGCACTACTTACTCGGGAAAATACCAAAAAATAATAGCGCGGGATAAATTTAAATACAAATGCTTTATTGCGCGGGTCGATGCGTGTTATCGCTTTTACTTTTTACAAAAAAGTGATAAGTGTAAACAATGTGTGACAGTTTGTGTGGTGTGTTGTGTTGTATTTTGGGTGTGTATGTACATATGTGTGTTAGAATGTGTTACATTGTTTTGTGTCAAATGTGGTGTGTTGAACTGGCTGCTGCGACCTCTGCCGGACCGTAGCGCTCATTTATCCAGAACGTAATTGCTTTGCTGAATATCACTAGAACATATGTAGATATATATTATAAATCAGATAATGAATTAAAAATTTTAGTGATTCTTACCGTAATTTGGGTGTAATTTACAAAAAAATTTATCTCATATTTTTCCTTTCGGTACGCATAAAATGTTTACTTTATAGCCTGTAGGGACATATATGTCCCCTTTCAAAAACCATATTAATGTATATATATATTGCAATTTTTATTTCTTAACTGTCAAATTGCACCAAAATAAATAGATACAAGCAAAAAATAAATTTGTTGTTACCCTGGTTTTGTTATAAACGTGAAGGAGATATATATCGATAAATGAGCTAAGGGTTAAAATGTGGTTCCCATTAAGCCTTGATATATGTGTTCAATTTGGTGTCAAACGCAAGGCTATGGCTGCAGCTTTCATTTCAACTGTTCGATATTTCGCTATATATAGCGATACATGAGTTATGGGCCAAATTGTGGTTCCCATAAAACCGTGATATATGTGTTCAATTTGGTGTCAAACGAAAGGCTATGGCTGCAGCTTTCATTTCAACTGTTGGATATTTCGCTCTATATAGCGATAAATGAGCTATGGGTAAAAATGTGGTTCCCATTAAGCCTTGATATATGTGTTCAATTTGGTGTCAAACGAAAGGGCATGGCCGCAGTTTTTATTTTTATTTTAGCTGCTTGATATTACGCCATATTTATCGATAAATGAGTTATGGGCCAAAATGTGGTTCCCACAAAACCGTGTTATATGTGTTCAATTTGGTGTCAAGCGCAAGGCTATGGCTGCAGCTTTCATTTCAACTGTTCGATATTTCGCTATATATATCGATAAATGATCTATGGTCCAAAATGTGGTTCCCACTAAGCCTTGATATATGTGTTCAATTTGGTGTCAAACGCAAGGCTATGGATGCAGCTTTCATTTCAACTGTTCGATATTTCGCTATATATATCGATAAATGAGCTATGGGTTAAAATGTGGTTCCCATTAAGCCTTGATATATGTGTTCAATTTGGGTGTCAAACGAAAGGGCATGGCCGCAGTTTTTATTTTTATTTTAGCTGCTTGATATTACGCCATATTTATCGATAAATGAGTTATGGGCCAAAATGTGGTTCCCATAAAACCGTGATATATGTGTTCAATTTGGTGTCAAACGCAAGGCTACGGCTGCAGCTTTCATTTCAACTGTTCGATATTTCGCTATATATATCGATAAATGAGCTATGGTCCAAAATGTGGTTCCCACTAAGCCTTGATATATGTGTTCAATTTGGTGTCAAACGCAAGGCTATGGCTGCAGCTTTCATTTCAACTGTTCGATATTTCGCTATATATATCGATAAATGAGCTATGGTCCAAAATGTGGTTCCCACTAAGCCTTGATATATGTGTTCAATTTGGTGTCAAACGCAAGGCTATGGCTGAAGCTTTCATTTCAACTGTTCGATATTTCGCTATATATATCGATAAATGAGCTATGGGTTAAAATGTGGTTCCCATTAAGCCTTGATATATGTGTTCAATTTGGTGTCAAACGCAAGGCTATGGCTGCAGCTTTCATTTCAACTGTTCGATATTTCGCTATATATATCTATAAATGAGCTATGGGTTAAAATGTGGTTCCCATTAAGCCTTGATATATGTGTTAAATTTGGTGTCAAACGCAAGGCTATGGCTGCAGCTTTCATTTCAACTGTTCGATATTTCGCTATATATATCGATAAATGAGCTATGGGTTAAAATGTGGTTCCCATTAAGCCTTGATATATGTGTTCAATTTGGGTGTCAAACGAAAGGGCATGGCCGCAGTTTTTATTTTTATTTTAGCTGCTTGATATTACGCCATATTTATCGATAAATGAGTTATGGGCCAAAATGTGGTTCCCATAAAACCGTGATATATGTGTTCAATTTGGTGTCAAACGCAAGGCTACGGCTGCAGCTTTCATTCCAACTGTTCGATATTTCGCTATATATATCGATAAATGAGCTATGGTCCAAAATGTGGTTCCCACTAAGCCTTGATATGTGTGTTCAATTTGGTGTCAAACGCAAGGCTATGGCTGAAGCTTTCATTTCAACTGTTCGATATTTCGCTATATACATATATCGATAAATGAGCTATGGGTTAAAATGTGGTTCCCATTAAGCCTTGATATATGTGTTAAATTTGGTGTCAAACGCAAGGCTATGGCTGAAGCTTTCATTTCAACTGTTCGATATTTCGCTATATATATCGATAAATGAGCTATGGGTTAAAATGTGGTTCCCATTAAGCCTTGATATATGTGTTCAATTTGGTGTCAAACGCAAGGCTATGGCTGCAGCTTTCATTTCAACTGTTCGATATTTCGCTATATATATCGATAAATGAGCTATGGGTTAAAATGTGGTTCCCATTAAGCCTTGATATATGTGTTCAATTTGGTGTCAAACGCAAGGCTATGGCTGCAGCTTTCATTTCAACTGTTCGATATTTCGCTATATATATCGATAAATGAGCTATGGGTTAAAATGTGGTTCCCATTAAGCCTTGATATATGTGTTAAATTTGGTGTCAAACGCAAGGCTATGGCTGCAGCTTTCATTTCAACTGTTCGATATTTCGCTATATATATCGATAAATGAGCTATGGGTCCTATTAAGCCTTGATATATGTGTTCAATTTGTCAAACGCAAGGCTATGGCTGCAACTTTCATTTCAACTGTTCGATATTTCGCTATATATATCGATAAATGAGCTATGTGTTAAAATGTGGTTCCCATTAAGCCTTGATATATGTGTTCAATTTGGGTGTCCTGCTTTCATTTCAACTGTTGGATATTTCGCTATATATATCGATAAATGACCTATGGGTCAAAATGTGGTTCCTATTAAGCCCTGATAAATGTGTTCAATTTGGTGTCAAACGCAAGGCTATGGCTGCAGCTTTCATTTCAACTGTTCGATATTTCGTTATATATATCGATAAATGAGTTATCGGCCAAAATGTGGTTCCCATAAAACCGTGATATATGTGTTCAATTTGGTGTCAAACGCAATGCTACGGCTGCAGCTTTCATTCCAACTGTTCGATATTTCGCTATATATATCGATAAATGAGCTATGGGTTAAAATGTGGTTCCCATTAAGCCTTGATATATGTGTTCAATTTGGTGTCAAACGCAAGGCTATGGCTGAAGCTTTCATTTCAACTGTTCGATATTTCGCTATATATATCGATAAATGAGCTATGGGTAAAAATGTGGTTCCCATTAAGCCTTGATATATGTGTTCAATTTGGTGTCAAACGCAAGGCTATGGCTGCAGCTTTCATTTCAACTGTTCGATATTTCGCTATATATATCGATAAATGAGCTATGGGTTAAAATGTGGTTCCCATTAAGCCTTGATATATGTGTTCAATTTGGGTGTCAAACGAAAGGGCATGGCCGCAGTTTTTATTTTTATTTTAGCTGCTTGATATTACGCCATATTTATCGATAAATGAGTTATGGGCCAAAATGTGGTTCCCATAAAACCGTGATATATGTGTTCAATTTGGTGTCAAACGCAAGGCTATGGCTGAAGCTTTCATTTCAACTGTTCGATATTTCGCTATATATATCGATAAATGAGCTATGGGTTAAAATGTGGTTCCCATTAAGCCTTGATATATGTGTTCAATTTGGTGTCAAACGCAAGGCTATGGCTGCAGCTTTCATTTCAACTGTTCGATATTTCGCTATATATATCGATAAATGAGCTATGGGTTAAAATGTGGTTCCCATTAAGCCTTGATATATGTGTTAAATTTGGTGTCAAACGCAAGGCTATGGCTGCAGCTTTCATTTCAACTGTTCGATATTTCGCTATATATATCGATAAATGAGCTATGGGTTAAAATGTGGTTCCCATTAAGCCTTGATATATGTGTTAAATTTGGTGTCAAACGCAAGGCTATGGCTGCAACTTTCATTTCAACTGTTCGATATTTCGCTATATATATCGATAAATGAGCTATGTGTTAAAATGTGGTTCCCATTAAGCCTTGATATATGTGTTCAATTTGGGTGTCCTGCTTTCATTTAACTGTTGGATATTTCGCTATATATATCGATAAATGACCTATGGGTCACAATGTGGTTCCTATTAAGCCCTGATAAATGTGTTCAATTTGGTGTCAAACGCAAGGCTATGGCTGCAGCTTTCATTTCAACTGTTCGATATTTCGTTATATATATCGATAAATGAGTTATCGGCCAAAATGTGGTTCCCATAAAACCGTGATATATGTGTTCAATTTGGTGTCAAACGAAAGGCTGTGGCTTCACCTTTCATTTCAACTGTTGGATATTTCGATATATATATCGATAAATGAGCTATGGGTCCCATTAAGCCTTGATATATGTGTTCAATTTGTCAAACGTAAGGGTATGGCTGCAACTTTCATTTCAACTGTTCGATATTTCGCTATATATGTATATCGATAAATGAGCTATGTGTTAAAATGTGGTTCCCATTAAGCCTTGATATATGTGTTCAATTTGGGTGTCATGCTTTCATTTCAACTGTTGGATATTTCGCTATATATATCGATAAATGAGCTATGGGTCAAAATGTGGTTCCCATTAACCCCGGATAAATGTGTTCGATTTGGTGTCAAACGCAAGGCTATGGCTGCAACTTTCATTTCAACTGTTCGATATTTCGCATATATATCGATAAATGAGCTATGGGTTAAAATGTGGTTCCCATTAAGCCTTGATATATGTGTTCAATTTGGTGTCAAACGCAAGGCTATGGCTGCAGCTTTCATTTCAACTGTTCGATATTTCGCTATATATATCGATAAATGAGCTATGGGTTAAAATGTGGTTCCCATTAAGCCTTGATATATGTGTTCAATTTGGTGTCAAACGCAAGGCTATGGCTTCAGCTTTCATTTCAACTGTTGGATATTTCGCTATATATATCGATAAATGAGCTATGGACCAAAATGTGGTTCCCATAAAACCGTGATATATGTGTTCAATTTGGTGTCAAACGCAAGGCTATGGCTGCAGCTTTCATTTCAACTGTTGGATATTTCGCTATATATATCGATAAATGAGCTATGGGTTAAAATGTGGTTCCCATTAAGCCTTGATATATGTGTTCAATTTGGGTGTCATGCTTTCATTTCAACTGTTGGATATTTCGCTATATATATCGATAAATGAGCTATGGACCAAAATGTGGTTCCCATAAAACCGTGATATATGTGTTCAATTTGGTGTCAAACGCAAGGCTATGGCTTCAGCTTTCATTTCAACTGTTGGATATTTCGCTATATATATCGATAAATGAGCTATGGACCAAAATGTTGTTCCCATAAAACCGTGTTATATGTGTTCAATTTGGTGTCAAACGCAAGGCTATGGCTGCAACTTTCATTTCAACTGTTCGATATTTCGCTACATATATCGATAAATGAGCTATGTGTTAAAATGTGGTTCCCATTAAGCCTTGATATATGTGTTCAATTTGGGTGTCATGCTTTCATTTCAACTGTTGGATATTTCGCTATATATATCGATAAATGAGCTATGGGTCAAAATGTGGTTCCCATTAAGCCCTGATAAATGTGTTCAATTTGGTGTCAAACGAAAGGCTGTGGCTTCACCTTTCATTTCAACTGTTGGATATTTCGCTATATATATCGATAAATGAGCTATGGGTTAAAATGTGGTTCCCATTAAGCCTTGATATATGTGTTCAATTTGGTGTCAAACGCAAGGCTATGGCTGCAACTTTCATTTCAACTGTTCGATATTTCGCTATATATATCGATAAATGAGCTATGTGTTAAAATGTGGTTCCCATTAAGCCTTGATATATGTGTTCAATTTGGGTGTCATGCATTCATTTCAACTGTTGGATATTTCGCTATATATATCGATAAATGAGCTATGGGTCAAAATGTGGTTCCCATTAAGCCTTGATATATGTGTTCAATTTGGTGTCAAACGCAAGGCTATGGCTTCAGCTTTCATTTCAACTGTTGGATATTTCGCTATATATATCGATAAATGAGCTATGGACCAAAATGTGGTTCCCATAAAACCGTGATATATGTGTTCAATTTGGTGTCAAACGAAAGGCTATAGCTGCAGCTTTCATTTCAACTGTTCGATATATATCGATAAATGAGCTATGGGTTAAAATGTGGTTCCCATTAAGCCTTGATATATGTGTTCAATTCGGGTGTCAAACGAAAGGGCATGGCCGCAGTTTTTATTTTTATTTTAGCTGCTTGATGTTACGCCATATTTTTCGATAAATGAGTTATGGGCCAAAATGTGGTTCCCATAAAACCGTGATATATGTGTTCAATTTTTTGTCAAACGAAAGGCTATGGCTGCAGCTTTCATTTCAACTGTTGGTTATTTCGCTATATATATCGATAAATAAGCTATGGGTCAAAATGTGGTTCCCATTAAGCCTTGATATATGTGTTCAATTTGGTGTCAAACGCAAGGCTATGGCTGCAACTTTCATTTCAACTGTTCGATATTTCGCATATATATCGATAAATGAGCTATGGGTTAAAATGTGGTTCCCATTAAGCCCTGATGAATGTGTTCAATTTGGTTTCAAACGCAAGGCTATGGCTGCAGCTTTCATTTCAACTGTTCGATATTTCGTTATATATATCGATAAATGAGTTATCGGCCAAAATGTGGTTCCCATAAAACCGTGATATATGTGTTCAATTTGGTGTCAAACGAAAGGCTGTGGCTTCACCTTTCATTTCAACTGTTGGATATTTCGATATATATATCGATAAATGAGCTATGGGTCCCATTAAGCCTTGATATATGTGTTCAATTTGTCAAACGCAAGGGTATGGCTGCAACTTTTATTTCAACTGTTCGATATTTCGCTATATATGTATATCGATAAATGAGCTATGTGTTAAAATGTGGTTCCCATTAAGCCTTGATATATGTGTTCAATTTGGGTGTCATGCTTTCATTTCAACTGTTTAGGCCCGATGCCTAAAGTCTAAAAAAAATGCGCCACCCTAATGCCACTTTTCATATTATACAAAACCCCAACACCAAGCCGCCCACATGTATATACATGTACGCATATTCATGTTTGTCAGCAAACATATACATGCATGTGGGTGTGCATGTGTCGGTTCACCTCCCCTTAAAACCGGAGGCTGAAATTTGGGGTTCAACGGTTGTCCGCGACTGGCCAACCGTCTACTTTTCCAGCGAGCGTTGAAGAAACCACATCACGGCCACCCCAGGACTTTCACCGGCAACCAATATTTAAGGTAAAACCAACTTGTACAATTATAAATTTCATAACAAATATACGGCCACTTTATAACGAGAATTCTCGTTCTTTTATTTTCTTTTCTAAATAAATCACAATTCGACCGGGGTGCTTTCGAGCCACGGCCGCTCCAGCTAAGCACCACAGCCGATTTGTTCATGGTCCTTCGAGCCGGACAGCACAGCGAATACAGTCCACAACAACAACAACAGCGCAATTACACATGAATAAATACCTTTTGAGCAATACGGTCGCCTAGGCCTGAGCCAGAGGGTGGTTTTTCACAACGAAAATGAGGAAGCCAATCGCGCCATGCCTCAGAGCCAACAGTGCTCGCCACCAACAAATACATATAGGGTGTCACAGGTGTCCCGCACCTCCCGTTCTATAAAGAACAAAATGCTTTTAACATTTGCGCAACACGGTCATCATAACCTGAGCCAAATGATTTAATAAATACAAAATACAGTGTGGTTTTTCATACAGGAAATGAGGAAGCCAATCGCGCCATGCCTCAGAGCCAACAGTGCTCGCCACCAATAATACATATATACTCTCTCGTTCTCCAAAGAACATTTTAGGCAAACATGGTCCATCTCACCGAGAATTGAATACAGCGCAATACAGTCCACATCATAATAAAGCAATTCAGTATATTAAAATATCACAGACATTGGAGCAAATATTTGATTTTACTAACATTCATCGTTGGATAAATTCACTCAGCCACACACAGCCAAATAATCACTGCCGCAAGGAAGCTACCACAACAATAACACATACATACAACATACTCTGCCGATCACCACATCAAAGCACGTAAGTTGTATATTTCTTGCCACTTGTTTTTTGGTGTTGCTATTTTTTTTTGTTAAACGAATTCGAATATTTATATTTAAAAAGTGTCGCCCGCTAGTGTTGTCAAAACATAAGTGCGAAAAGTGAATTTGTTTAGTGAGTGCATTATTTAAAAGTTTTTCACTTTCACAGTAAATTCACGTAGCCTTTCGGTTGTTCGTTTCGTCTCAGTTTTCCACTTTTTTAGCGATAAACACGCACAGCAATTCAACCGAAGGCTAGTTAGTTTTATTAAATAAAGTCACTTAGTTTTTTTTAGTTAAATTTTCATTTATTCGCACAAAATATCCACTTAAACATTCACTTATTCGCTCGTTTTGATACACCGCGCACTTTACTTGTGTTTTCTTTGTTTACATTCGTTATTGCGGCAACACATATATACACGTATACATATATATATAAACATATCCCCGATAGCGTGTGGGTGGCGAGTTAATCAAATATTATAAATTTGAATTTATTGTCGAGTTTAAACAAATTATTCAGACGATACGGCCAAGTCTGTAATAAATAAATAAAATTTAATAAAATTTAAAGACTCTGCTTTCATTTATTGAAAAAATTATTGAATTGGTTTGTCGGATTTTCCTGGGGTACATACGGCCTTTACCCTTTTTTAAGAATTATATTGTTCGATTGAGCATTTCTCGTACCTCAAGCTATTTTTCGAGTTTTGTTTTGATTCTAATTCCTCAAAATCCAAAATATGGAAAGCTTTATTAGACTGGCTGATTCGATTGCTGAATTCGAATCAGACTACAATGATTTAGAGGATTCGGCCCACAGCAAGTATACTCTTGCTCTTCAACAAGAGGACTTGAAGTCAATGTGGAGGAAAACGAGAACGGCCCAAGATGAGTTGTTAAACTCAAACAAGCTGGAAGCGTCTGACATTGTATCAGTTAAACTTAAATACAAAAAGGCATACGCCATATATTTACGATGCATGTCAGACATGGCTACACGCCAAGCGACGTTCACAAAACCCGATTCCAAAACGGAAGAAAAGCCAGAATTTGAGCACAGTATCCGCCTGCCTCCTTGCGATACTGAAGTTTTCAAGGGCGATTACTTGTCATGGCCAACATTTCGTGACATGTTCACTGCCATTTATATCTTGAATAAGCGCCTAACACCTGTTGAGAAACTTTTCCATCTCAACAATAAAACACAAGGTGAGGCAAAAGATATTGTCAAAAAATGTCCGCTTACAAATGAGGGATTCGATATCGCGTGGAGAAACTTATGCGAGAGATACGAAAATAAACGTATACTTGTGAACTCGCAACTCCAAATTTTGTTCAACTTAAAAAAGGTAGAGAGTGAGTGTGGTAGCGCAATTAAAACATTGCAACGCGAAATAAATAATTGCCTTTCGTCCTTGCGAAGTCATAAAATTGACACTTCCAACTGGGACGCAATTATTACATACTTATGCTCAACGAAATTGCCGGAAAGTACGCTTGGTCTATGGGAACAAAGCATAGACCATAAAGTGGAAATATCCAAGTGGGAGGATATGGACAAATTTTTGTCCAACCGCTTCCAGACACTTGAAACAGTGTCTGGGTTCATAGGGGCTTCTTCGAAAGCGCAGAAACCGCAGAGTATGCGACCTGCCAACGAAACTCCTGCAAAAAGACTTGGTGCATACCAAGCAAATGTCACAAAGTTATTGTGCACAAAATGTAAATCAAATTCCCACAGATTGCGAAATTGTCCCCGTTTTCTGAAATTAACGCCGGTGGAGCGAATAAATTTCGTTAAATCGACTAAGGGCTGCCTAAACTGCCTATCCCCAGGACATACAGTGTCGAAGTGCAGCAGTTCGTACGACTGCAACAAATGCCACTCTCGACATCATACGCTCCTGCATGCGGAGTCTCTACAGACGCAGGCAACTAGCAGCCCGAATCAGTACAATGCTGATAATGCTGCCTCTACTTCTCAACAGGCACAACAGAGACGGGAAGTTTCAAACTCAAGCTCGGATTCTTACCGAAATGTAAAATCCTGCCATGTACATTCAAGTGCAGGTGTGCTGCTAGGGACAGCTCGAGTCACCATTCATCATAATGGTACAGACTTCCCAGCAAGAGCACTTATCGATTCTGGCTCAGAATGCTCGTTCATGACAGAACGACTGAAACGCCGAATCAATTTACCAGCAAAAAGGATGCATGCCCAAGTTTCGGGTATCACTAATGCTGTGTCGGCTCAAGTCAAGGCGGCCTCCCACATTGAACTTCGTTCACCAGTGGACCCTTGCTTTAGCCTAAAAACTTCTGTGCTAATTCTAGACAAACTAACTGCGAATCTGCCATCCTGCCATATCGACGCAACGACTATGCAGGCATTCCCAGACTTAGTCTTGGCAGATAAGAGATTCTACGTTAATGAAGAAGTAGATCTCATACTAGGCGGAGATATATATCCGCAAATAATACTGAGCGGACTAAAAAAGAATGTACTAAGTACACTTCTGGCTCAGGAAACGGTGTTCGGTTGGATACTAACCGGGCGTGTAGACGCACCCAATCCAACCAGAAATATAGTGTCGTGTTACAACTCTTTGAGGTGGCAGGGACCTTCTTGGTTCCAAGAAGACAACTCACAATGGCCAGTACAAGAACACGAATACCATAATACCATACTTCCGTGGAGGAAAAGAGGGCGCAGGCCTGCGCAATATCAAAGAAACAACTTCTGCAGGCGAGGGAAAGTGGAATACTTATCCGAACTTCAAAAACGAGTGAAGTGGAAGCATCCGAAACAAAACATTAAGGTGGGAGATCTCGTTGTCATCAAAGAAGACAACTTAACTCCGAACGAATGGAGGCTCGGTCGAGTTACCCACGTACACCCCGGCGAAGATAACCGAGTGCGTGTAGTGGACCTCGTAACCGAAAAAGGGCAGATCAGAAGACCGTTGGTCAAATTGATTCTGCTCCCTATGGAGGGATCGGATGGCGAGAGACCCGCTGCCTCATCCTAACCATCCACTCCACCTCCTATCAAAACCCTAGACACTCCCCTATCCCAAACTCCAACCCTTCACTCGCTACCCTTAACGAGGACAACAGAAAACCTAACGCAGAAAGGCGAACCTTTCTGCCACTGAAAATTAATCCATCTGCCACGACAAGTTGGCAGCAAATGGACCCACCCTCGTCTACATACCCCCAAGATACTAAGAAATAAACATGTTTATATAAACTTGCCCGTGTCACTCGCCCTGGAGGACACTTACTCCATCATACCGCAATTTAATCATATATACCTGAAAATACGAAAAATTAGTATCGTTCTACAAGGATTTAAAATATGTCTAGTCTAACTGAGGTCGGAAAACAATCGAACGATGGCAAACTTTTAATTGCAAATATCTCTCGACCTAACGAGATTACCGAACTTCCGCCCTCGAAATATTGTCACTAAGGCCAAAACGCGTCGTTTGACACCTTTCCAGACATTTTTGGAGGTGTTTTAGCAGTTGACAGTTGTGGTATACAATTACCGAAAAAGTTCAATAATCAAGAGAAGGAACTCTTGCCATTCGAATGGCACCCATTAAAACTCCCGCAGTGCCGAAAGAACGGAGTTAAGCCCACTTGTCATCCCATTACCGCCTGAAATTGATGGGCTGGCATAGCTACAACGCCTCCAAATAAACCGCGAAAATATCCGCCCCTGGTATATGCCAACCTAGGCCCAAACACGTCGTTTTACACCCTTCCCGATATCGTCGGGAGTGGTTTAGCAGTTGGCAGTGGATGTATACAATTACCATCCAAGACCTAATTTTGTGCACTACCATCGATGGGAAAGTGCATGCGGACAGACCGAACCTGGACTTAGTTCAAATACATATGCATACACTACCAGACCGTCGGCCGTATTCGGGAGGGCAATAGACAATTCTTAATAAGGGGTAATGCAGGGAAAAATTGTCAATCAATGATATCATTCCTCTTCTTCTAACTAAAAAGTCGTCAACCCATGATATCATTAATTCAGTCAACCTAATTATACATATATAAAAAAAAATGTATACTTCTACACATTATGCTGCAGGGGGAACATGTTATAGACATACCACCATACCCATTTCTTTAAAGTAACACAAATTCTAATATCACATATGCTTGGTCTTTCGAATGAATTTTTTATTGAGCTGTTGAAAAATGGTTATTTGGTTTTTTTGGTTGTCTCAATTTTCCCGCTGTTGTTATACAGGGCTCAATAAGTTATACTCATTAATTAAATATTGCATTCTCAGTCAAAATTTGTTATAAAAACAATACTAATTTTAAAATTCTGTTCATTTTCAAATAACTTGTGAGTCAAATATAGCAAGATTTAACTTTCTAAGAAATAATATTCATAGAGTAATGTAATCGATACAATCAACTAGCAATTTTCAGCATATTAACTTATTAAAATCTTTTAAAATTTCAAAATGATACTATAAACTCGATATCACAGTTTAAATATATTAATAACTCACGTTTCGATCTGGGTACAAATAGTCCTGTAGTATATTTTGAAAGGCAATTTATTTTACCTCGATCACGTCCGTTTAACTTTTGTAGGTATATCAGGCAAAGTCTCATAAGGAACATGGCATCTGGATCTGTTTTACAATCGCATAATTCCATATGAGTAGGTGCGACAGTTGAACCAGATAGTGGGGGAGAATTCAACATCCCTGCTGACACCGTCGATGTACCACTTAATGGTATGCCATTATAAGACGCAGGAGCAGCACCTGAGGTTAGTGCCGCAACTTCTAAACGATGATGATTGCCACTACCAGATTGATTGTGATGATGATGAGTGGTGTAACTGTGATTAGTACTGCTGTGTCGCTGATGCTGACTTAATAATGCTAATTGTAATTTTCGCAATGCAGCACGTCGCGGAATATACTATGTCGCTTCACCAGATTGATGCCTTTTAAGCTTGCGCATGATTTAAAGTATAAAAAAAAAAAAAAAAAAATAAATCTCGATATGTACATCGATCGTACATCGCTGTACGAAAACAGCAGCCCCATGGGGTTGGTAACATTTGCGCTCAGCGACATATTGGTGCCATTATTAGAAGCAGCGGCGAAATTAAAAATAATAGCCTTATCTTGGGACTATGGTAGGTTAATTGTTGTCCATATACGACGAAGGTTAAAACCCGCATGAAAACCTGCAAAGGAAAGAAACATTTAAGATATCAAAAAATTTCATTTAGTGCGTAACATTTTTTGGTGGGTAAATGCAACTGCGCTGCTACCGAAACGACGCAGTAATCAAACTCACCTAATCCTGTCCAGATGTCCATGCGCCGTCCAGGCGATCCACCATACCTGCCTCCATATGCCCATAGTCATCTGAAAAGAAAGAAATGATATTAATATTATATACATGCATTTAAAAATCTCAATAATACACACATTGACTTACCTCTGCTACTGCTGGTGATCACGCGTGCCGGAAACAAGAAAAATAATGAATTGTGTCATTTTTTCTCTAATACGCTAGCAGAGAAAAAATGAACAATGAATTTTCTTTTGTTCGGCACTTCTTTGCAAATACCAAATACCTGCCAGAGTACATGTAAATATGTATGTAATACATATTTTTTCGGTTGTTGTTGTTGTTGTTTTAACAACAAAATCACTCCCCGAAGGTTTTGGGGAGTGTTGTCGAAATAACAGTCCTTGGCCGGATATGAATCCGGTACACTCCGGTACTCCCTTGCGGTACTGCCCGACTGTTGTGGGAGCGATTTGGTATGACCAGTGCAACCTTCTAGGTCATGTCATCCCTCCTTCCGAAAGGAAAGAAGAGATGGGTAATGAGAGGTGAGAGGCATCATATCCGTAGATCAACCATCGAGTTGCACATCATTACCTTTGTGCATGTTAGTCGCCTCTTACGACCGGTATGTCTACCGCGGGCATATTCTAAACCCCTACCCGCAGGGGTAGGGTCGCGAGCTTTGCTTGACCACTCACTCGCAAAGCGTGAGTAAACATATATATGTATGTGTGGTTCAATTGAACCGTCGCTCAATGCCAGCGCCATACATACATATATGTAAATATGTTTGCTAGGGATCACGCCAGCGCGCTAGTGATGCTACGGTTTTGGCGACGGGTACCAAAAAACCCGACATGCCGAAATATCGGGACCGCTTACTGCGGGCGAAGGGGGGACGAAATCTACGTTCGTCCCACTCCTAGGCGACCGTGCCGAGGCCAAACAAAATTTTAAAAGTCCAATAAATAAAAAGTTTTTTTTCACTTCGGAGGAAATTTTTTTTTTTTTTGGTTGTTGAATTTTTTTTTTGATTTTGGGTTTGTTTTTTCGGAGGGGCAGGCCTGTTTTGCCCACAAAACAACCATAACAAGCCCGAAAACCGCGCTTCACTCACACTCTACCCGGAGCGGTACCGAATGTCAGTACCGACCCAAGCGGAAATGTCGCTGTGTGCGCAGCCCTAATGAGCACAAGTGAACCACAACCCTGCAAAAAACGGAAATACTCCGTTCCATACTCCATAGAGTACTCCTTAAGGAGTATCGGAGTACTCCAACACTTATCCTCGCTCATATAAAAAAGGTGGTCCAATTTACATGGCGATGGCCGGTAATTGGATCACCTAATCCGACTCGGAGTACTCCATTTCTTTGCTTTTGAATACTCTATAGACCACCTACATGAGAGTACTCCCAAAATACTCCTATTGGATTACTCTATGGACTATTCAACAGCAAAGCGAGAGAGGGAGTAGGTGGTCCTCAAAAAGAACACATACTCCCTCTCTCGCTTTACTGCAAAGTACTCTATAGAGTAATATTTTGCCAGCATTTTCAAAGTACTCTCACGTAGGTGTTCCATAGACTATTCAGCAGGGTGCTCCGATATGGATTAGGTGATCCAATCACCGGACATGGGCTTATAAATTGGACCACCTTTTTGTATGAATGAGGATAAATGTTGGAGTACTCCCATACTCCAACGTTTTTTACAGGGAAGTAGCAGAATAGATATATGTACATATGTGTGTACCAAAAATAGCAAAACTCACTACAGGGTGATACCCTAGTTACAATAAAATGTTCTTTGGATGCGTTCCAGTGGGACGGTGCCGTACGGCAACTTTTGGCAAAATTATGTGTGCCAAGCATCTAGTTGCATTAGTCTGCAAAATTGCAGACTAATCATAAAATAAAAAAAAAATATACATTTATATAAAAAATATAATTTCGCCACCCACGCTTACCAGCGTCATTCGAATAACAGCGCAAGCATCGAACCTGGCTCGGAACCACGGCCATTCCGACCAATACACGGGGTATCGGACTCACTGCCGTTCCGACCCTTTCGAACGAGTTGTCATATAAACTCGACAATTTAGACTGGCCATTCAGCCGTGCCAGCTAAATAAGTTTCTGTCGGGAATTTAGACTGGCCACTCAGCCGTGCCAGCTATATCCCAGCTACAGCCAAGAATTTAGACTGGCCACTCAGCCGTGCCAGCTAAATCCAAGCTACGGGACTCACACCTGCGTAGACTGGCCACACTGCCGCGCCAGCTACGTAACCTTAACCATTAGTATGTAAGATTAGATTAAGATTAAAATAAAAATAAAAATTTTTTTTTCTTCTCGTTTATGGGTCCACATATGTATGTACATACGTAAATCAATCTACTGGCAAGAAATATACAACTTTTTATTTTTTCAAAGTTTCTTCCACCTAGCTCTAGGTAAGAAGCAGAGGTACGGCCAGACGATAAACCTCAATCTTCGGGAGGTCGCTCAAGGGCAGACATTGGTGACTGCGCCATCCGGCACTCACCATCCTAGATATAAGCCAGTAGCTTTAAGAGGACGTGGTCGGAAATCCTGGGGGCGGATTAAGATGTTGCGTATCGCAAGGGGGCCGGCATGTTTAGGCCCGATGCCTAAAGTCTAAAAAAAATGCGCCACCCTAATGCCACTTTTCATATTATACAAAACCCCAACACCAAGCCGCCCACATGTATATACATGTACGCATATTCATGTTTGTCAGCAAACATATACATGCATGTGGGTGTGCATGTGTCGGTTCACCTCCCCTTAAAACCGGAGGCTGAAATTTGGGGTTCAACGGTTGTCCGCGACTGGCCAACCGTCTACTTTTCCAGCGAGCGTTGAAGAAACCACATCACGGCCACCCCAGGACTTTCACCGGCAACCAATATTTAAGGTAAAACCAACTTGTACAATTATAAATTTCATAACAAATATACGGCCACTTTATAACGAGAATTCTCGTTCTTTTATTTTCTTTTCTAAATAAATCACAATTCGACCGGGGTGCTTTCGAGCCACGGCCGCTCCAGCTAAGCACCACAGCCGATTTGTTCACAACTGTTGGATATTTCGCTATATATATCGATAAATGAGCTATGGGTCAAAATGTGGTTCCCATTAACCCCGGATAAATGTGTTCGATTTGGTGTCAAACGCAAGGCTATGGCTGCAACTTTCATTTCAACTGTTCGATATTTCGCATATATATCGATAAATGAGCTATGGGTTAAAATGTGGTTCCCATTAAGCCTTGATATATGTGTTCAATTTGGCGTCAAACGCAAGGCTATGGCTGCAGCTTTCATTTCAACTGTTCGATATTTCGCTATATATATCGATAAATGAGCTATGGGTTAAAATGTGGTTCCCATTAAGCCTTGATATATGTGTTCAATTTGGTGTCAAACGCAAGGCTATGGCTTCAGCTTTCATTTCAACTGTTGGATATTTCGCTATATATATCGATAAATGAGCTATGGACCAAAATGTGGTTCCCATAAAACCGTGATATATGTGTTCAATTTGGTGTCAAACGCAAGGCTATGGCTGCAGCTTTCATTTCAACTGTTGGATATTTCGCTATATATATCGATAAATGAGCTATGGGTTAAAATGTGGTTCCCATTAAGCCTTGATATATGTGTTCAATTTGGGTGTCATGCTTTCATTTCAACTGTTGGATATTTCGCTATATATATCGATAAATGAGCTATGGACCAAAATGTGGTTCCCATAAAACCGTGATATATGTGTTCAATTTGGTGTCAAACGCAAGGCTATGGCTTCAGCTTCCATTTCAACTGTTGGATATTTCGCTATATATATCGATAAATGAGCTATGGACCAAAATGTGGTTCCCATAAAACCGTGATATATGTGTTCAATTTGGTGTCAAACGCAAGGCTATGGCTTCAGCTTTCATTTCAACTGTTGGATATTTCGCTATATATATCGATAAATGAGCTATGGACCAAAATGTGGTTCCCATAAAACCGTGATATATGTGTTCAATTTGGTGTCAAACGCAAGGCTATGGCTGCAGCTTTCATTTCAACTGTTCGATATTTCGCTACATATATCGATAAATGAGCTATGTGTTAAAATGTGGTTCCCATTAAGCCTTGATATATGTGTTCAATTTGGGTGTCATGCTTTCATTTCAACTGTTGGATATTTCGCTATATATATCGATAAATGAGCTATGGGTCAAAATGTGGTTCCCATTAAGCCCTGATAAATGTGTTCAATTTGGTGTCAAACGCAAGGCTATGGCTGCAGCTTTCATTTCATCTGTTGGATATTTCGCTATGTATATCGATAAATGAGCTATGGGTTAAAATGTGGTTCCCATTAAGCCTTGATATATGTGTTCAATTTGGTGTCAAACGCAAGGCTATGGCTGCAACTTTCATTTCAACTGTTCGATATTTCGCTATATATATCGATAAATGAGCTATGTGTTAAAATGTGGTTCCCATTAAGCCTTGATATATGTGTTCAATTTGGGTGTCATGCATTCATTTCAACTGTTGGATATTTCGCTATATATATCGATAAATGAGCTATGGGTCAAAATGTGGTTCCCATTAAGCCTTGATATATGTGTTCAATTTGGTGTCAAACGCAAGGCTATGGCTTCAGCTTTCATTTCAACTGTTGGATATTTCGCTATATATATCGATAAATGAGCTATGGACCAAAATGTGGTTCCCATAAAACCGTGATATATGTGTTCAATTTGGTGTCAAACGAAAGGCTATAGCTGCAGCTTTCATTTCAACTGTTCGATATTTCGCTATATATATCGATAAATGAGCTGTGGGTTAAAATGTGGTTCCCATTAAGCCTTGATATATGTGTTCAATTTGGTGTCAAACCCAAGGCTATGGCTGCAGCTTTCATTTCAACTGTTCGATATTTCGCATATATATCGATAAATGAGCTATGGGTTAAAATGTGGTTCCCATTAAGCCTTGATATATGTGTTCAATTCGGGTGTCAAACGAAAGGGCATGGCTGCAGTTTTTATTTTTATTTTAGCTGCTTGATGTTACGCCATATTTATCGATAAATGAGTTATGGGCCAAAATGTGGTTCCCATAAAACCGTGATATATGTGTTAAATTTTTTGTCAAACGAAAGGCTATGGCTGCAGCTTTCATTTCAACTGTTGGTTATTTCGCTATATATATCGATAAATAAGCTATGGGTCAAAATGTGGTTCCCATTAAGCCTTGATATATGTGTTCAATTTGGTGTCAAACGCAAGGCTATGGCTGCAACTTTCATTTCAACTGTTCGATATTTCGAATATATATCGATAAATGAGCTATGGGTTAAAATGTGGTTCCCATTAAGTCTTGATATATGTGTTAAATTTGGTGTCAAACGCAAGACTATGGCTGCAGCTTTCATTTCAACTGTTCGATATTTCGCTATATATATCGATAAATGAGCTATGGGTTAAAATGTGGTTCCCATTAAGCCTTGATATATGTGTTCAATTTGGTGTCAAACGCAAGGCTATGGCTGCAGCTTTCATTTCAACTGTTCGATATTTCGCTATATATATCGATAAATGAGCTATGGTCCAAAATGTGGTTCAGATTAAACTTTGATATATGTGTTCAATTTGGGTGTCAAACGAAAGGGCATGGCCGCAGTTTTTATTTTTATTTTAGCTGCTTGATATTTCGCTATATTTATCGATAAATGAGTTATGGGCCAAAATGTGGTTCCCATAAAACCGTGATATATGTGTTCAATTTGGTGTCAAACGAAAGGCCATGGCTGCAGCTTTCATTTCAACTGTTGGTTATTTCGCTATATATATCGATAAATAAGCTATGGGTGAAAATGTGGTTCCCATCAGGGCTGCACAACGATATAAACGAAAAAATTTCGTTTTGTTAATTATCAAAAAAAAATATAAAAAATATATTTCGTTTTGATAAATATCAAAAAAAAAAAAAATTTTGTTGAATATCAAAATCAAAAAATATCAAAAAGAAAGTTTTTCGTTGAATATCAAATCAAAAAATAACAAAAAAATTTTTTTCGTTATCGTTTATTCATTTTGCAAATTAGGCTGGGTCGGAAATCCACATTATTTGAATTTATTTGTCAAGTACAAAAATTAATAAATCAAGGAACACAATAAAAAAACATAGTTACTAAGTACCAAATGGGCGCATCTACATTAGGCTCCATCGAAAAGTCATGTTTTTAATTTTTTTTTTTTCAACCACCTGTTGTTGTTGTTGTTTTAACACTACTTTGCCCTGCCTAGGTAGTCAGTGTCAACCTTACCCAATATTGTCATCGAGCTCTTCTAACGGAAGTCCTAAAAACCTAGCGGCTTCAACAGGGGAGGACCAGAGGGATATGGGTGTTAGAAGAGTAGGCTCAGATGAGCAGACAAAAAGATGGTTAGTGGTATGGGGGGACAAGCCGCATGCCGGACAGACATTAGGCAAGTCGGGGTTCAGTCTGGATAGGTAAGAGTTTAACCTATTACAGTATCCAGACCGGAGTTGGGCCAGCATCACCCTAGTCTCCCTAGGCAGCTCGCGCTCCTCTTCGGCAACGGGTGGTGTTGCTGCCTGAAGAACGGCGTTCACCGGGAGAGAGCCAACATAGGAATTTACCGAATTTGTGTGGATGAGGGTGAGGGCCTGCCGGTGCACCTTAGGATCAAACGGCGTGGAAATCAGGTGCCGGATCTCATCGTAGTGTTTGCGTAGATGGCTCCTTATGCTCCTGGGGGGCGGATCCTCGTTGATCAGGCGTCCGTTCGGATGCTGCGGTTTGCAACAGTTGAACAGGAATTGCCTGGTCAACATCTCGCTATGCTCTTTAACGGCGAGCATTTTCGCTTCATTATGTAAGTGATGCTCAGGAGACATAAGAAGACACCCAGTGGCGGTACGAAGGGCGGTGTTTTGGCAGACCTGTAGCCTCGTACAGTGTGTGTCAGCTAGCCCCGGCGACCATATAGGCGTCGCGTAGCTCAGTACCGGCTGGCCAATTGCTTTATATGTAGCTAGTAACGTTTCTTTGTCTTTACCCCAAGTGCTGCCAGCTAGGGACTTGAGGATTTTGTTACGGCTTTGGACTTTATTGGCAATTGCGGTTACGTGAGCGCCGTATTTGAACATGTTATCAAACGTCACCCCTAAGATTTTGGGGTGTGGGACAGTTGGTAGCTTGACACTATCAACGTAGACGTCTAATTCCATGTTCACTTGCGTTGTCCACGTCGTAAATAGGGTGGCCGAGGACTTATTCGGTGACAATGCCAGGCTTCTCCCGGCGAAGAATTCGGACACGGCTGGGAGGTATGAGTTAATACGAGAGCAGAGTTCTTCTACGGAGGGGCCTGTTGCCAGAATCGTACAGTCGTCGGCGTAAGAGACGATCGAGACACCCTCTGGTGGGGGGGGAAGTTTCGATATATAATAGTTGAACAGGAACGGGGATAGGACACCACCCTGCGGCACCCCCTGTTTAACTATTCTGGGTTTTGATCTTGCGCCTCTGAACTCAACCGACGATTGACGACCACTCATATAGTTTGCAGTCCAACGTTTAAGACAGGGAGGAAGGGACGAATCTTCAAGGTCTTTCATTAGTTGCGCATGGTTGACCGTATCAAAAGCTTTGGCCAAGTCAAGCGCAACTAGCACTGTCCTGTGGTTTGGACGCTTTTGGTTTAGCCCGTCCCCTATCTGAGTGGTTATGGCGTTCAGCGCGGTGGTGGTGCTGTGATTTTTGCGAAATCCATGCTGATGTTCGGCGAGCCGCAGGTTTGCGGTGAAGTACGGCAACAAGGTGGCTTCCAACACTTTCACTACTGGCGAGAGGAGAGATATCGGGCGATATGACTCCCCTACGGCAGCTGGCTTGCCAGGCTTTAGTAGTGGGACCACCTTTGCTTGTTTCCATCTTTCAGGAATAACAAAGGTGGAAAGGGAAAGGTTGAAAACTTGTGTGAGGTATCTTATGCCTTCGTCGCCAAGGTGTTTCAGCATCAGCATGGAAATGCCATCGGGGCCGATATATTTGGTGTTCTTGGATCTCCGAATAGCCTCATGCACTTCTGTTGTGGAGATGGCAACGGGCGCATCACTGTTTTTGTGTTTGTGCGCTTCCCTGGGGGCTCGGCGAATATCTTTGTTCAACGTAGGATGCATTACAAATTGTCGGCAGAAGGCGCTCGCGCATCTTTTTGGCTTCGACTGAACCTTATCACCGAAGGCGATGGATATTTTGTCGTTAGGTTTAGTCGGGTTGGACAAAGATTTCACCGTCGACCATAATTTGCCAACTCCAGCCGAGAGGTTGCAAGACCTTAGGTGCTCCTCCCACTTAGCGCGTTTGTGTTGATCTACTAAGCGTCTGATTTCCGCGTTAAGATCCCGTATTTGAGGATCCGTAGGGTCAAGGTGTCTAATATGGTCACGTTCATTTGCCAGGGCCGCTGCCTCTGCGGGGAAGAATGGACGCACTTCCTTTATTCTACCTGACGGAATGTGTTGGTGGGAGGCTGAAATTAGGGCCATACGAAACGCCTTTTCCCCTTCTCGTACGTCAGACGGGGTAGGAAGAGCAGCGAAGACGCTCTCTGTGGTGTTGAGAAAACCCTCCCAGTCGGCTTTATTGAAGTTAGTGTATGTGCGTTTCTCAGCGGTGACGAAGTCGGTGGGGCGATCGATTGAGAGCACTATGGGTAGGTGGTCTGAAGCAAGCGTCAGCATCGGTCGCCAGTCAACGCAGTTTATTAGTCCAGCGCTGACTATGGTGATGTCTGGCGAGCTAGAGCAGTTTACCGTCACTCTAGTGGGGGCATCCCCATTTACCGTGCAAAACGTCGAATCATCTATTTGGTCAGCCAGCTCCTGTCCCCTACCATCGGCCTGCAGGCTGGAGTGCCACAGGTCGTGGTGTGCGTTGAAGTCACCAAGGATGACGCGGTTCTCGCCCCTGAGTAACGCACGAATGTCAGGGTGGTAGTCCCTGGGACAACAGGTGACAGGAGGTACGTAAATGTTTATGATTTCAAGGTCGACATCGCCTGACCGGACAACCATACCTTGACGTTCTAAGGTGGTGTCCCTCGGGTCGATGTCAGGCTCAAATAGACGATACTGCACAGATTGATGCGTGATGAATGCCAGACCACCCCCAAGCCCTCTCGCACGGTCACAACGGTGTACATTGTACCCGTTGCAGGTCAAAAGAGACGACCTTCCACCTAACTTTGTCTCCTGGATAGCCGCGATCTTGATGTTCAGTCGCTTCATTAAATTTGTCACTTCAACAATTTTGCCAGTTAGGCCGTTGCAATTAAATTGCAGGATACCGAAGTGTGTAGGGGGAGCAGAGTTGATGCTGGGGGTCAAGGACTGGTGCGTATGCCTAGGTGGTAATAGGCTGGGTCGCGCACTACGGCGCAATCTTGAAGTCGAAGGAATCGCGTTACCAGAAGGTAGTGGCGAGTCGGACGACGTTGAAGGTTGCGTAGCTCGACAGCATGGCGCAACGTACGTATCAGTCCATAGGTTCCTGTTAGCGAGTCCAGAGCATATGAGCAGGTGACACAGGCCAAAGCAGTTATTGCACTTGACTGATGCCAACGGCGTATATAATCTTAACCGACAAACAGTGCACGTAGTATAAGGGACCAGGAGCTGATGGTTGTGGCTTATACTCGTGCTAATGCTGGAAGAAGAGGGGCTGACCGAGGGGGTGGGAGAGAGCGGACGCTCAGCATTGCTCAACTCCACTTGGGAAGTGCTACGTAGGGAGTAGCTGTGAGCTGCTGTGTGAGATGTTGACGCCTGTGGGCGTGAGCGGCCGCTCGAAAGGTCTACTTGCTGATGTGCATTGTTAGTGCTAGTCGTGGAGACTGATGTGACAGAGTCAGACATATGTGGCGGAGCGATACTTGATCGACGACGGCCACTGGACGTCATAGGACGTGAACAGCAAGGGGCCACAAAAGTTTTATAAAAACTAGCGGGTCTATGAGTAGAGGGATTTAGTCCGGAGCAACTAGTTAGATGCAACCATCTGCTACAGTTAGAGCATTGTACCGAATGTGAACGTTTCACATAAATTTTCTTCCAGCATACACAGCAGATCCATTCTCTAGGTCCGGGGTTGGATTCAATACCAGCCCGGAGCAGGAGAGTCTTGAGCAGTCCCGCTGCAAGGAGCTGCTCGGAGGATGACATTATTGGGGGGGGGGATTACTGACGGTTTAGGCAGGGGGGTAGTGAAATAACAGCCCTTGGTCGGGGAAACCCCGAGTCATTCCGGTACGTAGAACCACCTCTTCGGCTTTTGGTGGATTCTGTTCTGAGAGCGCAAGAAATGGTTTTCATGCTTTAGAAACAAATGGCTTTTTTTTGTGGTCTTTTGCAATTACAAAATTAAAGCACGACCGCACTGATTTCCTCTTTCTTTTGCGACCCATCTTAACCAATATTATTTTGAAATATTCAAATATTTTTTGTGAATTGTTTTGATAAAAACCGAAACGAAATTTATTTTGATAATTATTTTTTGATTTTCAACGCAACGATATATTTTTTGTTGAGCTTGTAACGTTATTATTATTGAAAAACAAAACGAAATAAAAAACTTTTTTCGTTTATTAATAAAAATAACGTTATTTTTCAGCCCTGGTTCCCATTAAGCCTTGATATATGTGTTCAATTTGGTGTCAAACGCAAGGCTATGGCTGCAACTTTCATTTCAACTGTTCGATATTTCGCATATATATCGATAAATGAGCTATGGGTTAAAATGTGGTTCCCATTAAGCCCTGATAAATGTGTTCAATTTGGTGTCAAACGCAAGGCTATGGCTGCAGCTTTCATTTCAACTGTTCGATATTTCGCTATATATATCGATAAATGAGCTATGGGTTAAAATGTGGTTCCCATTAAGCCTTGATATATGTGTTCAATTTGGTGTCAAACGCAAGGCTATGGCTGCAGCTTTCATTTCAACTGTTCGATATTTCGCTATATATATCGATAAATGAGCTATGGACCAAAATGTGGTTCCCATAAAACCGTGATATATGTGTTCAATTTGGTGTCAAACGCAAGGCTATGGCTTCAGCTTACATTTCAACTGTTGGATATTTCGCTATATATATCGATAAATGAGTTATGGGCCAAAATGTGGTTCCCATTAAGCCTTGATATATGTGTTTAATTTGGGTGTCATGCTTTCATTTCAACTGTTGGATATTTCGCTATATATATCGATAAATGAGCTATGGGTCAAAATGTGGTTCCCATTAAGCCTTGATATATGTGTTCAATTTGGTGTCAAACGCAAGGCTATGGCTGCAACTTTCATTTCAACTGTTCGATATTTCGCTATATATATCGATAAATGAGCTATGGGCCAAAATGTGGTTCCCATAAAACCGTGATATATGTGTTCAATTTGGTGTCAAACGAAAGACTATAGCTGCAGCTTATTTTTATTTTAGCTGCTTGATGTTACGCCATATTTATCGATAAATGAGTTATGGGCCAAAATGTGGTTCCCATAAAACCGTGATATATGTGTTCAATTTTTTGTCAAACGAAAGGCTATGGCTGCAGCTTTCATTTCAACTGTTGGTTATTTCGCTATATATATCGATAAATAAGCTATGGGTCAAAATGTGGTTCCCATTAAGCCTTGATATATGTGTTCAATTTGGTGTCAACCGCAAGGCTATGGCTGCAACTTTCATTTCAACTGTTCGATATTTCGCATATATATCGATAAATGAGCTATGGGTTAAAATGTGGTTCCCATTAAGCCCTGATAAATGTGTTCAATTTGGTGTCAAACGCAAGGCTATGGCTGCAGCTTTCATTTCAACTGTTCGATATTTCGCTATATATATCGATAAATGAGCTATGGGTTAAAATGTGGTTCCCATTAAGCCTTGATATATGTGTTCAATTTGGTGTCAAACGCAAGGCTATGGCTGCAACTTTCATTTCAACTGTTCGATATTTCGCATATATATCGATAAATGAGCTATGGGTTAAAATGTGGTTCCCATTAAGTCTTGATATATGTGTTAAATTTGGTGTCAAACGCAAGACTATGGCTGCAGCTTTCATTTCAACTGTTCGATATTTCGCTATATATATCGATAAATGAGCTATGGGTTAAAATGTGGTTCCCATTAAGCCTTGATATATGTGTTCAATTTGGTGTCAAACGCAAGGCTATGGCTGCAGCTTTCATTTCAACTGTTCGATATTTCGCTATATATATCGATAAATGAGCTATGGGTTAAAATGTGGTTCCCATTAAGCCTTGATATATGTGTTCAATTTGGTGTCAAACGCAAGGCTATGGCTGCAACTTTCATTTCAACTGTTCGATATTTCGCTATATATATCGATAAATGAGCTATGGGCCAAAATGTGGTTCCCATAAAACCGTGATATATGTGTTCAATTTGGTGTCAAACGAAAGACTATAGCTGCAGCTTATTTTTATTTTAGCTGCTTGATGTTACGCCATATTTATCGATAAATGAGTTATGGGCCAAAATGTGGTTCCCATAAAACCGTGATATATGTGTTCAATTTTTTGTCAAACGAAAGGCTATGGCTGCAGCTTTCATTTCAACTGTTGGTTATTTCGCTATATATATCGATAAATAAGCTATGGGTCAAAATGTGGTTCCCATTAAGCCTTGATATATGTGTTCAATTTGGTGTCAACCGCAAGGCTATGGCTGCAACTTTCATTTCAACTGTTCGATATTTCGCATATATATCGATAAATGAGCTATGGGTTAAAATGTGGTTCCCATTAAGCCCTGATAAATGTGTTCAATTTGGTGTCAAACGCAAGGCTATGGCTGCAGCTTTCATTTCAACTGTTCGATATTTCGCTATATATATCGATAAATGAGCTATGGGTTAAAATGTGGTTCCCATTAAGCCTTGATATATGTGTTCAATTTGGTGTCAAACGCAAGGCTATGGCTGCAACTTTCATTTCAACTGTTCGATATTTCGCATATATATCGATAAATGAGCTATGGGTTAAAATGTGGTTCCCATTAAGTCTTGATATATGTGTTAAATTTGGTGTCAAACGCAAGACTATGGCTGCAGCTTTCATTTCAACTGTTCGATATTTCGCTATATATATCGATAAATGAGCTATGGGTTAAAATGTGGTTCCCATTAAGCCTTGATATATGTGTTCAATTTGGTGTCAAACGCAAGGCTATGGCTGCAGCTTTCATTTCAACTGTTCGATATTTCGCTATATATATCGATAAATGAGCTATGGGTTAAAATGTGGTTCCCATTAAGCCTTGATATATGTGTTCAATTTGGTGTCAAACGCAAGGCTATGGCTGCAACTTTCATTTCAACTGTTGGTTATTTCGCTATATATATCGATAAATAAGCTATGGGTCAAAATGTGGTTCCCATTAAGCCTTGATATATGTGTTCAATTTGGTGTCAACCGCAAGGCTATGGCTGCAACTTTCATTTCAACTGTTCGATATTTCGCATATATATCGATAAATGAGCTATGGGTTAAAATGTGGTTCCCATTAAGCCCTGATAAATGTGTTCAATTTGGTGTCAAACGCAAGGCTATGGCTGCAGCTTTCATTTCAACTGTTCGATATTTCGCTATATATATCGATAAATGAGCTATGGGTTAAAATGTGGTTCCCATTAAGCCTTGATATATGTGTTCAATTTGGTGTCAAACGCAAGGCTATGGCTGCAACTTTCATTTCAACTGTTCGATATTTCGCATATATATCGATAAATGAGCTATGGGTTAAAATGTGGTTCCCATTAAGTCTTGATATATGTGTTAAATTTGGTGTCAAACGCAAGACTATGGCTGCAGCTTTCATTTCAACTGTTCGATATTTCGCTATATATATCGATAAATGAGTTATGGGCCAAAATGTGGTTCCCATAAAACCGTGATATATGTGTTCAATTTGGTGTCAAACGAAAGGCCATGGCTGCAGCTTTCATTTCAACTGTTGGTTATTTCGCTATATATATCGATAAATAAGCTATGGGTGAAAATGTGGTTCCCATCAGGGCTGCACAACGATATAAACGAAAAAATTTCGTTTTGTTAATTATCAAAAAAAAATATAAAAAATATATTTCGTTTTGATAAATATCAAAAAAAAAAAAAAATTTGTTGAATATCAAAATCAAAAAATATCAAAAAGAAAGTTTTTCGTTGAATATCAAATCAAAAAATAACAAAAAAATTTTTTTCGTTATCGTTTATTCATTTTGCAAATTAGGCTGGGTCGGAAATCCCCATTATTTGAATTTATTTGTCAAGTACAAAAATTAATAAATCAAGGAACACAATAAAAAAACATAGTTACTAAGTACCAAATGGGCGCATCTACATTAGGCTCCATCGAAAAGTCATGTTTTTAATTTTATTTTTTTCAACCACCTCTTCGGCTTTTGGTGGATTCTGTTCTGAGAGCGCAAGAAATGGTTTTCATGCTTTAGAAACAAATGGCTTTTTTTTGTGGTCTTTTGCAATTACAAAATTAAAGCACGACCGCACTGATTTCCTCTTTCTTTTGCGACCCATCTTAACCAATATTATTTTGAAATATTCAAATATTTTTTGTGAATTGTTTTGATAAAAACCGAAACGAAATTTATTTTGATAATTATTTTTTGATTTTCAACGCAACGATATATTTTTTGTTGAGCTTGTAACGTTATTATTATTGAAAAACAAAACGAAATAAAAAACTTTTTTCGTTTATTAATAAAAATAACGTTATTTTTCAGCCCTGGTTCCCATTAAGCCTTGATATATGTGTTCAATTTGGTGTCAAACGCAAGGCTATGGCTGCAACTTTCATTTCAACTGTTCGATATTTCGCATATATATCGATAAATGAGCTATGGGTTAAAATGTGGTTCCCATAAAACCGTGATATATGTGTTCAATTTGGTGTCAAACGAAAGACTATAGCTGCAGCTTATTTTTATTTTAGCTGCTTGATGTTACGCCATATTTATCGATAAATGAGTTATGGGCCAAAATGTAGTTCCCATAAAACCGTGATATATGTGTTCAATTTTTTGTCAAACGAAAGGCTATGGCTGCAGCTTTCATTTCAACTGTTGGTTATTTCGCTATATATATCGATAAATAAGCTATGGGTCAAAATGTGGTTCCCATTAAGCCTTGATATATGTGTTCAATTTGGTGTCAACCGCAAGGCTATGGCTGCAACTTTCATTTCAACTGTTCGATATTTCGCATATATATCGATAAATGAGCTATGGGTTAAAATGTGGTTCCCATTAAGCCCTGATAAATGTGTTCAATTTGGTGTCAAACGCAAGGCTATGGCTGCAGCTTTCATTTCAACTGTTCGATATTTCGCTATATATATCGATAAATGAGCTATGGGTTAAAATGTGGTTCCCATTAAGTCTTGATATATGTGTTAAATTTGGTGTCAAACGCAAGACTATGGCTGCAGCTTTCATTTCAACTGTTCGATATTTCGCTATATATATCGATAAATGAGCTATGGGTTAAAATGTGGTTCCCATTAAGCCTTGATATATGTGTTCAATTTGGTGTCAAACGCAAGGCTATGGCTGCAGCTTTCATTTCAACTGTTCGATATTTCGCTATATATATCGATAAATGAGCTATGGTCCAAAATGTGGTTCAGATTAAACTTTGATATATGTGTTCAATTTGGGTGTCAAACGAAAGGGCATGGCCGCAGTTTTTATTTTTATTTTAGCTGCTTGATATTACGCCACATTTATCGATAAATGAGTTATGGGCCAAAATGTGGTTCCCATAAAACCGTGATATATGTGTTCAATTTGGGGTCAAACGCAAGGCTATGGCTGCAGCTTTCATTTCAACTGGTCGATATTTCGCTATATTTATCGATAAATGAGTTATGGGCCAAAATGTGGTTCCCATAAAACCGTGATATATGTGTTCAATTTGGTGTCAAACGAAAGGCCATGGCTGCAGCTTTCATTTCAACTGTTGGTTATTTCGCTATATATATCGATAAATAAGCTATGGGTGAAAATGTGGTTCCCATCAGGGCTGCACAACGATATAAACGAAAAAATTTCGTTTTGTTAATTATCAAAAAAAAATATCAAAAATATATTTCGTTTTGATAAATATCAAAAAAAAAAAAATTTTGTTGAATATCAAAATCAAAAAATATCAAAAAAAAAGTTTTTCGTTGAATATCAAATCAAAAAATAACAAAAAAATTTTTTTCGTTATCGTTTATTCATTTTGCAAATTAGGCTGGGTCGGAAATCCACATTATTTGAATTTATTTGTCAAGTACAAAAATTAATAAATCAAGGAACACAATAAAAAAACATAGTTACTAAGTACCAAATGGGCGCATCTACATTAGGCTCCATCGAAAAGTCATGTTTTTAATTTTTTTTTTTTCAACCACCTCTTCGGCTTTTGGTGGATTCTGTTCTGAGAGCGCAAGAAATGGTTTTCATGCTTTAGAAACAAATGGCTTTTTTTTGTGGTCTTTTGCAATTACAAAATTAAAGCACGACCGCACTGATTTCCTCTTTCTTTTGCGACCCATCTTAATCAATATTATTTTGAAATATTCAAATATTTTTTGTGAATTGTTTTGATAAAAACCGAAACGAAATTTATTTTGATAATTATTTTTTGATTTTCAACGCAACGATATATTTTTTGTTGAGCTTGTAACGTTATTATTATTGAAAAACAAAACGAAATAAAAAGTTTTTTTCGTTTATTAATAAAAATAACGTTATTTTTCAGCCCTGGTTCCCATTAAGCCTTGATATATGTGTTCAATTTGGTGTCAAACGCAAGGCTATGGCTGCAACTTTCATTTCAACTGTTCGATATTTCGCATATATATCGATAAATGAGCTATGGGTTAAAATGTGGTTCCCATTAAGCCCTGATAAATGTGTTCAATTTGGTGTCAAACGCAAGGCTATGGCTGCAGCTTTCATTTCAACTGTTCGATATTTCGCTATATATATCGATAAATGAGCTATGGGTTAAAATGTGGTTCCCATTAAGCCTTGATATATGTGTTCAATTTGGTGTCAAACGCAAGGCTATGGCTGCAGCTTTCATTTCAACTGTTCGATATTTCGCTATATATATCGATAAATGAGCTATGGACCAAAATGTGGTTCCCATAAAACCGTGATATATGTGTTCAATTTGGTGTCAAACGCAAGGCTATGGCTTCAGCTTACATTTCAACTGTTGGATATTTCGCTATATATATCGATAAATGAGTTATGGGCCAAAATGTGGTTCCCATTAAGCCTTGATATATGTGTTTAATTTGGGTGTCATGCCTTCATTTCAACTGTTGGATATTTCGCTATATATATCGATAAATGAGCTATGAGTCAAAATGTGGTTCCCATTAAGCCTTGATATATGTGTTCAATTTGGTGTCAAACGCAAGGCTATGGCTGCAACTTTCATTTCAACTGTTCGATATTTCGCTATATATATCGATAAATGAGCTATGGGCCAAAATGTGGTTCCCATAAAACCGTGATATATGTGTTCAATTTGGTGTCAAACGAAAGACTATAGCTGCAGCTTATTTTTATTTTAGCTGCTTGATGTTACGCCATATTTATCGATAAATGAGTTATGGGCCAAAATGTGGTTCCCATAAAGCCGTGATATGTGTGTTCAATTTTTTGTCAAACGAAAGGCTATGGCTGCAGCTTTCATTTCAACTGTTGGTTATTTCGCTATATATATCGATAAATAAGCTATGGGTCAAAATGTGGTTCCCATTAAGCCTTGATATATGTGTTCAATTTGGTGTCAACCGCAAGGCTATGGCTGCAACTTTCATTTCAACTGTTCGATATTTCGCATATATATCGATAAATGAGCTATGGGTTAAAATGTGGTTCCCATTAAGCCCTGATAAATGTGTTCAATTTGGTGTCAAACGCAAGGCTATGGCTGCAGCTTTCATTTCAACTGTTCGATATTTCGCTATATATATCGATAAATGAGCTATGGGTTAAAATGTGGTTCCCATTAAGCCTTGATATATGTGTTCAATTTGGTGTCAAACGCAAGGCTATGGCTGCAGCTTTCATTTCAACTGTTCGATATTTCGCTATATATATCGATAAATGAGCTATGGACCAAAATGTGGTTCCCATAAAACCGTGATATATGTGTTCAATTTGGTGTCAAACGCAAGGCTATGGCTTCAGCTTTCATTTCAACTGTTGGATATTTCGCTATATATATCGATAAATGAGTTATGGGCCAAAATGTGGTTCCCATTAAGCCTTGATATATGTGTTTAATTTGGGTGTCATGCTTTCATTTCAACTGTTGGATATTTCGCTATATATATCGATAAATGAGCTATGGGTCAAAATGTGGTTCCCATTAAGCCTTGATATATGTGTTCAATTTGGTGTCAAACGCAAGGCTATGGCTGCAACTTTCATTTCAACTGTTCGATATTTCGCTATATATATCGATAAATGAGCTATGGGCCAAAATGTGGTTCCCATAAAACCGTGATATATGTGTTCAATTTGGTGTCAAACGAAAGACTATAGCTGCAGCTTATTTTTATTTTAGCTGCTTGATGTTACGCCATATTTATCGATAAATGAGTTATGGGCCAAAATGTGGTTCCCATTAAGCCTTGATATATGTGTTCAATTTGGTGTCAAACGCAAGGCTATGGCTGCAACTTTCATTTCAACTGTTCGATATTTCGCATATATATCGATAAATGAGCTATGGGTTAAAATGTGGTTCCCATTAAGTCTTGATATATGTGTTAAATTTGGTGTCAAACGCAAGACTATGGCTGCAGCTTTCATTTCAACTGTTCGATATTTCGCTATATATATCGATAAATGAGCTATGGGTTAAAATGTGGTTCCCATTAAGCCTTGATATATGTGTTCAATTTGGTGTCAAACGCAAGGCTATGGCTGCAGCTTTCATTTCAACTGTTCGATATTTCGCTATATATATCGATAAATGAGCTATGGTCCAAAATGTGGTTCAGATTAAACTTTGATATATGTGTTCAATTTGGGTGTCAAACGAAAGGGCATGGCCGCAGTTTTTATTTTTATTTTAGCTGCTTGATATTACGCCACATTTATCGATAAATGAGTTATGGGCCAAAATGTGGTTCCCATAAAACCGTGATATATGTGTTCAATTTGGGGTCAAACGCAAGGCTATGGCTGCAGCTTTCATTTCAACTGGTCGATATTTCGCTATATTTATCGATAAATGAGTTATGGGCCAAAATGTGGTTCCCATAAAACCGTGATATATGTGTTCAATTTGGTGTCAAACGAAAGGCCATGGCTGCAGCTTTCATTTCAACTGTTGGTTATTTCGCTATATATATCGATAAATAAGCTATGGGTGAAAATGTGGTTCCCATCAGGGCTGCACAACGATATAAACGAAAAAATTTCGTTTTGTTAATTATCAAAAAAAAATATCAAAAATATATTTCGTTTTGATAAATATCAAAAAAAAAAAAATTTTGTTGAATATCAAAATCAAAAAATATCAAAAAAAAAGTTTTTCGTTGAATATCAAATCAAAAAATAACAAAAAAATTTTTTTCGTTATCGTTTATTCATTTTGCAAATTAGGCTGGGTCGGAAATCCACATTATTTGAATTTATTTGTCAAGTACAAAAATTAATAAATCAAGGAACACAATAAAAAAACATAGTTACTAAGTACCAAATGGGCGCATCTACATTAGGCTCCATCGAAAAGTCATGTTTTTAATTTTTTTTTTTTCAACCACCTCTTCGGCTTTTGGTGGATTCTGTTCTGAGAGCGCAAGAAATGGTTTTCATGCTTTAGAAACAAATGGCTTTTTTTTGTGGTCTTTTGCAATTACAAAATTAAAGCACGACCGCACTGATTTCCTCTTTCTTTTGCGACCCATCTTAATCAATATTATTTTGAAATATTCAAATATTTTTTGTGAATTGTTTTGATAAAAACCGAAACGAAATTTATTTTGATAATTATTTTTTGATTTTCAACGCAACGATATATTTTTTGTTGAGCTTGTAACGTTATTATTATTGAAAAACAAAACGAAATAAAAAGTTTTTTTCGTTTATTAATAAAAATAACGTTATTTTTCAGCCCTGGTTCCCATTAAGCCTTGATATATGTGTTCAATTTGGTGTCAAACGCAAGGCTATGGCTGCAACTTTCATTTCAACTGTTCGATATTTCGCATATATATCGATAAATGAGCTATGGGTTAAAATGTGGTTCCCATTAAGCCCTGATAAATGTGTTCAATTTGGTGTCAAACGCAAGGCTATGGCTGCAGCTTTCATTTCAACTGTTCGATATTTCGCTATATATATCGATAAATGAGCTATGGGTTAAAATGTGGTTCCCATTAAGCCTTGATATATGTGTTCAATTTGGTGTCAAACGCAAGGCTATGGCTGCAGCTTTCATTTCAACTGTTCGATATTTCGCTATATATATCGATAAATGAGCTATGGACCAAAATGTGGTTCCCATAAAACCGTGATATATGTGTTCAATTTGGTGTCAAACGCAAGGCTATGGCTTCAGCTTACATTTCAACTGTTGGATATTTCGCTATATATATCGATAAATGAGTTATGGGCCAAAATGTGGTTCCCATTAAGCCTTGATATATGTGTTTAATTTGGGTGTCATGCCTTCATTTCAACTGTTGGATATTTCGCTATATATATCGATAAATGAGCTATGAGTCAAAATGTGGTTCCCATTAAGCCTTGATATATGTGTTCAATTTGGTGTCAAACGCAAGGCTATGGCTGCAACTTTCATTTCAACTGTTCGATATTTCGCTATATATATCGATAAATGAGCTATGGGCCAAAATGTGGTTCCCATAAAACCGTGATATATGTGTTCAATTTGGTGTCAAACGAAAGACTATAGCTGCAGCTTATTTTTATTTTAGCTGCTTGATGTTACGCCATATTTATCGATAAATGAGTTATGGGCCAAAATGTGGTTCCCATAAAGCCGTGATATGTGTGTTCAATTTTTTGTCAAACGAAAGGCTATGGCTGCAGCTTTCATTTCAACTGTTGGTTATTTCGCTATATATATCGATAAATAAGCTATGGGTCAAAATGTGGTTCCCATTAAGCCTTGATATATGTGTTCAATTTGGTGTCAACCGCAAGGCTATGGCTGCAACTTTCATTTCAACTGTTCGATATTTCGCATATATATCGATAAATGAGCTATGGGTTAAAATGTGGTTCCCATTAAGCCCTGATAAATGTGTTCAATTTGGTGTCAAACGCAAGGCTATGGCTGCAGCTTTCATTTCAACTGTTCGATATTTCGCTATATATATCGATAAATGAGTTATGGGCCAAAATGTGGTTCCCATAAAACCGTGATATATGTGTTCAATTTGGGGTCAAACGCAAGGCTATGGCTGCAGCTTTCATTTCAACTGGTCGATATTTCGCTATATTTATCGATAAATGAGTTATGGGCCAAAATGTGGTTCCCATAAAACCGTGATATATGTGTTCAATTTGGTGTCAAACGAAAGGCCATGGCTGCAGCTTTCATTTCAACTGTTGGTTATTTCGCTATATATATCGATAAATAAGCTATGGGTGAAAATGTGGTTCCCATCAGGGCTGCACAACGATATAAACGAAAAAATTTCGTTTTGTTAATTATCAAAAAAAAATATCAAAAATATATTTCGTTTTGATAAATATCAAAAAAAAAAAAATTTTGTTGAATATCAAAATCAAAAAATATCAAAAAAAAAGTTTTTCGTTGAATATCAAATCAAAAAATAACAAAAAAATTTTTTTCGTTATCGTTTATTCATTTTGCAAATTAGGCTGGGTCGGAAATCCACATTATTTGAATTTATTTGTCAAGTACAAAAATTAATAAATCAAGGAACACAATAAAAAAACATAGTTACTAAGTACCAAATGGGCGCATCTACATTAGGCTCCATCGAAAAGTCATGTTTTTAATTTTTTTTTTTTCAACCACCTCTTCGGCTTTTGGTGGATTCTGTTCTGAGAGCGCAAGAAATGGTTTTCATGCTTTAGAAACAAATGGCTTTTTTTTGTGGTCTTTTGCAATTACAAAATTAAAGCACGACCGCACTGATTTCCTCTTTCTTTTGCGACCCATCTTAATCAATATTATTTTGAAATATTCAAATATTTTTTGTGAATTGTTTTGATAAAAACCGAAACGAAATTTATTTTGATAATTATTTTTTGATTTTCAACGCAACGATATATTTTTTGTTGAGCTTGTAACGTTATTATTATTGAAAAACAAAACGAAATAAAAAGTTTTTTTCGTTTATTAATAAAAATAACGTTATTTTTCAGCCCTGGTTCCCATTAAGCCTTGATATATGTGTTCAATTTGGTGTCAAACGCAAGGCTATGGCTGCAACTTTCATTTCAACTGTTCGATATTTCGCATATATATCGATAAATGAGCTATGGGTTAAAATGTGGTTCCCATTAAGCCCTGATAAATGTGTTCAATTTGGTGTCAAACGCAAGGCTATGGCTGCAGCTTTCATTTCAACTGTTCGATATTTCGCTATATATATCGATAAATGAGCTATGGGTTAAAATGTGGTTCCCATTAAGCCTTGATATATGTGTTCAATTTGGTGTCAAACGCAAGGCTATGGCTGCAGCTTTCATTTCAACTGTTCGATATTTCGCTATATATATCGATAAATGAGCTATGGACCAAAATGTGGTTCCCATAAAACCGTGATATATGTGTTCAATTTGGTGTCAAACGCAAGGCTATGGCTTCAGCTTACATTTCAACTGTTGGATATTTCGCTATATATATCGATAAATGAGTTATGGGCCAAAATGTGGTTCCCATTAAGCCTTGATATATGTGTTTAATTTGGGTGTCATGCCTTCATTTCAACTGTTGGATATTTCGCTATATATATCGATAAATGAGCTATGAGTCAAAATGTGGTTCCCATTAAGCCTTGATATATGTGTTCAATTTGGTGTCAAACGCAAGGCTATGGCTGCAACTTTCATTTCAACTGTTCGATATTTCGCTATATATATCGATAAATGAGCTATGGGCCAAAATGTGGTTCCCATAAAACCGTGATATATGTGTTCAATTTGGTGTCAAACGAAAGACTATAGCTGCAGCTTATTTTTATTTTAGCTGCTTGATGTTACGCCATATTTATCGATAAATGAGTTATGGGCCAAAATGTGGTTCCCATAAAGCCGTGATATGTGTGTTCAATTTTTTGTCAAACGAAAGGCTATGGCTGCAGCTTTCATTTCAACTGTTGGTTATTTCGCTATATATATCGATAAATAAGCTATGGGTCAAAATGTGGTTCCCATTAAGCCTTGATATATGTGTTCAATTTGGTGTCAACCGCAAGGCTATGGCTGCAACTTTCATTTCAACTGTTCGATATTTCGCATATATATCGATAAATGAGCTATGGGTTAAAATGTGGTTCCCATTAAGCCCTGATAAATGTGTTCAATTTGGTGTCAAACGCAAGGCTATGGCTGCAGCTTTCATTTCAACTGTTCGATATTTCGCTATATATATCGATAAATGAGCTATGGGTTAAAATGTGGTTCCCATTAAGCCTTGATATATGTGTTCAATTTGGTGTCAAACGCAAGGCTATGGCTGCAGCTTTCATTTCAACTGTTCGATATTTCGCTATATATATCGATAAATGAGCTATGGACCAAAATGTGGTTCCCATAAAACCGTGATATATGTGTTCAATTTGGTGTCAAACGCAAGGCTATGGCTTCAGCTTTCATTTCAACTGTTGGATATTTCGCTATATATATCGATAAATGAGTTATGGGCCAAAATGTGGTTCCCATTAAGCCTTGATATATGTGTTTAATTTGGGTGTCATGCTTTCATTTCAACTGTTGGATATTTCGCTATATATATCGATAAATGAGCTATGGGTCAAAATGTGGTTCCCATTAAGCCTTGATATATGTGTTCAATTTGGTGTCAAACGCAAGGCTATGGCTGCAACTTTCATTTCAACTGTTCGATATTTCGCTATATATATCGATAAATGAGCTATGGGCCAAAATGTGGTTCCCATAAAACCGTGATATATGTGTTCAATTTGGTGTCAAACGCAAGGCTATGGCTGCAGCTTTCATTTCAACTGTTCGATATTTCGCTATATATATCGATAAATGAGCTATGGGTTAAAATGTGGTTCCCATTAAGCCTTGATATATGTGTTCAATTTGGTGTCAAACGCAAGGCTATGGCTGCAGCTTTCATTTCAACTGTTCGATATTTCGCTATATATATCGATAAATGAGCTATGGACCAAAATGTGGTTCCCATAAAACCGTGATATATGTGTTCAATTTGGTGTCAAACGCAAGGCTATGGCTTCAGCTTTCATTTCAACTGTTGGATATTTCGCTATATATATCGATAAATGAGTTATGGGCCAAAATGTGGTTCCCATTAAGCCTTGATATATGTGTTTAATTTGGGTGTCATGCTTTCATTTCAACTGTTGGATATTTCGCTATATATATCGATAAATGAGCTATGGGTCAAAATGTGGTTCCCATTAAGCCTTGATATATGTGTTCAATTTGGTGTCAAACGCAAGGCTATGGCTGCAACTTTCATTTCAACTGTTCGATATTTCGCATATATATCGATAAATGAGCTATGGGATAAAATGTGGTTCCCATTAAGCCCTGATAAATGTGTTCAATTTGGTGTCAAACGCAAGGCTATGGCTGCAGCTTTCATTTCAACTGTTCGATATTTCGCTATATATATCGATAAATGAGCTATGGGTTAAAATGTGGTTCCCATTAAGCCTTGATATATGTGTTCAATTTGGTGTCAAACGCAAGGCTATGGCTGCAGCTTTCATTTCAACTGTTCGATATTTCGCTATATATATCGATAAATGAGCTATGGACCAAAATGTGGTTCCCATAAAACCGTGATATATGTGTTCAATTTGGTGTCAAACGCAAGGCTATGGCTTCAGCTTTCATTTCAACTGTTGGATATTTCGCTATATATATCGATAAATGAGTTATGGGCCAAAATGTGGTTCCCATTAAGCCTTGATATATGTGTTTAATTTGGGTGTCATGCTTTCATTTCAACTGTTGGATATTTCGCTATATATATCGATAAATGAGCTATGGGTCAAAATGTGGTTCCCATTAAGCCTTGATATATGTGTTCAATTTGGTGTCAAACGCAAGGCTATGGCTGCAACTTTCATTTCAACTGTTCGATATTTCGCTATATATATCGATAAATGAGCTATGGGCCAAAATGTGGTTCCCATAAAACCGTGATATATGTGTTCAATTTGGTGTCAAACGAAAGACTATAGCTGCAGCTTATTTTTATTTTAGCTGCTTGATGTTACGCCATATTTATCGATAAATGAGTTATGGGCCAAAATGTGGTTCCCATTAAGCCTTGATATATGTGTTCAATTTGGTGTCAAACGCAAGGCTATGGCTGCAACTTTCATTTCAACTGTTCGATATTTCGCATATATATCGATAAATGAGCTATGGGTTAAAATGTGGTTCCCATTAAGCCCTGATAAATGTGTTCAATTTGGTGTCAAACGCAAGGCTATGGCTGCAGCTTTCATTTCAACTGTTCGATATTTCGCTATATATATCGATAAATGAGCTATGGGTTAAAATGTGGTTCCCATTAAGCCTTGATATATGTGTTCAATTTGGTGTCAAACGCAAGGCTATGGCTGCAGCTTTCATTTCAACTGTTCGATATTTCGCTATATATATCGATAAATGAGCTATGGACCAAAATGTGGTTCCCATTAAGCCTTGATATATGTGTTCAATTTGGTGTCAAACGCAAGGCTATGGCTGCAACTTTCATTTCAACTGTTCGATATTTCGCTATATATATCGATAAATGAGCTATGGGCCAAAATGTGGTTCCCATAAAACCGTGATATATGTGTTCAATTTGGTGTCAAACGAAAGACTATAGCTGCAGCTTGTTTTTATTTTAGCTGCTTGATGTTACGCCATATTTATCGATAAATGAGTTATGGGCCAAAATGTGGTTCCCATAAAGCCGTGATATGTGTGTTCAATTTTTTGTCAAACGAAAGGCTATGGCTGCAGCTTTCATTTCAACTGTTGGTTATTTCGCTATGTATATCGATAAATAAGCTATGGGTCAAAATGTGGTTCCCATTAAGCCTTGATATATGTGTTCAATTTGGTGTCAACCGCAAGGCTATGGCTGCAACTTTCATTTCAACTGTTCGATATTTCGCATATATATCGATAAATGAGCTATGGGTTAAAATGTGGTTCCCATTAAGCCCTGATAAATGTGTTCAATTTGGTGTCAAACGCAAGGCTATGGCTGCAGCTTTCATTTCAACTGTTCGATATTTCGCTATATATATCGATAAATGAGCTATGGGTTAAAATGTGGTTCCCATTAAGCCTTGATATATGTGTTCAATTTGGTGTCAAACGCAAGGCTATGGCTGCAACTTTCATTTCAACTGTTCGATATTTCGCATATATATCGATAAATGAGCTATGGGTTAAAATGTGGTTCCCATTAAGCCCTGATAAATGTGTTCAATTTGGTGTCAAACGCAAGGCTATGGCTGCAGCTTTCATTTCACCTGTTCGATATTTCGCTATATATATCGATAAATGAGCTATCGGTTAAAATGTGGTTCCCATTAAGCCTTGATATATGTGTTCAATTTGGTGTCAAACGCAAGGCTATGGCTGCAGCTTTCATTTCAACTGTTCGATATTTCGCTATATATATCGATAAATGAGCTATGGACCAAAATGTGGTTCCCATAAAACCGTGATATATGTGTTCAATTTGGTGTCAAACGCAAGGCTATGGCTTCAGCTTTCATTTCAACTGTTGGATATTTCGCTATATATATCGATAAATGAGTTATGGGCCAAAATGTGGTTCCCATTAAGCCTTGATATATGTGTTTAATTTGGGTGTCATGCTTTCATTTCAACTGTTGGATATTTCGCTATATATATCGATAAATGAGCTATGGGTTCCCATTAAGCCTTGATATATGTGTTCAATTTGGTGTCAAACGCAAGGCTATGGCTGCAACTTTCATTTCAACTGTTCGATATTTCGCTATATATCTCGATAAATGAGCTATGGGCCAAAATGTGGTTCCCATAAAACCGTGATATATGTGTTCAATTTGGTGTCAAACGAAAGACTATAGCTGCAGCTTTCATTTCAACTGTTCGATATTTCGCTATATATATCGATAAATGAGCTATGGGCCAAAATGTGGTTCCCATAAAACCGTGATATATGTGTTCAATTTGGTGTCAAACGAAAGACTATAGCTGCAGCTTGTTTTTATTTTAGCTGCTTGATGTTACGCCATATTTATCGATAAATGAGTTATGGGCCAAAATGTGGTTCCCATAAAGCCGTGATATGTGTGTTCAATTTTTTGTCAAACGAAAGGCTATGGCTGCAGCTTTCATTTCAACTGTTGGTTATTTCGCTATATATATCGATAAATAAGCTATGGGTCAAAATGTGGTTCCCATTAAGCCTTGATATATGTGTTCAATTTGGTGTCAACCGCAAGGCTATGGCTGCAACTTTCATTTCAACTGTTCGATATTTCGCATATATATCGATAAATGAGCTATGGGTTAAAATGTGGTTCCCATTAAGCCCTGATAAATGTGTTCAATTTGGTGTCAAACGCAAGGCTATGGCTGCAGCTTTCATTTCAACTGTTCGATATTTCGCTATATATATCGATAAATGAGCTATGGGTTAAAATGTGGTTCCCATTAAGCCTTGATATATGTGTTCAATTTGGTGTCAAACGCAAGGCTATGGCTGCAACTTTCATTTCAACTGTTCGATATTTCGCATATATATCGATAAATGAGCTATGGGTTAAAATGTGGTTCCCATTAAGCCCTGATAAATGTGTTCAATTTGGTGTCAAACGCAAGGCTATGGCTGCAGCTTTCATTTCACCTGTTCGATATTTCGCTATATATATCGATAAATGAGCTATCGGTTAAAATGTGGTTCCCATTAAGCCTTGATATATGTGTTCAATTTGGTGTCAAACGCAAGGCTATGGCTGCAGCTTTCATTTCAACTGTTCGATATTTCGCTATATATATCGATAAATGAGCTATGGACCAAAATGTGGTTCCCATAAAACCGTGATATATGTGTTCAATTTGGTGTCAAACGCAAGGCTATGGCTTCAGCTTTCATTTCAACTGTTGGATATTTCGCTATATATATCGATAAATGAGTTATGGGCCAAAATGTGGTTCCCATTAAGCCTTGATATATGTGTTTAATTTGGGTGTCATGCTTTCATTTCAACTGTTGGATATTTCGCTATATATATCGATAAATGAGCTATGGGTTCCCATTAAGCCTTGATATATGTGTTCAATTTGGTGTCAAACGCAAGGCTATGGCTGCAACTTTCATTTCAACTGTTCGATATTTCGCTATATATCTCGATAAATGAGCTATGGGCCAAAATGTGGTTCCCATAAAACCGTGATATATGTGTTCAATTTGGTGTCAAACGAAAGACTATAGCTGCAGCTTATTTTTATTTTAGCTGCTTGATGTTACGCCATATTTATCGATAAATGAGTTATGGGCCAAAATGTGGTTCCCATAAAACCGTGATATATGTGTTCAATTTTTTGTCAAACGAAAGGCTATGGCTGCAGCTTTCATTTCAACTGTTGGTTATTTCGCTATACATATATATCGATAAATAAGCTATGGGTCAAAATGTGGTTCCCATTAAGCCTTGATATATGTGTTCAATTTGGTGTCAAACGCAAGGCTATGGCTGCAACTTTCATTTCAACTGTTCGATATTTCGCATATATATCGATAAATGAGCTATGGGTTAAAATGTGGTTCCCATTAAGTCTTGATATATGTGTTCAATTTGGTGTCAAACGCAAGACTATGGCTGCAGCTTTCATTTCAACTGTTCGATATTTCGCTATATATATCGATAAATGAGCTATGGGTTAAAATGTGGTTCCCATTAAGCCTTGATATATGTGTTCAATTTGGTGTCAAACGCAAGGCTATGGCTGCAGCTTTCATTTCAACTGTTCGATATTTCGCTATATATATCGATAAATGAGCTATGGTCCAAAATGTGGTTCAGATTAAACTTTGATATATGTGTTCAATTTGGGTGTCAAACGAAAGGGCATGGCCGCAGTTTTTATTTTTATTTTAGCTGCTTGATATTACGCCACATTTATCGATAAATGAGTTATGGGCCAAAATGTGGTTCCCATAAAACCGTGATATATGTGTTCAATTTGGGGTCAAACGCAAGGCTATGGCTGCAGCTTTCATTTCAACTGGTCGATATTTCGCTATATTTATCGATAAATGAGTTATGGGCCAAAATTTGGTTCCCATAAAACCGTGATATATGTGTTCAATTTGGTGTCAAACGAAAGGCCATGGCTGCAGCTTTCATTTCAACTGTTGGTTATTTCGCTATATATATCGATAAATAAGCTATGGGTGAAAATGTGGTTCCCATCAGGGCTGCACAACGATATAAACGAAAAAATTTCGTTTTGTTAATTATCAAAAAAAAATATCAAAAATATATTTCGTTTTGATAAATATCAAAAAAAAAAAATTTTGTTGAATATCAAAATCAAAAAATATCAAAAAAAAAGTTTTTCGTTGAATATCAAATCAAAAAATAACAAAAAAATTTTTTTCGTTATCGTTTATTCATTTTGCAAATTAGGCTGGGTCGGAAATCCACATTATTTGAATTTATTTGTCAAGTACAAAAATTAATAAATCAAGGAACACAATAAAAAAACATAGTTACTAAGTACCAAATGGGCGCATCTACATTAGGCTCCATCGAAAAGTCATGTTTTTAATTTTTTTTTTTTCAACCACCTCTTCGGCTTTTGGTGGATTCTGTTCTGAGAGCGCAAGAAATGGTTTTCATGCTTTAGAAACAAATGGCTTTTTTTTGTGGTCTTTTGCAATTACAAAATTAAAGCACGACCGCACTGATTTCCTCTTTCTTTTGCGACCCATCTTAACCAATATTATTTTGAAATATTCAAATATTTTTTGTGAATTGTTTTGATAAAAACCGAAACGAAATTTATTTTGATAATTATTTTTCGATTTTCAACGCAACGATATATTTTTTGTTGAGCTTGTAACGTTATTATTATTGAAAAACAAAACCAAATAAAAAGTTTTTTTCGTTTATTAATAAAAATAACGTTATTTTTCAGCCCTGGTTCCCATTAAGCCTTGATATATGTGTTCAATTTGGTGTCAAACGCAAGGCTATGGCTGCAACTTTCATTTCAACTGTTCGATATTTCGCTATATATATCGATAAATGAGCTATGGGTTAAAATGTGGTTCCCATTAAGCCTTGATATATGTGTTCAATTTGGTGTCAAACGCAAGGCTATGGCTGCAGCTTTCATTTCAACTGTTCGATATTTCGCTATATATATCGATAAATGAGCTATGGACCAAAATGTGGTTCCCATAAAACCGTGATATATGTGTTCAATTTGGTGTCAAACGCAAGGCTATGGCTTCAGCTTTCATTTCAACTGTTGGATATTTCGCTATATATATCGATAAATGAGTTATGGGCCAAAATGTGGTTCCCATTAAGCCTTGATATATGTGTTTAATTTGGGTGTCATGCTTTCATTTCAACTGTTGGATATTTCGCTATATATATCGATAAATGAGCTATGGGTCAAAATGTGGTTCCCATTAAGCCTTGATATATGTGTTCAATTTGGTGTCAAACGCAAGGCTATGGCTGCAACTTTCATTTCAACTGTTCGATATTTCGCTATATATATCGATAAATGAGCTATGTGTTAAAATGTGGTTCCCATTAAGCATTGATATATGTGTTCAATTTGGGTGTCAAGCTTTCATTTCAACTGTTGGATATTTCGCTATATATATCGATAAATGAGCTATGCGTCAAAATGTGGTTCCCATTAAGCCCTGATAAATGTGTGCAATTTGGTGTCAAACGCAAGGCTATGGCTGCAGCTTTCATTTCAACTGTTCGATATTTCGCTATATATATCGATAAATGAGTTATGGGCCAAAATGTGGTTCCCATAAAACCGTGATATATGTGTTCAATTTGGTGTCAAACGAAAGACTATAGCTGCAGCTTTCATTTCAACTGTTCGATATTTCGCTATATATATCGATAAATGAGCTATGGGTTAAAATGTGGTTCCCATTAAGCCTTGATATATGTGTTCAATTTGGTGTCAAACCCAAGGCTATGGCTGCAGCTTTCATTTCAACTGTTCGCGATATTTCGCTATATATATCGATAAATGAGCTATGGGTTAAAATGTGGTTCCCATTAAGCCTTGATATATGTGTTCAATTTGGTGTCAAACGCAAGGCTATGGCCGCAGTTTTTATTTTTATTTTAGCTGCTTGATATTACGCCACATTTATCGATAAATGAGTTATGGGCCAAAATGTGGTTCCCATAAAACCGTGATATATGTGTTCAATTTGGTGTCAAACGCAAGGCTATGGCTTCAGCTTTCATTTCAACTGTTGGATATTTCGCTGTATATATCGATAAATGAGTTATGGGCCAAAATGTGGTTCCCATTAAGCCTTGATATATGTGTTTAATTTGGGTGTCATGCTTTCATTTCAACTGTTGGATATTTCGCTATATATGTATATCGATAAATGAGTTATGGGCCAAAATGTGGTTCCCATTAAGCCTTGATATATGTGTTTAATTTGGGTGTCATGCTTTCATTTCAACTGTTGGATATTTCGCTATATATATCGATAAATGAGCTATGGGTCAAAATGTGGTTCCCATTAAGCCTTGATATATGTGTTCAATTTGGTGTCAAACGCAAGGCTATGGCTGCAGCTTTCATTTCAACTGTTCGATATTTCGCTATATATATCGATAAATGAGCTATGGGTTAAAATGTGGTTCCCATTAAGCCTTGATATATGTGTTCAATTTGGTGTCAAACGCAAGGCTATGGCTTCAGCTTTCATTTCAACTGTTGGATATTTCGCTATATATATCGATAAATGAGCTATGGACCAAAATGTGGTTCCCATAAAACCGTGATATATGTGTTCAATTTGGTGTCAAACGCAAGGCTATGGCTGCAGCTTTCATTTCAACTGTTGGATATTTCGCTATATATATCGATAAATGAGCTATGGGTTAAAATGTGGTTCCCATTAAGCCTTGATATATGTGTTCAATTTGGTGTCAAACGCAAGGCTATGGCTGCAACTTTCATTTCAACTGTTCGATATTTCGTTATATATATCGATAAATGAGCTATGGACCAAAATGTGGTTCCCATAAAACCGTGATATATGTGTTCAATTTGGTGTCAAACGCAAGGCTATGGCTGCAGCTTTCATTTCAACTGTTGGATATTTCGCTATATATATCGATAAATGAGTTATGGGCCAAAATGTGGTTCCCATAAAACCGTGATATATGTGTTCAATTTGGTGTCAAACGCAAGGCTATGGCTGCAACTTTCATTTCAACTGTTGGATATTTCGCTATATATAGCGATAAATGAGCTATGGGTTAAAATGTGGTTCCCATTAAGCCTTGATATATGTGTTCAATTTGGTGTCAAACGCAAGGCTATGGCTGCAACTTTCATTTCAACTGTTGGATATTTCGCTATATATATCGATAAATGAGCTATGGGTTAAAATGTGGTTCCCATTAAGCCTTGATATATGTGTTCAATTTGGTGTCAAACGCAAGGCTATGGCTGCAACTTTCATTTCAACTGTTGGATATTTCACTATATATATCGATAAATGAGCTATGGGTTAAAATGTGGTTCCCATTAAGCCTTGATATATGTGTTCAATTTGGTGTCAAACGCAAACCTATGGCTTCAGCTTTCATTTCAACTGTTGGATATTTCGCTATATATATCGATAAATGAGCTATGGACCAAAATGTGGTTCCCATAAAACCGTGATATATGTGTTCAATTTGGTGTCAAACGCAAGGCTATGGCTGCAGCTTTCATATCAACTGTTGGATATTTCGCATATATATCGATAAATGAGCTATGGGTTAAAATGTGGTTCCCATTAAGCCTTGATATATGTGTTCAATTTGGTGTCAAACGCAAGGCTATGGCTGCAGCTTTCATTTCAACTGTTCGATATTTCGCTATATATATCGATAAATGAGCTATGGGTTAAAATGTGGTTCCCATTAAGCCTTGATATATGTGTTCAATTTGGTGTCAAACGCAAGGCTATGGCTTCAGCTTTCATTTCAACTGTTGGATATTTCGCTATATATATCGATAAATGAGCTATGGACCAAAATGTGGTTCCCATAAAACCGTGATATATGTGTTCAATTTGGTGTCAAACGCAAGGCTATGGCTGCAGCTTTCATTTCAACTGTTGGATATTTCGCTATATATATCGATAAATGAGCTATGTGTTAAAATGTGGTTCCCATTAAGCCTTGATATATGTGTTCAATTTGGGTGTCAAGCTTTCATTTCAACTGTTGGATATTTCGCTATATATATCCATAAATGAGCTATGGGTTAAAATGTGGTTCCCATTAAGCCTTGATATATGTGTTCAATTCGGGTGTCAAACGCAAGGCTATGGCTGCAGCTTTCATTTCAACTGTTCGATATTTCGCTATATATATCGATAAATGAGTTATGGGCCAAAATGTGGTTCCCATAAATCCGTGATATATGTGTTCAATTTGGTGTCAAACGAAAGACTATAGCTGCAGCTTTCATTTCAACTGTTCGATATTTCGCTATATATATCGATAAATGAGCTATGGGTTAAAATGTGGTTCCCATTAAGCCTTGATATATGTGTTCAATTTGGTGTCAAACCCAAGGCTATGGCTGCAGCTTTCATTTCAACTGTTCGATATTTCGCTATATATATCGATAAATGAGCTATGGGTTAAAATGTGGTTCCCATTAAGCCTTGATATATGTGTTCAATTCGGGTGTCAAACGAAAGGGCATGGCCGCAGTTTTTATTTTTATTTTAGCTGCTTGATATTACGCCATATTTATCGATAAATGAGTTATGGGCCAAAATGTGGTTCCCATAAAACCGTGATATATGTGTTCAATTTGGTGTCAAACGAAAGGCTATGGGTGCAGCTTTCATTTCAACTGTTGGTTATTTCGCTATATAGATCGATAAATAAGCTATGGGTCAAAATGTGGTTCTCATTAAGCCTTGATATATGTGTTCAATTTGGTGTCAAACGCAAGGCTATGGCTGCAACTTTCATTTCAACTGTTCGATATTTCGCATATATATCGATAAATGAGCTATGGGTTAAAATGTGGTTCCCATTAAGCCTTGATATATGTGCTCAATTTGGTGTCAAACGCAAGACTATGGCTGCAGCTTTCATTTCAACTGTTCGATATTTCGCTATATATATCGATAAATGAGCTATGGGTTAAAATGTGGTTCCCATTAAGCCTTGATATATGTGTTCAATTTGGTGTCAAACGCAAGGCTATGGCTGCAACTTTCATTTCAACTGTTCGATATTTCGCTATATATATCGATAAATGAGCTATGGGTTAAAATGTGGTTCCCATTAAGCCCTGATAAATGTGTTCAATTTGGTGTCAAACGCAAGGCTATGGCTGCAGCTTTCATTTCAACTGTTCGATATTTCGCTATATATATCGATAAATGAGCTATGGGTCAAAATGTGGTTCCCATTAAGCCCTGATAAATGTGTTCAATTTGGTGTCAAACGCAAGGCTATGGCTGCAGCTTTTATTTCAACTGTTCGATATTTCGCTATATATATCGATAAATGAGCTATGGTCCAAAATGTGGTTCAGATTAAACTTTGATGTATGTGTTCAATTTGGGTGTCAAACGAAAGGGCATGGCCGCAGTTTTTATTTTTATTTCAGCTGCTTGATATTATGCCACATTTATCGATAAATGAGTTATGGGCCAAAATGTGGTTCCCATAAAACCGTGATATATGTGTTCAATTTGGTGTCAAACGCAAGGCTATGGCTGCAGCTTTTATTTCAACTGTTCGATATTTCGCTATATATATCGATAAATGAGCTATGGTCCAAAATGTGGTTCAGATTAAACTTTGATGTATGTGTTCAATTTGGGTGTCAAACGAAAGGGCATGGCCGCAGTTTTTATTTTTATTTCAGCTGCTTGATATTATGCCACATTTATCGATAAATGAGTTATGGGCCAAAATGTGGTTCCCATAAAACCGTGATATATGTGTTCAATTTGGTGTCAAACGCAAGGCTATGGCTGCAGCTTTTATTTCAACTGTTCGATATTTCGCTATATATATCGATAAATGAGCTATGGTCCAAAATGTGGTTCAGATTAAACTTTGATGTATGTGTTCAATTTGGGTGTCAAACGAAAGGGCATGGCCGCAGTTTTTATTTTTATTTCAGCTGCTTGATATTATGCCACATTTATCGATAATTGAGTTATGGGCCAAAATGTGGTTCCCATAAAACCGTGATATATGTGTTCAATTTGGTGTCAAACGCAAGGCTATGGCTGCAGCTTTCATTTCAACTGGTCGATATTTCGCTATATTTATCGATAAATGAGTTATGGGCCAAAATGTGTGGAAAGGCTATGGCTGCAGCTTTCATTTCAACTGTTGGTTATTTCGCTATATATATCGATAAATAAGCTATGGGTCAAAATGTGGTTCCCATTAAGCCTTGATATATGTGTTCAATTTGGTGTCAAACGCAAGGCTATGGCTGCAACTTTCATTTCAACTGTTCGATATTTCGCTATATATATCGATAAATGAGCTATGGGTTAAAATGTGGTTCCCATTAAGCCCTGATAAATGTGTTCAATTTGGTGTCAAACGCAAGGCTATGGCTGCAGCTTTCATTTCAACTGTTCGATATTTCGCTATATATATCGATAAATGAGCTATGGGTCAAAATGTGGTTCCCATTAAGCCCTGATAAATGTGTTCAATTTGGTGTCAAACGCAAGGCTATGGCTGCAGCTTTCATTTCAACTGTTGGATATTTCGCTATATATATCGATAAATGAGCTATGGGTCCCATTAAGCCTTGATATATGTGTTCAATTTGTCAAACGCAAGGGTATGGCTGCAACTTTCGTTTCAACTGTTCGATATTTCGCTATATACAGTCGAACTTCCATAACTCGAATCGCCTAAATCCCACAAAAAAGTTCGAGTTACGGAGACTTCGAATTATAGAATTCTTTAATTTTTAGTAAAAAAAGTCTATTTTATACATGTTTGTATTTTTAAACTACATTTGAATGGCAATTTTTATTTTAAAACATTGTGTTACAAAAACCTATTAAAGAAAGTTACAATGCAAGGAAATATTCTTAAATTAATGACTGAAAGTTAACTTTTTTTTGGTTGTTTTCGGCAAAAAAGGACTCCAATGTTGTCAAATATAAACTCAATGTTCGAAAAGAGATTTCTACATCAATTCTGGAAGGCTGATTAATAGTTTCTTCCTCCGAAGACTCTTCATCACTCTCGATTCCTGCTACGTCTACGTTTGCATCCTCCAATTCAGGGCAGTATTGCTCCACAATGTCATTTTCTGTAGGGAAGCCACTTGTGCAAAGCTCGCTATCCACTTCAAAATAATCTTGAGGACTGGCATTGGTTGTTATATCGTTTGCTTTTAGCCACGATTCGTACATTCGATGTACAAAAAGGAACTCCCCGAACTACAAAGCAAACTTCCAAAGAAAGCATTTCATGTACAAAAAGGGATTTCACCGAATTGTGAAGCGAAATTCAAGTCAAATATGCGTTACTTCGAGTTATAGAAATGCTTTATATGGAATGTGTATGGATTTTCTTTCGAGTTATGGAGAACTTCGAGTTATGGAACAAAATTTGTATGCAAATTCTTTCTTAATGCTACTTGCCAACCATTTTCGTTCGAGTTATAGAAAATTCGAGTTATAGAAGTTCGAGTTATGGGAGTTCGACTGTATATCGATAAATGAGCTATGTGTTAAAATGTGGTTCCCATTAAGCCTTGATATATGTGTTCAATTTGGGTGTCATGCTTTCATTTCAACTGTTGGATATTTCGCTATATATATCGATAAATGAGCTATGGGTCAAAATGTGGTTCCCATTAACCCCGGATAAATGTGTTCAATTTGGTGTCAAACGCAAGGCTATGGCCGCAGCTTTCATTTCAACTGTTCGATATTTCGCTATATATATCGATAAATGAGCTATGGGTTAAAATGTGGTTCCCATTAAGCCTTGATATATGTGTTCAATTTGGTGTCAAACGCAAGGCTATGGCTTCAGCTTTCATTTCAACTGTTGGTTATTTCGCTATATATATCGATAAATGAGCTATGGACCAAAATGTGGTTCCCATAAAACCGTGATATATGTGTTCAATTTGGTGTCAAACGCAAGGCTATCGCTGCAGCTTTCATTTCAACTGTTGGATATTTCGCTATAAATATCGATAAATGAGCTATGGGTTAAAATGTGGTTCCCATTAAGCCTTGATATATGTGTTCAATTTGGTGTCAAACGCAAGGCTATGGCTGCAACTTTCATTTCAACTGTTCGATATTTCGCTATATATATCGATAAATGAGCTATGTGTTAAAATGTGGTTCCCATTAAGCCTTGATATATGTGTTCAACTTGGGTGTCATGCTTTCATTTCAACTGTTGGATATTTCGCTATATATATCGATAAATGAGCTATGGGTCAAAATGTGGTTCCCATTAAGCCGTGATAAATGTGTTCAATTTGGTGTCAAACGCAAGGCTATGGCTGCAGCTTTCATTTCAACTGTTCGATATTTCGCTATATATATCGATAAGTGAGTTATGGGCCAAAATGTGGTTCCCATAAAACCGTGATATATGTGTTCAAATTTGGTGTCAAACGAAAGGCTATAGCTGCAGCTTTCATTTCAACTGTTGGATATTTCGCTATATGTATCGATAAATGAGCTATCGGTTAAAATGTGGTTCCCATTAAGCCTTGATATATGTGTTCAATTTGGTGTCAACCGCAAGGCTATGGCTGCAGCTTTCATTTCAACTGTTCTATATTTCGCTATATATATCGATAAATGAGCTATGGATTAAAATTTGGTTCCCATTAAGCCTTGATATATGTGTTCAATTTGGTGTCAACCGCAAGGCTATGGCTGCAGCTTTCATTTCAACTGTTCGATATTTCGCTATATACAAGGTGGCGCAAAAGTAATCTTCCTATCAGAAAATGCTATAAATTTTGCGATTGGCCCCTAAAATCAATTCTGTTTTGACATTTGTGTAGTAAACACATGCAAAATACACCTTAATAAACAATGTTACTCTACACTGCTCCAGAACGCGGAATATTGCTGACTTGAAGAGGAAGATGATTTTTCATTAAAAATAATCATGAGTGATGACGCCCATTTCCATCTTAGCGGGTACGTAAATAAGAAAAATTCTCGCTTCTGGGGCACTGAAAATCCGCGTGTAACCCACGAAGAGCCATTACACCCGCTCAAAGTCACTGTATGGTGTGCTGTTTTCGCTGGAGGACTCATCGGACCTTCGGTCGCGGACCAAACGGTTACTGTGAATGTTGAGCGCTACAGAGCAATGATCAACGAGTTATTTTTGCCGCAAATTGATGAATTGGGATTGGAAAACATGTGGTTCCAACAAGGCGGTGCAACAGCACACACTGCACGTGCCACAACCGATATGCTGAAGGATGCATTTCCCGGGTGCCTAATCTCCCGTTTTGGCGATTTGCACTGGCCAACAAGATCGCCTGATTTGACAGCTCCAGACTTCTTTTTGTGGGGCTTTTTGAAGTCGCGGGTCTATGTCAACAAGCCTCAGACTCTTGCAGCTCTTAAAGACAATATCCGTCAAGAATGTGAGGACCTATCGCGGCCAAAGTGATGGAAAATGCCATAAAAAGGGCTCAAATGACAATAAACTGTGGCGGCGGCCATTTACATGACATCATATTCTCGACTTGATGTAAAAAAAATTAAAAGACCAAATAAAAATAATCCACAAGAAGAATCAAAGTTTTTCATTTTTTTTTTTAATTACAACCAAAAAACATCGGTAGATTACTTTTGCGTCACCCTGTATATCGATAAATGAGCTTGATATATGTGTTCAATTTGGTGTCAAACGAAAGGCTATGGCTGCAGCTTTCATTTTAACTGTTGGATATTTCGCTATATATATCGATAAATGAGTTATGGGCCAAAATGCGGTTCCCATAAAACCGTGATATATGTGTTCAATTTGGTGTCAAACGAAAGGCTATGGCTGCAGCTTTCATTTTAACTGTTGGATATTTCGCTATATATATCGATAAATGAGCTATGGGTTAAAATGTGGTTCCCATTAAGCCTTGATATATGTGTTCAATTTGGTGTCAAACGCAAGGCTATGGCTGCAGCTTTCATTTTAACTGTTGGATATTTCGCTATATATATCGATAAATGAGTTATGGGCCAAAATGTGGTTCCCATAAAACCGTGATATATGTGTTCAATTTGGTGTCAAACGAAAGGCTATGGCTGCAGCTTTGATTTCAACTGTTCGATATTTCGCTATATATATCGATAAATGAGCTATGGGAAAAATGTGGTTCCCATTAAGCCTTGATATTTGTGTTCAATTTGGTGTCAAACGCAAGGCTATTGCCGCATTTTTTATTTTTATTTTAGCTGCTTGATATTACGCCATATTTATCGATAAATGAGTTATGGGCCAAAATGTGGTTCCCATAAAACCGTGATATATGTGTTCAATTTGGTGTCAAACGAAAGGCTATGGCTGCAGCTTTCATTTCAACTGTTGGATATTTCGCTATATATATCGATAAATGAGCTATGGGTTAAAATGTGGTTCCCATTAAGCCTTGATATATGTGTTCAATTTGGTGTCAAACGCAAGGCTATGGCTGCAGCTTTCATTTCAACTGTTGGATATTTCGATATATATATATCGATAAATGAGCTATGGGTTAAAATGTGGTTCCCATTAAGCCTTGATAAATGTGTTCAATTTGGTGTCAAACGCAAGGCTATGGCTGCAGCTTTCATTTCAACTGTTGGATATTTCGCTATATATATCGATAAATGAGCTATGGGTTAAAATGTGGTTTCCATTAAGCCTTGATATATGTGTTCAATTTGGTGTCAACCGCAAGGCTATGGCTGCAGCTTTCATTTCAACTGTTGGATATTTCGCTATATATATCGATAAATGAGTTATGGGCCAAAATGTGGTTCCCATTAAGCCCTGATAAATGTGTTCAATTTGGTGTCAAACGCAAGGCTATGGCTGCAGCTTTCATTTCAACTGTTCGATATTTCGCTATATATATCGATAAATGAGTTATGGGCCAAAATGTGGTTCCCATTAAGCCTTGATATATGTGTTCAATTTGGTGTCAACCGCAAGGCTATGGCTGCAGCTTTCATTTCAACTGTTCGATATTTCGCTATATATATCGATAAATGAGCTATGGGTTAAAATGTGGTTCCCATTAAGCCTTGATATATGTGTTCAATTTGGTGTCAACCGCAAGGCTATGGCTGCAGCTTTCATTCCAACTGTTCGATATTTCGCTATATATATCGATAAATGAGCTATGGGTTAAAATGTGGTTCCCATTAAGCCTTGATATATGTGTTCAATTTGGTGTCAACCGCAAGGCTATGGCTGCTGCTTTCATTTCAACTGTTCGCTATTTCGATATATATATCGATAAATGAGCTATGGGTTAAAATATGGTTCCCATTAAGCCTTGATATATGTGTTCAATTTGGTGTCAAACGCAAGGCTATGGCTGCAGCTTTCATTTCAACTGTTGGATATTTCGCTATATATATCGATAAATGAGTTATGGGCCAAAATGTGGTTCCCATAAAACCGTGATATATGTGTTCAATTTGGTGTCAAACGAAAGGCTATAGCTGCAGCTTTCATTTCAACTGTTGGATATTTCGCTATATGTATCGATAAATGAGCTATGGGTTAAAATGTGGTTCCCATTAAACCTTGATATATGTGTTCAATTTGGTGTCAACCGCAAGGCTATGGCTGCAGCTTTCATTTCAACTGTTCGATATTTCGCTATATATATCGATAAATGAGCTATGGGTTAAAATGTGGTTCCCATTAAGCCTTGATATATGTGTTCAATTTGGTGTCAACCGCAAGGCTATGGCTGCAGCTTTCATTTCAACTGTTCGCTATTTCGCTATATATATCGATAAATGAGCTATGGGTTAAAATGTGGTTCCCATAAAACCGTCATATATGTGTTCAATTTGGTGTCAAACGAAAGGCTATAGCTGCGGCTTTCATTTCAACTGTTGGATATTTCGCTATATGTATCGATAAATGAGCTATGGGTTAAAATGTGGTTCCCATTAAGCCTTGATATATGTGTTCAATTTGGTGTCAAACGCAAGGCTATTGCCGAAGTTTTTGTTTTTATTTTAGCTGCTTGATATTACGCCATATTTATCGATAAATGAGTTATGGGCCAAAATGTGGTTCCCATAAAACCGTGATATATGTGTTCAATTTGGTGTCAAACGAAAGGCTATTGCTGCAGCTTTCATTTCAACTGTTGGATATTTCGCTATATATATCTATAAATGAGCTATGGGTTAAAATGTGGTTCCCATTAAGCCTTGATATATGTGCTCAATTTGGTGTCAACCGCAAGGCTATGGCTGCAGCTTTCATTCCAACTGTTTGAAATTTCGCTATATATATCGATAAATGAGCAATTGGTCAAAATTTGGTTCCCATTAAGCCTTGATATATGTGTTCAATTTGGTGTCAAACGCAAGGCTATTGCCGCAGTTTTTATTTTTATTTTAGCTGCTTGATGTTACGACATATTTATCGATAAATGAGTTATGGGCCAAAATGTGGTTCCCATAAAACCGTGATATATGTGTTCAATTTGGTGTCAAACGAAAGGCTATGGCTGCAGCTTTAAGCATTAAGCCTTGATATATGTGTTCAGTTTGGTGTCAAACGCAAGGCTGTGGCTGCAGCTTTCATTTCAACTGTTGGATATTTCGCTATATATATCGATAAATCAGCAATTGGTCAAAATGTGGTTCCCATTAAGCCTAGATATATGTGTTCAATTTGGTGTCAAACGAAAGGCTATGGCTTCAGCTTTCATTTCAATTGTTGGATATTTCGCTATATATATCGATAAATGAGCAATTGGTCAAAATGTGGTTCCCATTAAGCCTTGATATATGTGTTCAATTTGGGTGTCAAACGAAAGGCTATTGCTGCAGCTTTCATTTCAACTGTTCGATATTTCGCTATATATTTCGATAAATGAGCTATGGGTCAAAATGTGGTTCCCATTAAGCCTTGATATATGTGTTCAATTTGGTGTCCAACGCAAGGATATGGCTGCAGCTTTCATTTCAACTGTTTGATATTTCGCTATATATATCGATAAATGAGCTATGGGTCAAAATGTGGTTCCCATTAATCCTGGATATATGTGTTCAACTTGGTGTCAAACGCAAAGCTGTGGCCGCAGCTTTCATTTCAACTGTTCGATATTTCGCTATATATATCGATAAATGAGCTATGGGTCAAAATGTGGTTCCCATTAAGCCTTGATATATGTGTTCAACTTGGTGTCAAACGAAAGGCTGTGGCTGCAGCTTTAATTTCAACTGTTTGAAATTTCGCTATATATATCGAGAAATGAGCAATTGGTCAAAATGTGGTTCCCATTAAGCCTTGATATATGTGTTCAGTTTCGTGTCAAACGCAAGGCTGTGGCTGCAGCTTTCATTTCAACTGTTCGATATTTTGCTATATACATATATCGATTAATGAGCAATTGGTCAAAATGTGGTTCCCATTAAGCCTTGATATATGTGTTCAGTTTGGTGTCAAACGCAAGGCTGTGGCTGCAGCTTTCATTTCAACTGTTGGATATTTCGCTATATATATCGATAAATGTGCAATTGGTCAAAATGTGGTTCCCATTAAGCCTAGATATTTGTGTTCAATTTGGTGTCAAACGAAAGGCTATGGCTTCAGCTTTGATTTCAACTGTTGGATATTTCGCTATATATATCGATAAATGAGCAATTGGTCAAAATGCGGTTCCCATTAGGCCTTGATATATGTGTTCAATTTGGGTGTCAAACAAAAGGCTATGGCTGCAGCTTTCATTTCAACTGTTGGATATTTCCCTATATATATCGATAAATGAGCAATTGGTCAAAATGTGGTTCCCATTAAGCCTTGATATATGTGTTCAATTTGGGTGTCAAACGAAAGGCTATTGCTGCAGCTTTCATTTCAACTGTTCGATATTTCGCTATATATTTCGATAAATGAGCTATGGGTCAAAATGTGGTTCCCATTAAGCCTTGATATATGTGTTCAGTTTGGTGTCAAACGCAAGGCTGTGGCTGCAGCTTTCATTTCAACTGTTCGATATTTCGCTATATATATCGATAAATGAGTTATGGGTCAAAATGTGATTCCCATTAAGCCTTGATATATGTGTTCAATTTGGGTGTCAAACGAAAGGCTATTGCTGCAGCTTTCATTTCAACTGTTCGATATTTCGCTATATATTTCGATAAATGAGCTATGGGTCAAAATGTGGTTCCCATTAAGCCTTGATATATGTGTTCAATTTGGTGTCAAACGAAAGGCTATGGCTTCAGCTTTGATTTCAACTGTTGGATATTTCGCTATATATATCGATAAATGAGCAATTGGTCAAAATGCGGTTCCCATTAAGCCTTGATATATGTGTTCAATTTGGGTGTCAAACAAAAGGCTATGGCTGCAGCTTTCATTTCAACTGTTGGATATTTCCCTATATATATCGATAAATGAGCAATTGGTCAAAATGTGGTTCCCATTAAGCCTTGATATATGTGTTCAATTTGGGTGTCAAACGAAAGGCTATTGCTGCAGCTTTCATTTAAACTGTTCGATATTTCGCTATATATTTCGATAAATGAGCTATGGGTCAAAATGTGGTTCCCATTAAGCCTTGATATATGTGTTCAGTTTGGTGTCAAACGCAAGGCTGTGGCTGCAGCTTTCATTTCAACTGTTCGATATTTCGCTATATATATCGATAATTGAGCTATGGGTCAAAATGTGGTTCCCATTAATCCTTGATATATGTGTTCAACTTGGTGTCAAACGCAAGGCTGTGGCCGCAGCTTTCATTTCAACTGTTCGATATTCCGCTATATATATCGATAAATGAGCTATGGGTCAAAATGTGGTTCCCATTAATCCTTGATATATGTGTTCAACTTGGTGTCAAGCGCAAGGCTGTGGCCGCAGCTTTCATTTCAACTGTTCGATATTTCGCTATATATATCGATAAATGAGCAATTGGTCAAATGTGGTTCCCATTAAGCCTTGATATATGTGTTCAACTTGGTGTCAAACGAAAGGCTTTTTCTGCAGCTTTCATTTCAACTGTTTGAAATTTCGCTATATATATCGATAAATGAACAATTGGTCAAAATGTGGTTCCTATTAAGCCTTGATATATGTGTTCAACTTGGTGTCAAACGAAAGGCTGTGGCTGCAGCTTTAATTTCAACTGTTTGAAATTTCGCTATATATATCGATAAATGAGCAATTGGTCAAAATGTGGTTCCCATTAAGCCTTGATATATGTGTTCAACTTGGTGTCAAACGCAAGGCTGTGGCTGCAGCTTTCATGTCAACTGTTCGATATTCCGTTATATATATCGATAAATGAGCAATTGGTCAAAATGTGGTTCCCATTAAGCCTTGATATATGTGTTCAGTTTGGTGTCAAACGCAAGGCTATGGCAGCAGCTTTCATTTCAACTCTTGGATATTTCGCTATATATATCGATAAATTGGTCAAAATGTGGCTCCCATTAAGTCTTGATATATGTGTTCAGTTTGGTGTCAAACGCAAGGCTGTGGCTGCAGCTTTCATTTCAACTGTTGGATATTCCGTTATATATATCGATAAATGAGCAATTGGTCAAAATGTGGTTCCCATTAAGCCTTGATATATGTGTTCAGTTTGGTGTCAAACGCAAGGCTGTGGCTGCAGCTTTCATTTCAACTGTTGGATATTTCGCTATATATATCGATAAATGAGCAATTGGTCAAAATGTGGTTCCCATTAAGCCCTGATATATGTGTTCAATTTGGTGTCAAACGAAAGGCTGTGGCTGCAGCTTTCATTTCAACTGTTTGATAGTTTCATATATATATCGATAAATGAGTTATGGGCCAAAATGTGGTTCCCATTAAGCCTTGATATATGTGTTCGACTTGGTGTCAAACGAAAGGCTGTGGCTGCAGCTTTCATTTCAACTGTTCGATATTTCGCTATATATATCGATAAATGAGCAATTGGTCAAAATGTGGTTCCCATTAAGTCTTGATATATGTGTTCAGTTTGGTGTCAAACGCAAGACTGTGGCTGCAGCTTTCATTTCAACTGTTCGATATTTCGCTATATATATCGATAAATGAGCTATGGGTCAAAATCTGGTTCCCATTAAGCCTTGATATATGTGTTCACTTTGGTGTCAAACGCAAGACTGTGGCTGCAGCTTTCATTTCAACTGTTCGATATTTCGCTATATATATCGATAAATGAGCTATGGGTCAAAATGTGGTTCCCATTAAGCCTTGGTATATGTGTTAAATTTGGTGTCAAACGCAAGGCTGTGGCTGCAGCTTTCATTTCAACTGTTGGATATTTCGCTATATATATCGATAAATGAGCAATTGGTCAAAATGTGGTTCCCATTAAGCCCTGATATATGTGTTCAATTTGGTGTCAAACGAAAGGCTGTGGCTGCAGCTTTCATTTCAACTGTTCGATATTCCGTTATATATATCGATAAATGAGCAATTGGTCAAAATGTGGTTCCCATTAAGCCTTGATATATGTGTTCAGTTTGGTGTCAAACGCAAGGCTGTGGCTGCAGCTTTCATTTCAACTGTTGGATATTTCGCTATATATATCGATAAATGAGCAATTGGTCAAAATGTGGTTCCCATTAAGCCCTGATATATGTGTTCAATTTGGTGTCAAACGCAAGACTGTGGCTGCAGCTTTCATTTCAACTGTTCGATATTCCGTTATATATATCGATAAATGAGCAATTGGTCAAAATGTGGTTCCCATTAAGCCTTGATATATGTGTTCAGTTTGGTGTCAAACGCAAGGCTGTGGCTGCAGCTTTCATTTCAACTGTTGGATATTTCGCTATATATATCGATAAATGAGCAATTGGTCAAAATGTGGTTCCCATTAAGCCCTGATATATGTGTTCAATTTGGTGTCAAACGAAAGGCTGTGGCTGCAGCTTTCATTTCAACTGTTTGATAGTTTCATATATATATCGATAAATGAGTTATGGGCCAAAATGTGGTTCCCATTAAGCCTTGATATATGTGTTCAGTTTGGTGTCAAACGCAAGGCTGTGGCTGCAGCTTTCATTTCAACTGTTGGATATTTCGCTATATATATCGATAAATGAGCAATTGGTCAAAATGTGGTTCCCATTAAGCCCTGATATATGTGTTCAATTTGGTGTCAAACGAAAGGCTGTGGCTGCAGCTTTCATTTCAACTGTTGCATATTTCGCTATATATATCGATAAATGAGCTATGGGTCAAAATGTGGTTCCCATTAAGCATTGATATGTGTGTTCAATTTGGTATCAAACGAACGGCTATGGGTGCAGCTTTTATAGCAACTGTTCGATATTTCGCTATATATATCGATAAATGAGCTATGGGTTAAAATGTGGTTCCCATTAAGCCTTGATATATGTGTTCAACTTGGTGTCAAACGAAAGCTGTGGCTGCAGCTTTAATTTCAACTGTTCGATATTTCGCTATATATATCGATAAATGAGCTATGGGTCAAAATGTGGTTCCCATTAAGCCTTGGTATATGTGTTAAATTTGGTGTCAAACGAAAGGCTATGGCTTCAGCTTTCATTTCAACTGTTGGATATTTCGCTATATATATCGATAAATGAGCATTTGGTCAAAATGTGGTTCGCATTAAGCCTTGATATATGTGTTCAGTTTGGTGTCAAATGCAAGGCTGTGGCTGCAGCTTTCATTTCAACTGTTCGATATTTCGCTATATATATCGATAAATGAGTTATGGGTCAAAATGTGATTCCCATTAAGCCTTGATATATGTGTTCAATTTGGGTGTCAAACGAAAGGCTTTTACTGCAGCTTTAATTTCAACTGTTTGAAATTTCGCTATATATGTATATCGATAAATGAGCAATTGGTCAAAATGTGGTTCCCATTAAGCCTTAATATATGTGTTCAACTTGGTGTCAAACGAAAGGCTGTGGATGCAGCTTTAATTTCAACTGTTTGAAATTTCGCTATATATATCGATAAATGAGCAATTGGTCAAAATGTGGTTCCCATTAAGCCTTGATATATGTGTTCAGTTTGGTGTCAAACGCAAGGCTGTGGCTGCAGCTTTCATTTCAACTGTTCGATATTTCGCTATATATATCGATAAATGAGCTATGGGTCAAAATGTGGTTCCCATAAAAC